>LR738712.1:156915841-156992993 GCA_902687465.1 Secale cereale
ATCTCTTCCTCTCGTCTCCCTCGCCTGGCTCTCACCCTCTCCTTGCGCCTTGCCTCCACCTTGCCAGCTCGCCTGCCTCCCACGCCTCATGCCGGCAACATCAGCCGCGAGCTCGCCTGCCTCCTCGACGTCCTCCTCATCCTCCACGACCAGCGCCCCGTCGCCGCTCGGAGCCGCGCCCGTCCCTCCCGCCCTGCGCCCTCAGGCCTTGCCGCAGCCGCCACCAACGCCCTGCGCCTCACCGGCCATCGGAGGAAGCCAGACTCTACCTGACCTCCTCCAACGTGCCCTTCCTCCTCTGCTCCATCTCCATTGCATCGTCCGCACCACCACCAGAGCTCCGCCCCGCTGGCAACCATCTCCAGGATGAGCCCCTGCCTCCTCGCCGGGCCAGGCCGCTCCAAGTGCTCCGCCAGCGACGACCCCGACCTCCACCGTCACCGCGTTGTCTCCGTCCTCGCCGCCTTCTGCTTCACCTCCCCAAGCAGAGCCCTCGCTGGCCGGCGTTCCTGGTGCCGCCAGCATCGTTCGAGGCCAGCACCTCGCCTCTGCTTTGAACCAGGGGATGACGCCATCCATCGCCGTCATCTTCGGGCCAAGTTGCCGCCGCCGCTTCTTTTATCTATTGTTGTCATCCCGCTTCCGCCTCCTTCGTCCACAGATGCACACGCCCGCATTGACTCGAGGGAGTCCAACACCCTGACCAGCCGCTGCCATGACCGAAGACCCCCGAGTACCCCTTCAAATTCATCAAGACCCTCATGTATGACTAGACCCGGTGTTGCGCCAAGTACCTCATCGACAAGTGTACCACTACTGTCACAAGTATTGAGACCGGCAAGTCCGAAGACCCCAAGTACCACGACACCAACGACATGTACATCTACAGAACGTGTACGACTACATGACGATACACCTAGTACCGCGACGACCGTTGTTCTCCAAGTACCCCTTTGTATCGCCAAGTTCGACTACAATCGGCATGAACCGCTTCTCAAACGTGTACCACTACTGCCGAAATGTACAACTACCGTCGCCGTGCGCTTTGCCAAGTACCACTACTTCCACTATGACACGTGTACCACTACTTCCACTACTGCCGAACTCGAACCGCTCCGAAAACACTCGCTTCGAAGGTATAACACCGAGACGATGCCTGTGAATGAATGCTTGCGATGTATGAGATGAATCACATGTTTGCACCATGTCCGAGTTACCCCTCATTTGCCATGCCGCCGGCCCATGGGAACCCGGTTACCGGGATCACCCCACCTATCTCTTGCATGACTCGCACACGCCACCATTTCTTTTTCGCCGGCATCTCAAGGAGTTACCGGAACCAATATGTTGCCGTGGCATCATTTTCGGTTATCGCCGTCGTGGCCCCTTTCCTTCCACCACGGTGACGAGTTACTCCATATCTTGCTCATGTCAACTTTTAACAAAAAATGCATAAAACTTGCATATGTCATCCGCATCATGATAACAACATTTAAAATGTTTAAAAGTGTTGTTTGCATTAAAATTACTAGTTATGACATGGGGATTTTTCGGAATTGTTGTTGTTATTTCCGGCCTCATTTAAAATGCCTAGATAGTGTACTTTGCTCATGCTTCACCTCTTGACATGTTAAAGAACATTTAAACTTGTTGAGTTCATAATCGAGATCAAACTAAATAATTGAATGTGGCATTTCATCAATATGCAACCCGTTGCATATTGAGCTCCACTTAAATTGTAGTGTTGTTTGTGCACTTTGCCATGCCATGCATAATTAAACCGGACATGCATCATACTGGGTTGTGCATCATATGCCATGTTTATGCTTGTGTGTTTACCATGTTGTTTGCTTATATCCAGTATGCTTCTCTCGTTAGCTTCGGTTTCATTCTGGAGTTGTGAGGATTCGTTCGTCTACCACCGTTTGTCTTCTTCATGGACTCATTCTCCTTCCTTGCGGGATCCCAGGCTAGATGACTGATAACCCTCAACCGTAAGGGATCGAGATAGTCTTCGTGGGTAAGAATAACCCAATTTATAGATTCGACACACGGGGAGCCAAAGAGTATTTATAAGCTTTGACAGTTGAGTTGTCAATTCAACCGCACCTGAAATATACTTACTTGCAACAAAAGATAAGTGGTAACGGTGATATGATAGTGATGGTGGTGACAGCAAAAGTGAACAGCAAAAGTAACAACTAATAACCAGCATGATTGAAACACTGTAGGCTAAGGAGATGGATGGTTGGGCGCTGCATGGATGAGATACATCATGAATCTAACTTGGGGCAAGGCACACAGAAAAGTAATGATCATCTAGGCAAATATCAAATATTAGGCATGTATCCCACAGGTAGTTGTACGTGCTTGCAATAAGAACTTGCACAACATCTTTTGTCCTACCATCCTGCTACGAACGGGGCCAAAAGGAACTTATGGAGATTAAGGTGCTCCTGTCAAAGAGCACCGGAACAAAGCAATAAACTCAATGGATACATGGAATCCTCAAATTATGGACCATCCCCTTTGGTGTCCCAAGCTCTCACCTTTGGGATCGCCGGTTCCGGACCATAATAGGTGCAAACAACTCATAGATAGGATTAAGAACACAAATATATTCATGCAAACACATAGGGTTCAGATCTGAAAACATGGCACTCGGGCCCAAAGTGACAAGCATTAAGAGCAACAAGTTGAAGCAAAGATGATAAACACCAAAGTACATGATAGGCAACATGCCCCCAACAATCTGATAAACTATTGCATGATCTAACTCATCCAACCCCTACCATCCCCTTTGCCTACAGCAGGGAATTACTCACACATGGAAGGAGAAGTCATGGAGGGAGGATGGAGTGGTGATGATGATGACGATGGCGACGATCTCCCCTCTCCGGAGGCCAAATCAGCCTCCAGATTAGCCCTCCCGAAGAAGAACAGAGGGTGGTGGCGGCTCCGCGACGGAAACTCGAAAAACGACTTCTGTTCTGGGGTTTCCTCGCCACGAGAATAAATAGGAGCCAAGGTAGGGCACCAGAGGGGGGAGGACCCTCCCAGGCGGCCTCCTGGCGCGGCCAGGGGTGGGTCCGCGCCAGCAGGGCACCTGGGGCCCCCCTGGCTGCCCTCTGGCCCCACTTCTGGCACAATGGCCCTTTGGGTGCGTGGATTTTCTGTGATTTTTCTTGGATTTTGCTGAGACACCTAAAAATCCATTTTCCTGCACACAATAAAACCATACAGGCAGCTCTGCTGAAAACAGCGTCAGTCCGGGTTAGTTTAGTTCAAATCATGCAAGAATGAGGGCAAAACAATAGCAAAAGTGTTTGGAAAAGTAGATACGTTTGAGATGTATCAACTCCCCCAAGCTTAGCATATTGCTTGTCCTCAAGCAATTCAGTTCAACGAACTGGACGCGACAAAGAAAACTTTGACAAACTCTTTTGCTTCATTAGATGTATATAAGCATGTACTACGAAAAGAGTCTAGCAAGTATTGAAACAATGCTATGAGGACAATGCACGAAGCAATCCTTCTTTCAAGTGACCAATCACAAATAACTAAAAGTAAATAATATGCTACTGAAAATCAAGACAAGATTACATTGCACATAGCTTGAACATACTAGAGTGGTATCTCGCTAGCCTCCATGAGTGAAGCAAAACATAAATGCAGAAACTCCTCTAGAGTTTTAAAGGAGACTAGAACTAAGAATTTCAGAATAAATAATACCACAAGCATGCAGAAGACAATGTAATACTTTGGGACAATGCACATTACACTCAGAATGACAATTATGCTCTCCTAGTTGGTGCTTTGAAGAAATAAGGTGGAGACTCTCGAACCGTGGAATTTGATGGCGAGGTCGAAAACCCGTGGTTGGAAGCAAAGACTAAACATGTACCAGAGCTCTTGGTTTTGAAAACAGAGGTAAAAATGATTTTGGGAGGTGCATATTTCGTCAACGAATGCTAGTAGACAACCCAATCACTTCTTATGCTAGACATGTTTCAAGGAACGTCTCCCAAGATGGGGACGATCACATCCCCTTAATCTCCATTGTTTATCACTACCAAAGTTTTCTGATTTCTCATAAACAAAGCGTGAAGGAGGGTTTGTTGGTTGTGATTATCTTTTGTGAGCGGGGCGCACTCATGCCAGTCCCTCCTCGTATTAGGGGTTTGCAGATTAGACATGCAATCCCGGGATAAAACATGTCCAACATAAGAAGATCATGAATTACCTACTACTTCCTCATGAGCTAAAACAGAGGCACAAAACAGGAGTAAATTTGAATAATTTCGAGATGGTACAAGAAAGTTTTCGTTAGGATGGCTGGTAAATACCACATAGGAAGGTATGGTGGACTCATATGGAATAACTGGTTTGAAAGGATTTGGATGCACAAGCAGAATTCCGCTTAGTGCGAGCGAAGGCTAGCAAGAGACTGGGAAGCGACCAACTAGAGAGCAATAACGGTCATAATCATGCAGAGCGACAAAGCAACATTGAATTGGGCATGAAAGTGATATAACTATTCTGAAACTCAAAGATCATCAAGGCAAAGCAGACTTTTTAGTCTTAAACATGTGTAAACATGTGCCAAGTCAATCCAAGAATTCTCCAAAGGGAAATACCACCTTAGTATACCAAACTATGAACAATGCAATGCATGTAAATCATTTCAATAACACGTTATATACCCTAGCTATTTGAGATTAGCCACAAGGAAAGCATGAACAACTGGGAAAGCATTGTAAACATAGCACTATGTCGCTACAAGCTGGTCTCCAGATCATAAGTACAGGCATATGTACAAAAGTAGAAACAAGAAGAGTTCATACCGGTTTTCCTTGTCGCTTCCCTTCCGTCGATCTTCGTCATTACTGCCTTGTCACTTGCACGATTGAACGTAGGAAATATAATTAAATGCCATCACGGACTCGAGCTGAACTCTGAAAACAAAGCAAACTAAAGAGAGAAAGGAAATCTTTTTGGGTTTTTTCAAAGGTTGAACGAAAGCAAAAGAAAGAGAAAATATTTTTGTTGTTTTTGCAAAGAAAGAAACAAAGAAGAACGGGCAAAAACTTCGAAAAGATCAAAGCGAACAAAAATAAAACCGATAATACAATGGAAAAGTGAGAAGGGCACGTACTCCCCCAAGCTTAGGCTTTTGGCCTAAGTTGGTAGTAGCTACTGCCCCCAGGAGCCTCCTGCTCCGGGGTGGTACTGGTGAGTCCAAGGGTCGTATAAGGATTCCAGCGCGTACACCGAAGTCCTCGGATCCTCCCACGAAGAAGGGTCCGCACTCCAAGTAGAGGAAGACCCTTCACCAAACTGGGTGACGGTCTCCCCCTGAAAAGGTGGTAACTCACCGTGCTCCTCCTCGTCGGGCACAACCCCCTCCATGGGGTTATGAAACTGATGCTGGACCATGAACTCATCGAACTGGATAACATCAAAGGACCATCCGTTCCTGCGAGAAAAATCAAACAAAAGAGGTGCAGGTAGACGGATCTTGCGTTCCGCGGTAGTTCCGAAACGCAAGATATAAACAAGGTTACCAAACTCAGAAGTCATGGTAACAAACTTATGCCTTTTCATAGCAGCAAGATCAAAACTTAAATAAGTAAAAGGCTTATCATCAGGGTGTGGGGTGCCTTTAAGATACTCTAAGATAAGTGTGGCATAAACGCCACCAAATAAATCTCCCTTGTTACCGTTCATAGCAAGGCGTCGAGCAATTAAGGCACCCACATTATAATCAAACCTCCCTGAGAGGGCGGTTGCCAGGATAGCAATATCTGGCGCAGAAATGATGCTCATGTTGTCACGAGCTAACACCCCTCTAGCAACATAATACGCAAAATACCTGAGGTGAGGGAATAAGATGCTGGAGATTTTTGACCGATGAATATCCCTCGTATCCATGCTGCAGAGAGAGTTGAAGACGGTTCTCAGCTCGCAGGGCTGAGAGGTCATCTTCGCCGTCCGCCCAACGTTTGGCACACCTATTATTTCACAAAACTTTTCCAAGGGCATGGTCAAAAGATTATTGTAAATTTTAAACTCAATAGAACCAGTATCAAGGTTATATCTAAAACTGTTAATGAAACCGGAGGTGAGTTTTTGATACTGAGCAACACGGCATGTGACGAGCCGTGTCAGACCTGCATTAGCACAAAGGTTATAAAACTCATCCTTAATTCCTGCAGCTTCAAGGAATTCATCACATGGGAACATCATCACACGTGATGGATTTGTGTCTTCCAACAACTCTAGGGGCACATGATCTTCATTGTAGCTCACCCTAGCAGTCGAGGGTGAAGCTGCGGCTCTAGTAACTCGATCGGAGCGCGCGGGCTTCTTCTTTTCAAGCCACCCCTTTGCCCTTCCTAACAAACTCATTTCTGAAATTTTTTACAAATTACAAAAACAAGGATTTGAACAAAGTGGGTTAAGGCAAACTACTCAACTCACTTACCTAAGGCATAAACTTGCATCAAAACTTGGAAAATAAATTTCTACACATGCATGCAAGCTCATCTACACAGCACCAAGAACTACTAAATACTCACAAATGAAGCTACCAACCAAAAATCTAATTGGAGGGGTGGAGGAGTTACATACCAGGGAGTATTTGTTCAAAATCTCAGCTCGAATGATAGGATGTAGAGAGAGATCGAAAATTGCCTCCAAGAACAGCAAGAACGCAAGAACAGGTGCAGAACTCGTGTTTTCGGAGAGAAAGAGAGAGAGAGGAAGAAGACTCGTCGGGAGGCGGGACCTGTGGGCCCCAGGCGCCCTATGAGCGCGGCCAGGGGGCAGGCCGCGCCAGCTGGCCACCTGGGCCACTGGTGGCCCCCCCGGTCAGCCCCAGGTGCCTCTGGGTCACTCCCGGCATGGAAATTTTAATTTTTATTTTTCTGGAATTTTTTTGAAAACTCCACTATTGAAATTTTTTCGAAGTTCAAAAAGCTGCAAAACTTCTGAAAACTTAAAGCAGTGATTAGTATTGTGAAGCTTCAAAAACACAAACACTTGGTACAGCAAGGAGAACAAAAGCTAAAACAAAACATAACAAGCTCATCTTTTTACCTATATAAAACATGCTCACTAGTAAGGTTGATCAAGTCTTACCAACAAACCGGCGATATATAGAGCAAAAAGTCCCACCTCTTATGAAGTGATCATTGCACCTTTACTTTAATGGATATTGTCCCCACCATAATAGTTTTGTATTTGTGGTGCACATGTAGTGGACAGTCCCATTCTCCAATCTTCACGGTCTCGATATTTTCTATAGAGTTGAGGCCATGCCTCTTGTCGGTCTTCTTTGGAAAATACACCGTGTGTTCTTTATCATTCACATTGAAGGTAACCTTTCCTTTATTGCAATCAATAATAGCACCTGCGGTGTTAAGAAAAGGTCTACCAAGAATAATGGACATGCTCCCATCCTCGGGCATGTCAAGCATGACAAAATCAGTAAGGATCAAACAATTAGCAACTTCTATGGGAACATCCTCACAAATACCTATCGGGACGGCTGTTGACTTGTCAGCCATCTGAAGAGAGATATCTGTAGGAATTAGTTTCTCTAAACAAAGCCTCTTGTAAAGAGAGAAAGGCATAACACTCACTCCTGCTCCAAGATCATATAAAGCAGTTTTGACATAATTATTCTTTATGGAGCAAGGAATGGTGGGTATACCTGGATCACCAAGCTTCTCAGGAATCTTGCCACTGAAAGAGTAGTTAGCAAGCATAGTAGATATTGCTTCATTAGGAACTTTTATTTTATTAGTAACAATATCTTTCATATATTTTGAATAGGGAGGTAACTTAATAGCATCAGTCAAAGGGATTTGAAGAAAAAGAGGTTTCATCCACTCACAAAACTTATTGTAATGCTCTTCTTCTTTAGATTTGAGAGACTTACCTGGAAAGGGCATGGGTTTCTGTATCCATGGTTCTCTTTCCTTCCCATGTCTTCTTGCGACGAAGTCTTCTCTAGTGTACTTCTTGCGTTTGTCAGGTGCTTCTTCTTCTCGAACTTCAGGCGGATCATTCTTCTCCTTATCCTTATCTTCAGGTTCGGCACCGTCTTCAGTCTCAGCATCGGAGGTAGATATACTGTTGGGATCAATAGCTGGCTCTTCACTTGTAATAGGATCATTGGAATTGTCAGCCTCCTTGTGTTTCTTCTTCTTCTTCTTTGGAGAGCCAACAATTTCGTCTTCCTGCATTTGAGAATCTTGCAAGATTCTCCTCGGATGCCCCTCTGGATAGAGAGGATCTTGAGTGCTAGTTCCTCCTCGGGTCTTAATCCCGAAGGCCTGTAAATCATCTTGTTTGGTATTGTTAGCAAGCAAATCTTTTTGCACATTAGAAAGTTGTTCAAGCTGAGTTTGAACCATATGAAAATGCTTCACAAGACATTTAACATCATTAACTGTTCTACCTAGAACATCAAGCAAACTTTTGATAGCAAGGGAATTATCATGCAACTGACTTTGTATCCTCTCATTAAAATGACTTTGCTTCATAATAAAATTATCAAGCTCATCTAAACATTGATCAGGAGGCTTACCATGAGGGATGTCACTTGCGTTGAAATCTAAAAGAGAGTGTACCTCTACCATAGGAGGGTGAGTGGTAGGCTCACACAACTTCTCAATAGGGGGTAGATTCTTCACGTCTTCAGTTTTAATACCATTCTCTTTAATAGACTTCATTGCTTCTTGCATATCTTCGGGGCTTAGAACAAGCATGCCCCTCTTCTTTGGTGGTGGAGGTGGTTCAGGGACGGACCAATCTTCATGGTTTTTGGCAAGCCTGCCCATCAACTCTTCTGCATCGTCCGGTGTTCTTTTCCTGAAAACACAACCAACACAACTATCCAAATAGGACCTGGATTCATCAGTTAGACCAGCATAAAATATATCGATTAATTCATTCTTAGGGACTCCATGTCCTGGTCTAGCCTGGATCAGACTACAGTACCTCCCCCAAGCTTTAGGGAGGTGCTCATCCTGCAACTGTTTAAAGTTATAAATTCTTTGTAAAGCAGCATGTTGCATATGAGCAGGAAAGTACTTATCAACAAAAGAGTGAGCTAAGTCTTGAGAACTCTTAATGGAACCATATGGTAGTGCATCATACCATGTTTTAGCACCTTCCTTCAAAGAGAAAGGAAGAAGCTTAGTCACATAAAAGTTTTGTATCTTTTCATTCGTGGTAACCAAGCCACCCAACTCAGTGAGTTTGGTCAGGTGTGCAATAGCATCATCATTTTCTCTGCCATAAAAGGGGTCAGCTTCAACCATAGATATAAGTGAAAGATCAACAGAGAAATCATAATCAGGATCATTGATGCATATAGGAGATGTAGCAAATTCAGGATCGGGAACATTCTTGTTCTTCAAGGAGTGTTTTTCAAGCAGCTTCTTAATAGCTTCAGGGTCAGAGTCGGCAAACTCTGCCAGTTCCCTGCATAAATCATCATCAAGCATAATGTAATCATCATCAAGGAGTCTCTCCTTGAGTTTACTCAAATCGGGATAATCATAAGTTCCACCAATAGGGTAGCGAGTAACAGGAATTTCAATTCCAGATTTTTTTGCAGCATCAGCGATCTGTTTCTCAAGAGCATAACCAAGTGAACCAATATCATCAAGAGTAGTAGAAGCATCATCAAAAGTATCGGACATAGTAACCGATTCAGTAGAAGCATCATGTGGTGGTGGTGAGGCAAACTTTCTCATAACAGAAGGTGAATCAAGTGTAGCACTAGTGTTCAGAACAGTACCTCTTCTTGTAGTGGATAGTAAGATCGGAACCTTGGGGTCTCCTTTCTTACCCATAGTGGATGAAGTGCAGCAGGTAGGATACTTCAAGTAGACTTGTAAATATTGCTATGCTCCCCGGCAACGGCGCCAGAAAACAGTACTTGATAACCCTCAACCGTAAGGGATCGAGATAGTCTTCGCGGGTAAGAATAACCCAATTTATAAAATTCGACACACGGGGAGCCAAAGAGTATTTATAAGCTTTGACAGTTGAGTTGTCAATTCAACCGCACCTGAAATATACTTACTTGCAACAAAAGATAAGTGGTAACGGTGATATGATAGTGATGGTGGTGACAGCAAAAGTGAACAGCAAAAGTAACAACTAATAACCAGCAGGATTGAAACACTGTAGGCTAGGGAGATGGATGGTTGGGCACTGCATGGATGAGATACATCATGAATCTAACTTGGGGCAAGGCACACAGAAAAGTAATGATCATCTAGGCAAATATCAAACATTAGGCATGTATCCCACAGGTAGTTGTACGTGCTTGCAATAAGAACTTGCACAACATCTTTTGTCCTACCATCCCGCTTCGAACGGGGCCAAAAGGAACTTATGGAGATTAAGGTGCTCCTGTCAAAGAGCACCGGAACAAAGCAATAAACTCAATGGATACATGGAATCCTCAAATTATGGACCATCCCCTTTGGTGTCCCAAGCTGTCACCTTTGGGATCGCCGGTTCCGGACCATAATAGGTGCAAACAACTCATAGATAGGATCAAGAACACAAATATATTCATGCAAACACATAGGGTTCAGATCTGAAAACATGGCACTCGGGCCCAAAGTGACAAGCATTAAGAGCAACAAGTTGAAGCAAAGATGATAAACACCAAAGTAGATGATAGGCAACATGCCCCCAACAATCTGATAAACTATTACATGATCTAACTCATCCAATCCCTACCATCCCCTTTGCCTACAGCAGGGAATTACTCACACATGGAAGGAGAAGTCATGGAGGGAGGATGGAGTGATGATGATGATGACGATGGCGACGATCTCCCCTCTCCGGAGGCCAAATCAGCCTCCAGATTAGCCCTCCCGAAGAAGAACAGAGGGTGGCGGCGGCTCCGCGACGGAAACTGGAAAAACGACTTCTGTTCTGGGGTTTCCTCGCCACGGGAATAAATAGGAGCCAAGGTAGGGCACCAGAGGGGGGAGGACCCTCCCAGGCGGCCTCCTGGCGCGGCCAGGGGTGGGGCCGCGCCAGCAGGGCGCCTAGGGCCCCCTGGCTGCCCTCTGGCCCCACTTCTGGCACAATGGCCCTTCGAGTGCGTGGATTTTCTGTGATTTTTCTTGGAATTTTCTGAGACACCTAAAAATCTATTTTCCTGCACACAATAAAACCATACAGGCAACTCTGCTGAAAACAGCGTCAGTCCAGGTTAGTTTAGTTCAAATCATGCAAGAATGAGGGCAAAACAATAGCAAAAGTGTTTGGAAAAGTAGATACGTTTGAGACGTATCAATGATCGTTCCCCGATATCACCTCTACCTTTGCTTTGCTAGTTGTCTCGCTCTATAGTTATGACTCGATGCCCATTCTTGTCTTGTCAGCCTCCTATGTTGCCTTGACAAACACTCTAACCGCCTTCCTAGCAAACCGTTGATTGGCTAAGTACGCTTTTGCTCAGCCCCTCTTGTAGCGTTGTTAGTTGCAGGTGAAGTTGGAAGATTGCTCCATGTTTGGACTTCTTTATTGGGATAACACAATATATATCTTAATTAATTAATGCACGTATATATTGGTAATGGGTGGAAGGCTTGGCCTTCTGTTTGGTGTTTTGTTCCACTCATGCCGCCTTAGGACCCGGTAAACCGGTGTTATGTTCCTTGATTTTGCGTTCCTAACACGGTTGGGGTTTATGGGCCCCCCTTGATAATTCGCATTGCTTAAAGCTTTCCCAGCAAGGGCCAACTTTGGTACTACATTTTCCTAACAACTAAAACTTGCATAGGGAGTAATTAACCCGAGTTCTTAATCAACCCCTGGGCCAGTGCTCCTCATGAGTGTTGGTCCAAACTAGAGCCACTTGCGACTTCACCCAGTTTTCTAGGGTCTTTGGTTGCTGTACGTAGTGCTTATCCGGTCGTGGCCTGAGACGAGATGCGCGCGGCTACTATCAGGGTGTCGGCACGCCGGGAGGTCTTGCTGGATTAGTTTTACCTTTGTCGAAATATCTTGAGCACGGGATTCCGAGAATACTCGGGTCTTGCCAACATGGAGTTGCGACTCCACGGATCGTGAGCTTGTGATGGGCTAAGTTGGGACACCCCTGCAGGGTTTTGAACTTTCGAAAGCCGTGCCCGCGGTTATGTGGCAGATGTGAATTTGTTAATATCCGGTTGTAGATAATTTGACACCATATCCTTAAGAATACACAACCTGTGTGAGTAACCGTGACTGTCTCTTTTCGAAAAGTGAACACGGTGGGGTTATGCATGAACATGAGTAGCTAGGATCACTTATTGATCATCCTTGGCACCCGTTGGCACATATCCTCATCTCGCTCTGACTTCGTAAGCTAATTGCTTAGTGCTTGCTGTAGCCACTTTATTACCTCTCCACACCTAAAAGGCTTTGTTAGTTTTGATACCCAGGAATGGGATTGATGGGTCCTTGTGACTCATAGATTACAACACACACCAGATGTAGGTACAACTGAGTACGACGCAGAAGATAGACAAGAACTTCACTGGGAGTTCGACGAAGAGCGTGGTCGCATATATGTGACGTATCCCGACGATCAGTAGTGGTTCCTACTAAGGGCGATCAGGACTTGTGATTGTTGTATCTTTTCTCGTTTGATTTTGTCCGTAGACAGACTCTGTGTTATTTGGATGAATGTATGCTTATTGAATTAATTGTGTGACGTGGCGAGTGTAAGCCAACTATTTTATCTCTTTCATCCCTGTTCATTACATGAGTTGTACAAAGATACCACGCTTGCGATCATTCCAGAATGTGATTATGTCTCTAACTCGTGCCTCGACACGTAGGAGCTATAGTCGCATCCTCGGCATTACAAGTTGGTATTTATATCCTTCTCTGACCTAGGAGCCCCCTGATTGATCAAACCGCTTTCGGTTGTGATGAGGAACGTAGTATTACAAAAAAAATCCTACAATCACGCAAGATCTATCTACTAGATGCATAGCAACGAGAGGGGAGAGTATGTCTACGTACCCTCGTAGACCGAAAGTGGAAGCGTTTATCAACGCGGCTGATGTAGTCGTACACCTTCACGATCCGTCCCGATCTAGTACGGAACGTACGGCACCTCCGCGTTCAATACACGTTCAGCTCGATGACGTCCTCGCCTTCTTGATCCACCAAGACAGGTGAAGTAGTAGATGAGTTCCGGCAGCACAACAGCATGGTGACGGTTGTTGATGAAGAACAATCTCTGCAGGGCTTCACCAAGCACTACAGAAACTATACAGAGGATAAACTAGAGGGTCGGGGTTGGCGGCACACGGCTTGGTGTATCTTGATGTCTCTTGGGTGCTAGCCCTGCACCTCTATTTATATGTTGAGCCCTGGGGTCGAAACTTGGAGCAAAAGCCTCCTCAAAGTTGGTTTTGCCTGAAAGTCAAGAGTCCCACTCGGACTCCAGGGCTAGACGCCAGGGTTCCCGGCGTCTACCCCCTAGATGCCAGGGTTCCTGGCGTCTAGCCTCTGGTCTCCGCAAAACTTCCTTTTGCACTTTCCTAAAGCCTCGTGGGCTTTCCCCTTCGGCCCAAATAAAGTGTTATCATACCCAAACATTTCGGGAAACATCCGGAACCCTTTTAGAGGTCAAACACTATTATCCCATATATCAATCTTTATCTCCGGACCATTCCAGATTCCACATCATGTCTGTGATCACATCCGGGACTCCGAATAACATTCGGTCACCAACATACATAACTCATTAAATACTATATCATCAACGAACGTTTAAGCGTGCGGACCCTACGGGTTCGAGAACTATGTAGACATGACCGAGACATCTCTCCGGTCAATAACCAATAGCGGAACCTGGATGCCCATATTGGTTCCTACATATTCTACGAAGATGTTTATCGGTCGAACCGCATAACAACATACGTTGTTCCCTTTGTCATCGGTATGTTACTTGCCCGAGATTCGATCGTTGGTATCTCAATACCTAGTTCAATCTCGTTACCGTCAAGTCTCCTTACTCGTTCCGTAATACATCATCTCATGACTAACTCATTAGTCATTTGCTTGCAAGGCTTATTATGATGTGCATTACCGAGAGGGCCCAGAGATACCTCTCCGACACTCGGAGTGACAAATCCTATTCTTGATCTATGCCAACACCACGAACACCTTCGTAGACACCTGTAGAGCATCTTTGTAATCACCCAGTTACGTTGTGACGTTTGATAGCACACAAGGTGTTCCTCCGGTATTCGGGAGTTGCATAATCTCATAGTCATAGGAACATTTATAAGTCATGAAGAAAGCAATAGCAGTAAAACTAACGATCATAGTGCTAAGCTAACAGATGGGTCTTGTCCATCACATCATTCTCCTAATGATGTGATCTCGTTGATCAAATGACAACTCATGTCTATGGCTAGGAAACATAACCATCTTTGATCAATGAGCTAGTCTAGTAGAGGCATACTAGGGACATTCTGTTTTGTCTATGTATTCACACATGTACCAAGTTTCTAGTTAATACAATTCTAGCATGAATAAAAGACATTTATCATGATATAAGGAAATACAAATAACATCTTTATTATTGCCTCTAGGGCATATTTCCTTCAGGTTGAGTCTAGACACACACACAAAATGTTATATATATATATATGTATATATATATATATATATATATATATATATATATATATATATATATATATATATATATATATATATATATATATATATATATATATATATATATATATATCGGAGAGTAGGATTTCTTTTTACCCCTCATCCCCTTCATCGCTCTCGTGAGGATTCCTGACGTTGTTTTAACATCACTATCCTCAATTTTTCACCAAATTGTTTTTAGGATCACGCGGGTATTGTTTGGATTGTTCCGATATCTTTGTGACAGGAATTCTATCTTGGTGCCTCCCGTCTGTTGAGGTTGAGTCCCGGTGAGTTGAGCTCTGAGGTATTGTCGTCCCATTGTGTATCGTTGTAGTTCTAGAATACTAGAGGCAGCCGACATCGAAAACTCTTCTATGCGTGTTTGGTGGTGAGATAACCCCGACGTCACCCAATACTAGTGGGATAATTCGGGGGTATTGCCACGGCTAGTATAGCGGATGCGTTTCGAAGGTCCGAGGTAAACGGTTTTCAAAGGTGCCTTGTTATGTGTTGACGGTTGGATATAGCTGTATGTAGGATTTATTAGTTGTCTGATATGCGGTGTTTCCCCTGTATCCCCAACACCAGATTGCATAACCGGAAGCTTCGGGAATTAATAGGTGGGATTCAAGTAGCTCTTAGGTAATTTTCCAATGGGTGGATG
The DNA here is from genome assembly GCA_902687465.1 of Secale cereale. Taxonomy (NCBI): domain Eukaryota; kingdom Viridiplantae; phylum Streptophyta; class Magnoliopsida; order Poales; family Poaceae; genus Secale; species Secale cereale. The sequence continues at coordinate 156,931,209 of LR738712.1, forward strand.
ATATGAGGTTGGGGTTCAACATCTAGTGGAGAGGTTATCATGGGCGTTATTACATAGGGGGTTGCATCTTAAAGAGTACTTGGCTATGCTGACTCAGGGATTGAAAGGCCCTTTGTAACACGTGCCATGGGGCATCAGCATGAACATGTGGGACGAAACCTCTATTATGTATTTGTTTCGTCTGTTACCTTGTTGTTTTATTCTATCATTTTGTTCTCCCAAGTGGCTTCTCAACAAGTTGATGTACCATTAAGCTATGGGATTCATTCGTTCAATTTTGTTCAGATGTTCGTTGTGAAGACTATATGTTGCAACATATCTATCCTTTGTTTTTGTTTTGATTGTGGTATTTGAGTTGCTTCGATGTCAAGTGTTGATTCCATACCTTTTCCTAATCGATGTTCTCATATTTTTATGGGAGTGCTAATCCTTCTTGATCATCAAGATTGTCATGTTAAATTCTTTTTCAACTGTTGCGTTTCTCTTCAAGTTCAACCGATCCTTTCAATATGTGCAAGACCAACTCTTGGTTTTTCTCAATGGTGTCTGTTTTGTTCGTCCCAAGTTGTCTTTGTTTTTCCCCACCCTCCCACCCCTTTTCTTAATGGAGCCAGAATTTTTAGTCAAGTATCCATTTTATTCATGTGATGTTTCTTTATTCTTTTCTTTCAATTTCATTATCCGGTGATTTCTCAGGAAGATGCTCAGGAGCTTCAAGTTTATCATTCTCCGTTCTCGTTTCTTCTCCGGTGGATTTAATTCAAGCTTTGGTGTTGATTATATCCTTCCTCTTGTTTCACATGTTTTCACATGTTGAAATTTCTTATCCAAAGTCTCTCCTGTTTATTCAACTCTCTCTAATTCTTCTCCGGAGTGTTCAAGATATCTCAAAAGATTCATGTTTCCATTCATAATCCGTTCAAGCTATTTTGAGGTTGTTATCTTATTCAAGCCATTTAATTCAACCGGTGCACTATCTCTCAAGCAATCTTTCCCAACGGTGTTTCTTTTCAGTGCGCCCTAACCCAAAGGTCTTCTTCCAGGATCTTACCTGACTCTTCTAATTTTTCCGGAGTTATACTCAAATTCTTTTCAAAGTCTGATGTAAGAATGGATTCCATCAGTCATATGCCTTCTCCAAGATCACTTTCATTCATTGTTGCTTCAACCTTTATATTTTTTTCATTCTTTCGGAGTATCTCAAATTCTTCAAGGCGTTTCTCATCGTCATTCTCAACATTTGAAGACCGAAGAAGAATTTCTCCTAAATCTTGGCCCGTTCTCTTGAAGATTCGTGGTTCTAGCTTCATGCCATCCTCATAGTTGTTTCGATCACGAGGAATCTTTTTATATCATCCGAAGCATTTCTTGAATTCCTTCCATTGTGATCCTCCGAAGGCCATCATTTCAGAAGATTTCTTCGTTCGCAGTTTTCAACTTCATCCTCTAGCTATTCTTAATTGATGCCTCTTCGTTGCTCTCCACATTCTTCCGGTGCATCATTCAAGTATTATCTAGTCAGCTCATGATATCTTTGTTCTCTTGTATCTAAATTGACTCAAGTATTTTGTTCGTTTTCTAATTCTTCTCGGCGATTCGTTCTCTTTTCTTCGTTCGTTTTCAATTCATACGGTGGTCCTCTCAAGTTTCCTCTTACGTTTTTATCATATCATTTCACTCGTTCTTCCCAAATCCTATCGTTGATTCATTGAATACTTTCTCAAGATTGTGCGAGATCTCTCTTTAAGCCTTTGCAACGAGAATAAGTACTATGCTAGATCCATTGCTTCTCATCGATTTAAGTTGATGGAGGATAAGCATAACTTAATTTCTTAGTTCTTGTTTTCCTCAAGGTTATTAATTCCTTATCCTGAAGCTTGTTCATCATATCATATTGTCGGTTCGAAGTGCTCCATCTTTATTTTCCGGAGTTCCAAGCTATATCAATTATCTCGTCGTGAAGCTCCTTCTAAATCATTGCAAGGCTTCAATCTTATTCTTTTCATCCTTCACTTCTCATCCTTTTGTTACCGGAGTTCTTCATGGTGGTTCATCATGATTTAATTCATCCTTGAAGTGTTCTTCAAGATTCTTGTTGGAGGAGCTCAAGTATTCTTCTTCTCGCATTCTGAAGCGCAATTATTTCTACCTTATCTTTTGAGGTGGTGTTATGTCATTCTTGACAATTTCCCTTCGTGCTTCATGCTTCACAAGTTATCAAGAATGAGATATTTAAAACCATCATTTCTCTTTCTTCAGGAGATCCTTTCAACCCCTCATTTTATTTGTTGGAGTTATCTTGGGTTGTGTCTCACCTAAAAGCTTTCCCTAAGGATTGTTGCTATATGTGGTGATTATATATGACCCAAGATATTTTTTATCCTCTAGGTGAAATAAGTTTTTCGTCTCCTTGTTGATATCAATCCAATCAATTGTTTTCGTCAGTGGCCGGTTGTCACCTCGTAATTTTGAGATGTTTTCCATAAGCCCACAACAAGCTTATTCTTTTGTTGTTGATTATTTTCATCAACCCCATTCAATCCATCTTTGTAAGGATGCTTTCCAAATTCATTTGTGGGAGAAGTTGTCGTTTTCTTCTCCGCTCTTTTCTTTCCAACGATCTAGCATCTGTTCTTTCATTCCGGAGGCATTGTGATGTTGCGCTCTTCGTCCTGTCATCTCATTTTTTTCAAGATCATGATCTTTCCTTTGCTTATCCATTCATCGAGAGTGTTGTGTCCTCCATTCAAGTTCCGTCATCTTATCTAGTTTTGCTTCTCTTTTAACCAGAGTGTTGTCTGAAATCTCTCTTATGGCAGTTGAAGCAATAAGTAACAGCAATTCAAAGATTACAAGTCTCAAGCACACAAACAAGTTGTCTACTTGACACTTGGGGGCTAATGGATGGTTGAAGTATCATCAGAAATTTTTACAAGTATCAAATACATAAACAAGTTATCTACTTAATACTTGGGGGCTAATGGATGGATCAATTGTTCAAACTATAAAGTTCCGGTTCACCTTCAGCACACAGCTAAACCGGAACTTGGGGGCTGTTATGGGATAGAAGCATATCAAAGGTACAAAGTCAGAAGGAAAGAGTTACCTCATATTTCTCCCTCATTAAGTTAACCAAACTTGCTTCATAGTCTCGGCTGTTGTGGAGCCGGTTTAGATACCCAGAATAAATTTCTTGGGCGCTCATATCGGAAATACTGGATATCTCAGTACTCCATTTTCCCTTCTCTTTATATAACTTCTCCGTTTTAGCCGTATGCTTGGCTAAAACGGTGGGCTCAGCTGGAGCAACGAAGGCAGCCCCAGTTACCACAACATCTGGAGAAGCAGGTGCATTTGGGGGAGTCGCAGTATGAGCCGGATTGGGAGATGCCGGATTAATCTGAGGAGAGTTGACCCGGGCCGGACTTGGCGGATTATGGGCATCTTCAGCAGTAGGATTCTCAGGAACGGAGATTTGATCTGTAGGTGCAGGATCTTCAAGAGGAGCTACGGGCTCGCCTTCTGGAGGAACGGTCGTCGCCGGATTAATCACCGGATTATCTGCAGGGGTCTCAGCCGGAGGCTTGTTTGCCTTGGGTTTCTTGCTGGGCTTTGGCTTGCTGGAAAAGTTTGCAAAATAAGTTAAACATTATAAAGCAAAAAGGAATCATAAACCGGAAAAGTTAAAAAGTTACCCTGGGATAGTTTTCAAGGGAGGAAGCTGCGTGGCAGTTGATTCACCAGAAGAAGAAAGCGGAGTTTCCTGATAATCAGGATCAGACGGTTTAAGAGGTTTTCGGATAAGCCCGGCCTTGGGATGAAGAAGAGTCGGAGAAAGTATCACCTCAGCACGGCGTTTTCGAACCGGAGTTAAAGAAATCCCGGATGATTCCACGGCCAGGCCACTATGACGGGTGGTCCGGCGAAGAGCTTCATGTTGTTGCTTCTTCAAAATAAAATTAGGATCCAACTGAGCATAAGGGTGAGAAAATTGATATTTCCGGACGGTTCGAGGACTTTTTTGTGGAAGAGGTTCCGAATCAGAAGAAAGAATGGTTACCTCAACTTCGGCCGAATTATCACCTTCAGCCAACTCCTGTGGAAAGGTTATCATTAGATACAGATATAAGTTCAAGAAAGCAAAATTCAAACCGGATTAATTCATACCTCGGAATCCGGATCATCATCTTCAGCGGGAGAACTGGCGTCAACAGCTGCTTTTCTTTTCTTGTTGGCAAAGGTTTTTCGGCGTGCTTGTTTGCCGGTTTTCTCCTGAGGTTTTCTCTTCCAAAAAGGATCATCAGACTATTCAAAGGAAAGAAAGACAATTCAAAAGACGGTTTAAAGAAACGGGTTACAAATACAGGGCGAAGTAAAACTTACAGCAGGCAGTTTGTTCTTTTTATAATACGGAGCCAGCCCGACTTTGCTGCAGTCTGCTAAGGTGACGTTGAGCATCTTTTTAGCCGACTCAATAACCTCCGATTCAGATAATTTGTCCTTAGTAAACCGTTGAGGATCGTCCGGTTTACCAGAATATTGGCACATCAGCTGTGATCGCTGGCTTAAGGGAAGGATGCTCCAAGACAACCAGCAGCGCATAAAATCAGTTCCAATCAAGCCATTGGCTATGAAAGCTCTTAACCTGGAGAGCTGTGATGAAAACCGGGTCCGCTCGACAGAGCTGAGCCGTTGTGGTAGAGGATGATCCTCCGGAATACGGGTTTCACGATAACCCGGCAAAGGGTTCTCCCCTTCAGGAGAAGTGTCAACGCAATAAAACCATGACTTGTTCCAATCCTTTGGATGCGCGTGTAAAGCGGCGTGAGGAAAAACAACGTCTCTCCTCTTCTGGATACTAACGCCTCCGAGCTCCTGATGCGGTCCACTGGTGAACTCTGTGCGCCGGTTCAGGTGAAAGAAGTCCCGAAACAGATCGACAGACGGTTCTTCTTGTAGATATACCTCCGAAAACACTTGGAAGTCACAGATATTTGAAACAGAGTTGGGTCCAATGTCCTGAGGGTGGAGTTGGAAGGCAGCAAGAACATCCCGGAAAAACTTTGAACCGGGGGGAGAGAAGCCTCGAGATATGTGATCAAAGAACACAATGACCTCCCCGGACCTGGGAGTAGGAGGACATTCATTCCCCGGGGCCCGCCACTTCAAAACAGACTGAGGGCCTAACGTACCAATTTCAGAAATTTTGACCAAGTCTTCCTCAGTAATGATAGAAGGGACCCAATCGCAGGAGACATACTGCTTGGCCATTGCAATGGAAGGACAAGTACTGGAAAAGATAAAGTGCAGAAAACGGATTATGCGGGTACAGCAGTATAAACCGGAAATTTATGAAAGTTACGCAACAGTTTGACTGAGGACTAATGGCATGGTTAAACCGGCAATTACAGCGAGCTACGTCATTTCCGGTTCATGACAGTACAAGAGGAACAGCTAAACCGTCGCGTTCAATTTTAAAAGTTTTGCAAAACAGGGCATAACAGTTTAAACCGGAGTATATCTAATGGATCTACAAAGGAGAAGAAACAGTTTCCTTGTAAACAGCTAAGTGGAACAGATCTGGACGTGCAAGGAAAAGAAAAATAAAGTGCAAGAAAATACGAGAAGAAACGCCAGGGATCTTATGCGGAGCAGATGAATCTATATGATTAAGTATAGGTGGTGAGATCTAAAGCTAATACTAGCGGAAGATCTGTTGAGTGGGCCTAAAGGTCACAAATTTTCTACGAAGTACGTATCTACGAGGAACAAGACGAAGCTTTCATTGGAAACTCTAATGGCGGAAGAACAAGGGAAGAACCCTAGAAGATACAGATCGGTAATGAGGAAGAAAGGACATACCTGAACAATGGAGGACAGCGGCGGAGTTCTCTGGTCGAAACAGGTTGATGCAGCGGCCAGGGAGGTCTTGACTCGGCGAGGTGACGGCGGCGCTCCAAGCTCGGGCGTCAATGGAGTCTGGAAGCTCGGGCAGCAAACGAAGGAAGAAGAGGCGAGAAGAAGGAAGAATGAAGGAGGACGGCGGTATTTATAAGCGAAAGGACAGATGCGAAGCGACAGGTGCGGGATTCGAGGGGGCAAAGATTGGATAAAGATCCTTGTGACGCCTCGATTTTCGGATAACCATTAAACAAAGTTACGGTACAGCTCACAACGCTAAATGCGGAGATGATGTCACGGTCAGATCTAGTGAATCTCGAAGATGACGTCAGAGCCGGTTTATAAGAGTGTGAATACGGAAGAAAATATACAAGACAAAGAAGACTGATATGAACAAGTTCAAATCATTCTGGGGCCTAATGTCAGGGATATGACTAGCAGGTATAAACCGGCTAGTGTAAACCGGCTTAGTTATATTATACTTGGTTGTAATATTTAGTAAAGGCTACGGCCCATGGGATCTTAGGGCCCATGTGTAGAATTAAGTTTTGTAAACCGCCAAGCGATGTAACTTGAGAGATAAGGAAGAAAAGACAGAGACCGAGGCGGACACAAGTATGAGCCGGCCTCGGGACTCTGTAAACCGGACCAGGCGTCACCTCTATATAAAGGGACGACCCGGCGACGGTTCAGGGACAAGCAACAATCAACCCGTCGAGACACAGGCAAGCGAATCCGCTCCCTGTAATCCGACGCCCAAGCAATACCAAACCAACTAGACGTAGGCTTTTACCTTCATCGAAGGGGCCGAACTAGTATAAACCCTCTGTGTCCTTTTGTCTGCTATGAACCCCTTCAAGCTAACCCGTGCGATGGTTCCATCATCAAGTCTGCTAAACCGGACATCTGCCGTGCTATTTCCACGACACCCCTTGTGCCATTATTTCAATGTTCCGGAGGTAGTGTGTTGTTGATTCCATCAAGTATCATTGCAACTTGGCAAGTTCATGTTCAATTCCTTCTATTTTCACTCGGAGTGCTATCCAAATTATTTCGTTCTTATTCCTTCTCTACCTTGTTTTAACTGGAGTGGTTTCATTGCCTATCTTGTCACCTAAGCTCTTCATTCTCGTAATGTTCCTTGTTCCTCTTTGCTAACGGAGAGTTTTCAATTTAGTTCATCTCAATTGTTTTCGTTCCTTCGATTTGTTCAACTTCCAAAGGTTTGTGGTTTCACTCGTTTGTCGAACAAGCAACTTTGTTTACCTCTTCCTTTATCCTCTTCTGTCCGGTGCCATCTCTAGGATCTCGGGTTGAGATCCTCTATTAGTGTGGGAGAGTTGTGACGCCCCAAGACCGACGCTCCAGAAGACTTCCATATGTTCCAATGTTACCGTGTATTTCTTTTTGGTTGTTCTATTTATTTTTGCATTGCATCATGTCATCATGCCATCATCTCATTAATTTTGCAAATCAAATAAATAAATCGTATGGATCTTCAGTCCATTTAAATCGAGGGATATTCGCAATGGTGAATTCTCTTTAGAACATATACTCCCAATAGTATTAAGGGAGCTATTATAAAAATATTCCATTGCTTTGGAATCACCAAAACACACTTGAAAAATTCCCATGACTTCTCTACTTCAAGTTTGACTTCAAACCCTTGCCAACAATTATCTTCCCATTTGCCGAGGTTCCTCCAAAAATCCGAACATTTTTGGACACTTCAAAAACCTAGTCCTAATTCAAACCCATTTGAATAAAATTCAATTGAGTTTGAATATACATCTTTCTACCATGCCCACTTGTAATTTTCTTGGATCATGCTCATTTTTATGAGTCCGGGAAAATTAGCCCCGTGTCCTTACACTATCCCTAGCACCTCCTTACTTCTCTTTTCTTCTTTGTTTGTTTTTTCTGTTTTTGGGAAAACAAGAAGAAGAAGAAGAAAGAGAGAGAAAGAGGGGCAAAGAGCCAGAAGCCAGGCCGTCCTGCTTCCCCCTCTGGCCCATCTGCACCTAAAGCCCAACCCACACCCCCATAGTAACCCTAGCCCGCACCGAGCGATCGATCTCATCTCCCTCTCAATCCCCCCACACCGCCATCTCTCCCTCTCATCTCCCTTGCCTTGCTCTCACCCTCTCCTCGCGCCTGGCCTCCACTTTGCCAGCTCACCGGCCTCCCATGCCTCCTGTCGGCAACAGCAACCGCGAGCTCGCCTGCCTCTTCGACATCCTCCTTGTCCTCCACGACCAGCGCCCCGTCGCCGCTCGGAGTCGTGCCCATCCCTGCCGCTCTGCGCCCTCGGGCCTTGCCGCAGCCGCCGCCTCCGGACCCGACGCCCCGCGCCTCACCGACCATCGGAGGAAGCCAGCCTCTGCCCGACCTCCTCCAACGCGTCCTTCCTCCTCTGCTCCATCTCCATCGCATCGTCCGCACCAACACCAGAGCCCCGTCCCGCCGGCAACGATCTCCAGGATGAGCCCCTGCCTCCTCGCCGGGCCGGGCCGCTCCAAGTGCTTCGCCAGTGACGACCCCGACCTCTACCGTCGCCGCGTCGTCTCCGTCCTCGCCGCCTTCCGCTTCGCCTCCCCAAGCAGAGCCCTCGTTGGCCGGAGTTCCAGGTGCTGCTAGCGTCGTTCGAGGCCAGCACCTCGCCTTTGCTTCGAACCAGGGGACGACGCCATCAATCGCCGTCGTCTTCGGGCCAAGCTGCCGCCGCCGCTTCTTTTATCTGTTGTTGTCGTCCCACTGCTGCCTGCTTCGTCCACAGATGCACTCACCCGTGTTGACTCGAGGGAGTCCAGCACCCTGACCAGCCGCTACCATGACAAAAGACCCCCGAGTACCCCTTGGGATTCGTCAAAACCCTCATGTACGACTACACCCGGTGTTGCGCCAAGTAACTCGTCGACAAGTGTATCACTACCGTCGCAAGTATTGAGACCGGCAAGTCCGAAGACCCCAATACCATGACACCGACGACATGTACATCTATGGAATGTGTACGACTACATGACGATACACCTAGTACCTCGACGACCGTTGTTCCTCAAGTACCCCTTCGGGTCGCCAAGTTCGACTACAATCATCATGAACCGCTTCTGAAACATGTACCACTACCGCCGAAATGTACAACTATCGTCGCCGTGCGCTTTGCAAAGTACCACTACTTCCACTATGACCCATGTACAACTACTTCCACTACCGCCGAACTCGAACCGCTCCGAAAACACTCGCTTCGAAGGTATAACACCGAGACGATGCCCGTGGATGAATGCTTGCGATGTATGAGATGAATCACATGTTTGCACCATGTCCGAGTTAACCCTCGTTTGCCATGCCGCCGACCCGTGGGAACCCGGTTACCGGGATCACCCCACCTATCTCTTGCATGACTCGCACACGCCACCATTTCTTTGGCGCCTGCATCTCAACGAGTTACTGGAACCAATATGTTGCCGTGGCATCATTTTCGGTTATCGCCGCCGTGGCCCCTTTCCTTCCACCACGGTGACGATTACTCCATATCTTGCTCATGTCAACTTTTAACAAAAATTGCATAAAACTTGCATATGTCATCATCATCATGATAACAACATTTAAAATGTTTAAAAGTGTTGTTTGCATTAAAATTGCTAGTAATGACATGGGGATTTTTTTAGAATTGTTGTTGTTATTTCTGGCCTCATTTAAAATGCCTAGATAGTGTACTTTGCTCATGCTTCACCTCTTGCCATGTTAAAGAACATTTACACTAGTTGAGTTCATAATCGAGATCAAACTAAATAATTGAATGTGGCATTTCATCAATATGCAACCCGTTGCATATTGAGCTCCAGTTAAATTGTAGTGTTGTTTGTGCACTTTGCCATGCCATGCATAATTAAACCGGACATGCATCATACTAGGTTGTGCATCATATGCCATGTTTATGCTTGTCTGTTTAGCATGTTGTTTGCTTCTTTCCGGTATGCTTCTCTCGTTAGCTTCGGTTTCGTTCCGGAGTTGTGAGGATTCGTTCGTCTACCACCGTTTGTCTTCTTCATGGACTCGTTCTCCTTCCTTGCGGGATCCCAGGCAAGATGACCGTTCCCCGATATCACCTCTACCTTTGCTTTGCTAGTTGTCTCGCTCTATAGTTATGCCTCGATGCACATTCTTGTCTTGTCAGCCTCCTATGTTGCCATGAAACACTCTAACGGCCTTCCTAGAAAACCGTTGATTGGCTAACTACGCTTTTGCTCAGCCCCTCTTGTAGCGTTGTTAGTTGCAGGTGAAGTTGGAAGATTGCTCCATGTTCGGACTTCTTTATTGGGATAACACAATATATATCTTAATAAATTAATGCACATATATATTAGTAATGGGTGGAAGGCTTGGCCTTCTGCTTGGTGTTTTGTTCCACTCATGCCGCCTTAGGACCCGATAAACCGGTGTTATGTTCCTTGATTTTGCCTTCCTAACATGGTTGGTGTTTATGGGCCCCCTTGATAATTTGCATTGCTTAAAGCTTTTCCAGTAAGGCCCAACTTTGGTACTACATTTGCCTAACAACTAAAACTTGCATAGGGAGTAATTAACCCGAGTTCTGAATCAACCCCCGGGCCAGTGCACCTTATGAGTGTTGGTCCAAACTAGAGCCACTTGCGGTGCCACCCAGTTTTCTAGGGTCTTTGGTTGTTGTACGTAGTGCTTATCCGGTCGTGGCCTGAGACGAGATGCGCGCAGCTACTATCAGGGTGTTGGCACGCCGGGGGGTCTTGCTGGATTAGTTTTACCTTTGTTGAAATATCTTGAGCGCGGGATTCCGAGAATACTTGGGTCTTCCCAACATGGAGGTGCGACTCCACGGATCGTGAGCTTGTGATGGGCTAAGTTGGGACACCCCTGCAGGGTTTTGAACTTTCGAAAATCGTGCCCGCGGTTATGTGGCAGATGGGAATTTGTTAATATCCGGTTGTAGATAACTTGACACCATATGCTTAAGAATACACTACCTGTGTGAGTAACCGTGACGGTCTCTTTTTGAAGGGGTTTTCGGAAAGGGAACACGGTGATGTTATGCATGAACGTGAGTAGCTAGGATCACTTATTGATCATCCTTGGTGACCGTTGGCACATATCCTCATCTCGCTCTGACTTCGTAAGCTAGTTGCTTAGTGCTTGCTGCAGCCACTTTATTACCTCTCCACACCTAAAAGGCTTTGTTAGTTTTGATACCCGGGAATGGGATTGCCGAGTCCTTGTGACTCATAGATTACAACACACACCAGATGCAGGTACAACTGAGTACGACGCAGAAGATGGACAAGAACTTCATTGGGAGTTCGACGAAGAGCGTGGTCGCATGTATGTGACGTATCCTGATGATCAGTAGTGGTTCCTACTAGGGGCGATCAGGACTTGTGGTTGTCGTATCTTTTCTCGTTTGGTTTCGTCCGTAGACAGACTATGTGTTATTTGGATGAATGTATTGTTATTGAATTAATTGTGTGACATGGCGAGTGTAAGCCAACTATTTTATCTCTTTCATCCCTATTATCCTTGGTAGACCTTTCCTTAGAACGATTGGTGCAATTATTGATATGAAGGAAGGAAATATTAGATTCCAATTTCCGTTAAGGAAATCCATGGAACACTTTCCTAGAAAGAAAATCAAGTTACCTTATGAATCTATTATGAGAGCCATGTGACGCCCCAAGGCCGACGCTCCAGAAGACTTCTATATGTTTCGATGTTATCGTGTATTTCTTTTTGGTTGTTCTATTTATTTTTGCATTGCATCATGTCATCATGCATCATCTCATTAATTTTGCAACTCAAATAAATAAATCGTATGGATCTTCGGTCCATTTAAATCGAGGGATATTCGCAATGGTGATTTCTCTTTAGAACATATACTCCCAATAGTATTAAGGGATCTATTATAAAAAAATTCCATTGCTTTGGAATCACCAAAATACACTTGAAAAATTCCCATGACTTCTCTACTTCAAGTCTGACTTCAAACCCTTGCCAACAATTATCTTCCCATTGGCCGAGGTTCCTCCGAAAATCCGAACATTTTTGGACACTTCAAAAACATAGTCCTAGTTCAAACCCATTTGAATAAAATTCAAATGAGTTTGAATTTACATCTTTCTACCATGCCCACTTGTAATTTTCTTGGATCATGCTCATTTTTATGAGTCCGGGAAAATTAACCCCGTGTCCTTACACTATCCCTAGGGCCTAGTTACCTCTCTTTTCTTCTTTGTTTGTTTTTTATGTTTTTGGGAAAACAATAAGAAGAAGAAGAAAGAGAGAGAGAGATAGAGAGAGAGAGAGAGAGAGAGAGAGAGAGAGAGAGAGGGGCAAAGAGCCAGCAGCCAGGCTGGCCTGCTTCCCCCTATGGCCCAGCTGCATCTAAAGCCCAGCCCACACCCACATAGTAACCCTAGCCCGCACCGAGCGATCGATCTCATCTCCCTCTCGATCCCCCCCCCCGCGTCGCCATCTCTCCCTCTCGTCTCCCTCGCCTGGCTCTCACCCTCTCCTCGCGCATGGCCTCCACCTTGCTAGCTCGCCGGCCTCCCACACCTCCTGCCGGCAACAGCAGCCGCGGGCTCGCCTGCCTCCTCGACGTCCTCCTCGTCCTCCATGACCAGCGCCCCGTCGCCGCTCGTAGCTGCGCTAGTCCCTGCCGCCCTGCGCCCTCGGGCCTTGCCACAGCCGCCGCCTCCGGACCCGACGCCCCGCGCCTCGCCGGCCATCGGAGGAAGCCAGCCTCTGCCCGACCTCCTCCAACGCGCCCTTCCTCCTCTGCTCCGTCTCCATCGCATCGTCTGCATCACCACCGGAGCTCCGTCCCGTCGGCAACCATCTCCTGGACGAGCCCCTGCCTCCTCGCTGGGCTCCAACGGTATCGACAACATTGGAGCCAAGGCTCGGGAAGCACCCACGTGATGGCATGCAAATATTTGCGAAGGCAAATATCTATGACTCCCAAGATAAGAACCAGAAGACATGGTGATCACAAGGCTCCTTACCGAGGACGCCCACGAGGCCCCGGCAAGGCTCCTTGCTGAAGACACCCCGGAGCACCGGCAAGCCTCTTGCCGCGGAATACTCACAGAGGCCCCGGCAAGACCCTTGCCGGGAACAGAAGCAAGACTGCGGCAAGCCCTTGTCGCCCCGGCTCGGCGGCCGACCCGCTGGCCCAGGCAGGTACCCACGTGGCGATACGTGGTTCCTGGGACAGCTAGTCAAGCACCTGCGTGGTGGAATGCTGATCTTCGTGAAGGCCCTACCACGACGCCAGCTCAGCTTCCTGCTTCGCTGGCCTGGACGCGCTTTGCGACCAGATGGAGCGGCCACGGACGGGACGGGCTTCTTTTCCGTCCCCGATAAAGTAAATAGACACCTAAGCTACGTATTTAATGCGCCTTGTCCCGTAATGGCATGGGATAAGCCTATACACTCCTCACCTTTCCACCTCATGTGTGCCACTGTGGCAGCCCCTTTTAGACTATAAAAGGAGGCCCGCGGCATACTGAAGGAGGATTCGGATCCAGCAAAACTGGACAGGCATCGTAGCTAGCTCAAGAACTCAAGAACACTCAAATATACACCAAAGCAGGACTAGGGTATTACGCATCCTCGCGGCCCAATCCTGGGTAAACGATTGTTGTGCTGACTCTTAGACCTACTCTTTGTACAACCTCGTGCCCGCCAACCATAGAAGGGATTCCAGTGATCCCATAGGTGTCGTTTCGTACCGATATCTTTGGCGTGCCAGGTAGGGGTGCAGTTGTGAAAATCTGGTCTAGTAGTTAGTGTAGCGATCCTTCATCACCATGGCTCCCAAGAAGAAGACGATCGCGGCGGTCGGTTCGTCCACAGCCGAAGGCCCGTGCCGGCGCAGGCTGACGACGGGGTGGTTGCGGATGGGAGCCGAGGCGCGACCCGCGAACACCCACATCGTTCCAGCTGCCAAAGCATGGCAAGTGGCATCGTCCGTGCGCGAGACGATGAGCCAGTCGCCACCAAGTCAAAGGGTGGAGCCGGGCCCCCCGCGGGCGGCGCGGGGCCCCCCAAGAGCGGCATCGTACCCCACATGGGTGACGCGGCGACTTCCAAGACACCCACGGCAGCGCCCATGATGCGTTCCTCCTAGGTCGTGCACGATGAGCAGCATCGCCGCGCGGAGGACCCCGGGCGCCGCCGTGGAAAGAACCCCACGCATCAGTCACGAGATGCAGAAGACGAGCATGCTCGCCAAGGCGCTGGCGAGGATGGCGTGCAGCTACGGGACCGTGATAGAGCTCCTTCTAACATGGTTAGAAGTCGCAACGCGTCTCGATCCACGCAGCTCTCCCCGCCACCAAAACCAGCGGAAGCCTTAGCGCGCACAGTTGCTCCTCGACTTCCCTCATGCTGCGGAGAATCTCGACGAGTGGAGAGCTACCGTTCGTAGCCTTGTTGCCATCGCCAACTAGGACGAACCTCGGCCGGCGGGGCCTTCGGGCTGACGCTCTCCCGAGCCACCACACGCCAGCGGTGGAAGGACCGGAGGCGCCGCAACCATGGTGCATTCTCCTCCTCCTCGCCAGCTACCACGTGTGCCGGCCCGTCGGGACGATGCTTGCGACGATGTATCCATAGCGTAGTCTGACCCACGGACCCACCATGATCAGCGCCAAATTCTTCGAGAGCATGCCCATGAGGACGCTCGAACCACCATCGAGCACCGGCGCGAGGCACGCTACCAGTCGGATTGGCGGGCAGGGCCTGTTGCGGACGACCCATCACTGGGAGGATCTGGAGGCTTACCTTGCGAGGTCGGCCGTCTGGCCTTTACTCGTGAGCTGCGGCGTTTCCAGTGGCCCACCCACCGCACCTTTAAGCCCGACGTCGACGAGAAGTATAATGGCAAGACACACCCGTCAGAGTTCCTCGGCATCTACACCATCGTGATGCAGGCTGCAGGGGCACGCGACGACAAGGTGCTTGCCAATTATTACTCGTTGGCACTTAAACCTAACGTCATGTCATGGTTGATGCACTTGCCGACGGATTCCATTTCTTCCTTATTAGATTTGTGCCATGAGTTTGTTGGCGCTTTTACGGGAGGCCACCAGGCTCATGGCCAAGCAAGCGATTTTCATGTCATCCCCCAAAAGGAAGGTGAAAGCCTGTGCAAGTACATACAAAGGTTCAACCGAGTGCAGTACAACATCCCAGATGTTCATCCTGCCGCCATCATCAGCGCGTTCCACCAGAACGTGCGCAACCGCAAGATGCGTGAGGAGCTGGCAATGAATAAAGTCAAGGATGTGGCCGAACTCTACGTTCTAGCCGACAGATGCGCCCGGGCTGAAGAGGGAAGGAAGTACCCCGGCAAAGACGCCGGTGTGGAAATCGGTTCCTCGGACGAAGACGTCATCGCCCCGACGAAAAAGGGTCGACGTCGTAACAGGAAACACAAGGGCATAGCTTTGCTTGCCGTCGAGGGATCCGATGATGCCGGCGCCACCAAGAAAACCAAGGCAGACGACCCCGGCAAGGAAATCATCGGGTGTGTCACCTGTCGGGCCTTGGCGGCCGCCGACAAGCCATGAAGGTCCGACTAGCAGTACTACAATATCCACCGTACCAAAGGCAATGACCTCCAGAACTGCCGACAAGTCGAGCAGCTCGTAGAGAAGAAAAAGGCCGAGTACGAGAGGCGAGACAAGGTGAAAGGCCAAGATGGTGTTGAATGATCCAGCAAGAAACGTGGCGGCCAGCCTGGCTGCCGCGGCAAAGATAACCAACAAGAACGACCCGCCCGGGACCGTGACACGAAGCGAGAAGATGATGATTAAGAAGAGGACGACGAGTCTGGCGAGCAAGAGTTCCATATGGCCACGGAGGCCATGTGCGTAGACGGCGGTGCCTCCCTGCACACCTCCCACCACCAACTTAAACAGTGGGCACGTGAGATTGCGGCAGCGGAGCTATCGTTCGATGCCCAGAAGCCGCTGAGGTGGTCCAGCACTCGTATCATCCTTGACGTCGAGGATCACCCTAACCGCACAACTGCGGTCGGGTGTTTTCCATTGTTGGTCTCACCAACAATACGCAACCTCAAGGTGACGAAGATGCTGGTTGATGGCGGGGCCGGCCTGAACTTGATCTCGCCCGTCATGATCAAAAGGCTGCAAATCCCTGATGGAGACCTCGAGGAGACGGGCACGTTTCAAGGGGTCAACCCAGGAAGAAGCCAATCCAAGGGTAAAGTTACGCTGCCCGTCACATTCAGGGGCGAGCTAAACTACAGGAGGGAGAGGATTGTTTTTTATGTGGCCGAGATCCCCTTGCCTTACAACGGGATCCTCGGCCACCCAACGTTGGCCAAATTCATAGCGGCGGCGCATTACGCCTAAAACACGCTGAAAATGCCTGGGCCGATATCCATCATCACTGTCCCCTCCGACAAGAAGGATGCGCTGATCTACGCTGATCAGCTTTATCGGAAGGCAGTTGTAGCAACTGCCGCCAAGGCACTTGCTCCTGCCACTGAAGCCCCTGGAGGGATGAAGACCGGTAAGGCCTCTCGCGCCTACTCCGGCAAGCGCTCCTCTTCGGAGTGTAGCGCTCCCATCGAGGACACGCCAGAGAGCTCCACCGGCAAGAGCAAGAAATCCAGAGCTGCTCCACTAGAAACCAAGCGGGTGTCCGTCAAGGAGGATGGCACGGGAGGGGCTTTCACCATAAGCTCCGCCCTCGGCAACAAATAGGAAGACGCGCTCTTCACCTTCCTACGGGCGAATGTCGACGTGTTTGCATGGCAAGCATCTGACATCCCCGGCGTTCCCACGGAAGTGATTGAGCACCATCTTGCGGTCTGCCCTCATGCACGGCCCGTCAAGCAGAAGGTCAGGAAGCAAGCTCTGGAGCGGCAAGAGTTCATCAGAGAGGAAACCAGGAAGTTAGAGGCAGCAGGCTTAGTGAGAGTAGTGTTCCATCCAACGTGGTTAGCCAATCCGGTGGTAGTGCGTAAGGCAAATGGGAAGTGGAGGCTGTGTATAGATTACACGGACATCAATAAGGCTTGTCCAAAAGACCCTTTCCCATTGCCACGCATCGACCAGATTGTGTACTCCACGACCGGATGTGACTTGTTATCGTTCCTCGACGCTTACTCGGGCTACCATCAAATCTTCATGACGAGAGAAGATGAAGAGAAGACAACATTCATCACCCCATGTGGTACGTATTGTTTTATACGGATGCCTTTCAGGTTGAAGAGTGCTGGCTCAACATTTGCAAGAGCAGTCCAGATTGGTTTTGAGCCTCAGCTACATAGAAATATGGAAGCTTATATGGATGATATAGTGGTCAAAACCCAGGACAAAGCAACACTCGTACAAGATTTGGAAGAGACGTTCACAAATTTGCGCAATATCAACCTTAAGTTGAACCCTGAGAAGTGTGACTTCGGCGTCCCGTCCGGCAAGCTTCTCGGTTTCTTCGTGTCACAGCATGGAATTGAGGCAAATCCAGACAAGATCAAGGCCATCGAGCAGATTGAAGCACCCAGGTGGATCAAGGATGTGTGTCGGCTTGCTGGCTGCGTTGCCGACATGGGCAGATTTATCTCCAAATCTGCCGAGCGCGCCCTCCCCTTTTTCAAGATTTTGAAAAAGGCCGGCCCAATGGAGTGGACCCCAGAAGCCGAAGTAGCACTGCAAGACTTGAAGAAATACCTCTCCTCTACACCGATACTGGTCGCGCCTAAACCACAAGAGCCGTTGCTGCTGTATTTAGCGACAATGAACCAAGTGGTCAGTGCTGCGCTAGTGGCCCAGAGGGAGGTCAATACGGAAGCGATAGCAACGACAGAACCTGATGCCACTGGGGCCGAAGCGACGCAACCAGATGGAGTAATGCGGAAGAAGAAAATGATGCAGCACCCGGTTTACTTTGTCAACTCCCTATTACAGGGGCCTAGGTCGAGGTACTCCAGCGTGCAGAAATTGCTCTTCGGCCTCCTTATGGCCTCGAGGAAGATGCGTCATTACTTCCAAGCGCATGAAATTACCGTCGTCACCCGCCTATCGTTGCAGCGGATAATGCATAACCCAGATGCGTCTGGGAGGATTGTGGAGTGGGCCCTGGAGCTGTCAAGCTTCGGTTTGAAATTTGAAAGCACTTCGACGATTCAGAGTAGAGTTTTGGCAGAGTTCATTGCAGAATGGACCTCAACGCCCGATGAAGAGATCCAGGAGACTACTCTCCTCGGCAAGGGTACGAGTCGCGACTAGATTATGTACTTTGACGGGGCTTTCTCGCTGCAAGGCACCGGTGCTGGTGTGCTGCTCGTTGCACCCACCGGAGAGCACCTCAAGTATGTGGTCTAGATGCACTTCCCCAGGGAGGTATCAACAAACAACACTGCCGAGTACAAGGGACTGCTTGCCGGTCTCGGGATCGCGGCGAACCTCGGGATCAAGAAGCTCATCGTCAGAGGAGATTCGCAGCTCGTCATCAGGCAAGTGAACAAAGATTACCAGAGCCCGTTGATGGAAGCCTACGTGGATGAAGTAAAGAAACTGGAGGAGCGTTTCGACGGTATACAAGCTGAACATGTTCCCCGAGCGGAGAACGACATCGCCGACTACTTGTCGAAACGCGCCGCCCTCAAACTACCTGTGGAACCAGGTACCTTTGTGCTCCAATTATTTCAGCCATTCGTTGAACCATCGACTGAACCAAACAAGCGAAGGAAATTAGGCCCCAACAAGTACTTCCCTGCCGAACCCGCAGGGGTGGCCGGCAGAGGTGTTGCCGGGGACGCTGAGCCTGCCGTGGGGCAACAGACTCCGGCGAGGCATCAAGCCCTGGCCGTTGAGGCAATCGCTCCCATGGCAGAGGAGATGCCTTTGGTCCTTGCCGTCGAGCCCCAGGCTCCGGCATGGGCACATCATACCGTCCAATTCCTCCAGACCGGGGAACTTCCTGAGGGGCAGGAAGAAGCGGAGAAAGCAGCCCGTCGGTCCGCCATGTACTAGTTCATCGGCGACGTCTTGTACAGAAAAAGACCGAACGGCGTGAAATTGAAGTGCATCACCCGGGAGGAAGGACTAGAGCTGTTGGCAGAGATACATGGACACATATGTGGCTCCCACATAGGGTCAAGAGCCCTTGCCGGCAAGGCATTCTGGCAAGGTTTCTTCTGGCCCATTGCCCTTCAGGATGCAACGACACTAGTAACCAATTGTGAAGCGTGTTAGTTCCATTCGAAGAAACTTCATCAACCAGCTCAAGCTCTCCAAACAATCCATCTCTCCTGGCCATTCTCAGTCTGGGGGCTCAACGTATTGGGCCCTTTCCCCATGTTGTCGGGAGCTTCGAGTACTTGTACGTAGCAATCGACAAGTTCACAAAGTGGCCGGAGGTGGAAACAGTGAGAAAGGTGACAGCACAATCGGCCGTCAAGTTCTTCAAGGGCCTGGTCTGCCATTTTGGTGTACCAAACAGAATCATCACCGACAACGGTACGCAGTTCACAAGCAACACCTTCATGCAATATATTCAAGACCTCGGTGGCAAGGTCTGTTTTGCTTCTGTTGCACATCCACGAAGCAACGGCCAGGAAAAAAGGGCAAATGTTGAAGTACTGCGAGGCCTCCGGACAAGGACTTTCGACAAGCTACACAAGTGCGGAAGGCGCTGGATTGATGAATTGTCGGCGGTTCTTTGGTCAATCAGGACGACACCAAATCGAGCCACCGGCCAGACACCCTTCTCCCTCGCTTACGGGGCGGAAGCAGTTCTCCCCCACAGAACTCACATACGGGTCACCCCGAGTGCTCGCTTATGATGAGCTTGAGCAAGAGCGGCTGCGGCAAGATGACGCAACGCTCCTCGAGGAAGATCGTCTTCGGGCGGCTGTACGAGCAGCATGCTACCAGCAAGCCTTGCGCCGCTATCATAGCCGCAAGGTTCATGCCCGAAGCTTTGAGGAAGGCGACCTTGTTCTTCGGCACGTTCAGTTGGCCAAGAATTCCAACAAGTTGACACCGAAGTGGGAAGGCCCTTATCGGGTAATACGAGTCACCAGGCCTGGCGTAGTCCGCCTGGAGACCAAAGATGGTATCCTAATGAGTAACTCCTGGAACATCGAACATCTTCGCAAGTTTTACCCGTAAGGCGCGGTGGTCGGGCCTCTCGGCAAGCCACCCTTTTGTACAAGTCTTGTCGGCAAGGCATGTAACCCTTCATACAAAGCCAGGCGCAGACCCTGAGCATAAATAAATGAAGCGCTAGCGCCCTAAGTTTTAGCATGCATGCTAGGTTGAGTCTCTTTCTCTGTTAGGGTTGATAGTGCTTAACGATGGCTAACCCCTAGCATAGAGGTCGAGTTTGCGTCTCTCTGTTTCCTTTCTGTCCTCTTGATTCGCAGGATCCATGGACGTCCTTGCTGAACCGATTGAAAGAAAGGGGGCGGGCCAACGCCCCGGCAAAACTAAGGTTGCCGGGGGTTGTACGACCAAGGGTCAAACCACGGCAAGACAAGGTTGCCGAGAGCTACAGGACCCAGATAAGTCTTTCGTCCCCCGCTCCTTTTCTTCCGTATGAAACTTGAATGTACGAGGCTTCGTTCGCTCCTATGCCATCGTGCTCCCTTTTTTCCTTGTGTCCGACAAGCTTTGTCTTGGACCAGGGCTGGGTAGTAGCATTATGGGAAGGGAGCAAGCGAAGGGCCTAATCCTACCCGGTTACTATTCCCGCCAAGGGCGCGAATACAGTTATGGGGCGGGGAAGAAACGGCAATGCTTGTTGCCGAGGCATGTTGCTTATCTTAAGATAACAAGGATCCGTTCCTTGGTGTGGTTCTTGCTCGCGCACGAACAAACCCGACAAACACCCTTCTCTTCATAAATACGTTGTAAACAAGTACAATTCGTACGGAATGCATACATGAGCAAGGGGGTTACAGGATTTAAATCTTACAAAGGCCCGTAGGCTTAAAAACTAAAAAGAGATAAGATGCCTGTAATCCCTTTCTTGTCCCTCTCCTCAAGAAATGGAACAAGATGGCGAAGGGCAAAAGAAGCGCCTAGTCAAAGCACGAGCAGCAGAAAGCACCAAGAGAACATCTCGGCGGCCGTCCCAAAGGAGGCTGACGATGATAGCACCGAGAGAAGAGCCGAAAGATGGGGCAGCGGGCCGGCAATGCACGGGTTGACGCCCGCGTACTCCGACATGACGACCACCGCCCACCTTCTTCGCCTTCTCCGGCCAACCAACACCAGCCTCCCAAGGAGGCGACCCGGAGAAGTTTGAGGGGCTGGCGGTGCAAATGATGGTGCTGCCAGCACCGCCCAGGGACGACGTATCCGCCACCTAGTCGGACCCGTCATCCTCCCGCCCGGCGCCCTCGTCGTCGCTGCCGTTATCCTCCCCATCGCTCTAGCTCGGGGAGGAGTTTTCGTTGTCGGTCGAGCTCTCCACACAGCACCCTAGCCTATGTCCCGAGCGCCCAAAGACTTTGACGGAGAGCACATCGCTCTCCGCTAGCCTGAAGCAGAGGACGTGCCCCTTCACCAAGCAGTGGGCACGCGCGAAGGTCTTCTAACCCTGGCGAAGGAGCATCATGTGAGGGGTGGGAAACTTCGTGTCCACCCACATGGCGCCATGGCAACACCCCACCATGTGAAGCCTCAGCCTCGATGGTTGATCGACCTCCAACACCCTCGCGAACGCTCCAGGAAGGCGAAGGCGATTGCGCGGCAGCTTGCGCAGCTATAGGATGAACTCCAACGCCATGTCCTTGACATGGCCGCGTGGGGAGGCAGGAGGAGACGATGAAGGAGATGAAGATAGAGACGATGGCGGCGCGGGTGTCCCCCGACCTCGTCTGCCTCTGCCTCGACCGCCTCGCCGACCACGACTCTGGCCGGCGCTTCTGCCTCCAGCATGCCCCTCATCTGAGGCATCCGGCTCCTCTTTGACCATCGCCGCCCTCTGACGGGAAGAAGACCTGGTCGCTTCCATGGAGGCACGGCCTCGACCGCGCCCTCTCGGCATACCTTGGGGAGGGAAGGAATCAAAGAGGAAGAAGATGAGTGGAGGGGTAAGAAGCACCGTTCCTCTCCTCCCCTCTTTATAGAAGGGCGGCCGCCTGAATCAACCAGTCCAAACGCCGAAGGCACAAGGGAACAGGACCCACCCGCTGCTCCAATCAGCGGCGTACGGCCCCCCCTCGGCATTAATGCCCGCGCCCTCTGCGTCTGCCGCTTGCCCTCCCCGATGCATGAGGGGTACGTGGCGGGCGGATCGGGAATCGGATGATGCGTGGCATGACCATTTCGCACCCCATGATCGTGGAGCGACCCAAGTCCACATAGTAAATGGGTCGTGCCCCCACGACTTCCTCTATTCTTTATGAGGAGGGCGTGAACCGCCTCTTTACTATTTTTGGAACCACAAGATGACGCAAGCACGCTGCGATCACCCAACGCACGACCCCCACGTCAGCACAGATCGTGGGGAAGCGCAACCATCGGAGGAGTTACTGTGGTAACAAGAATCCAACCTCACTGCCCATGCACCATTCTAGGCCTAGCCCAACAACGCGTTGCGCTTATGAATGGCCCAGGCCCGGGGGCTCCTGTCGGTGTACAAAAGTAGGGGTGCTCTTTTTTTACCCCTTACTTGTGCACGAGCAGTCAGAGCCACGCCTATGGCCAAACATAACGAAGCAGGGGGGAAGCCAGGAACGCGGAGTTACCAAAACAATGCCAAGACGGCGGCACGAGAAGACCAAGCAAGGAGACAGGCTCTCCCCCGGCAAGGAGTCTAGCCGGGGCTGCCTGTGCGCCCCCGGCAAGGGCTCTTGCCGGGGCGATCAACGTAGACGCCTCTGTCGCAGCCACCCTTGAAGCCTATGGGCTCCAACGGTATCGACAACATTGGATCCAAGGCTCGGGAAGCGCCCACGTGATGGCATGCAGATCTTTGTGAAGGCAAAGATCTATGACTCCCAAGATAAGAACCAGAAGACATGGCGATCACAAGGCTCCTTGCCGAGGACGCCCACGAGGCCCCGGCAAGGCTCCTTGCCGAAGACACCCCGGAGCCCCGGCAAGCCTCTTGCCACGGAATACTCACGGAGGCCCCGGCAAGACCCTTGCTGGAAATAGAAGCAAGACTGCGGCAAGCCCTTGTCGCCCCCTCGCCGTCCCGGCGCGGCGACCGACCCGCTGGCCCAGGCAGGCACCCATGTGGCGATACGTGGTTCCTCGGCCAGCTAGTCAAGCACCTGCGTGGTGGCATGCAGATCTTCGTGAAGGCCCTACCACGACACCACCTCAGCTGCCAGCTTCGCTGGCCTGGACGCGCGGCGTGACCAGACGGAGCGGCCACGGACGGGACGGGCTTCTTTTCTGTCCCCGATAAAGTAAATAGACACCTAAGCTACGCATTTAATGCGCCTTGTCCCGTAATGGCATGGGATAAGCCTATACACTGTTCACCTTTCCACCTCCTGTGTGCCATTGTGGCAGCCCCTTTTAGACTATAAAAGGAGGCCCGCGGCATACTGAAGGAGGATTCGGATCCTGGAAAACTGGACAGGCACCGCAGCTAGCTCAAGAACTCAAGAACACTCATATATACACCAAAGCAGGACTAGGGTATTACGCATCCTCGCGGCCCGAACCTGGGTAAACGATTGCTGTGCTGACTCTTAGACTTGCTATTTGTACAACCTTGCGCCCGCCAACGGTAGAAGGGATTCCAGTGATCCCATAGGTGTCGTTTCGTACCGACATATCAGATGAATCACATGTTTGCACCATGTCCGAGTTACCCCTCGTTTGCCATGCCGCCGGCCCGTGGGAACCCGGATACCGGGATCACCCCACCTATCTCTTGCATGACTCGCACACGCCACCATTTCTTTTGCGTCGGCATCTCAACGAGTTACCGGAACCGATATGTTGCCGTGGCATCATTTTCGGTTATCGCCGCCGTGGCCCCTTTCTTTCCACCACGGTGACGAGTTACTCCATATCTTGCTCATGTCAACTTTTAACAAAAATTGCATAAAACTTCCATATGTCATCCGCATCATGATAACAACATTAAAAATGTTTAAAAGTGTTGTTTGCATTAAAATTGCTAGTTATGACATGGGGATTTCTTGGAATTGTTGTTGTTATTTCCGGCCTCATTTAAAATGCCTAGATAGTGTACTTTGCTCATGCTTCACCTCTTGCCATGTTAAAGAACATTTAAACTTGTTGAGTTCATAATCGAGATCAAACTAAATAACTGAATGTGGCATTTCATCAATATGCAACCCGTTGCATATTGAGCTCCACTTAAATTGTAGTGTTGTTTGTGCACTTTGCCATGCCATGCATAATTAAACCGGACATGCATCATACTTGGTTGTGCATCATATGCCACGTTTATGCTTGTGTGTTTACCATGTTGTTTGCTTCTTTCCCGTATGCTTCTCTCGTTAGCTTCGGTTTCATTCCGATGTTGTGAGAATTCGTTCGTCTACCACCGTTTGTCTTCTTCATGGACTCATTCTCCTTCCTTTCGGGATCCCAGGCAAGATGACCGTTCCTCGATATCACCTCTACCTTTGCTTTGCTAGTTGTCTCGCTCTATAGTTTTGTCTTGATGCCCATTCTTGTCTTATCAGCCTCCTATGTTGCCAAGAAACACTCTAACCGCCTTCCTAGCAAACCGTTGATTGGCTAAGTACGCTTTTGCTTAGCCCCTCTTATAGCGTTGTTAGTTGCAGGTGAAGTTGGAAGATTGCTCCATGTTTGGACTTCTTTATTGGGAAAACACAATATATATTTTCATTAATTAATGCACATATATATTGGTAATGGGTGGAAGGCTTGGCCTTCTGCTTGGTGTTTTGTTCCACTCATGCCGCCTTAGGACCCTATAAACCGGTGTTATGTTCCTTGATTTTGCGTTCCTAACACGGTTGGGGTTTATGGGCCCCCCTTGCTAATTCGCATTGCTTAAAGCTTTTCCAGCAAGGCCCAACTTTGGTACTACATTTGCCTAACAACTAAAACTTGCATAGGGATTAATTAACCCGAGTTCTTAATCTACCCCCGGGTCAGTGCTCCTCATGAGTGTTGGTCCAAACTAGAGCCACTTGCGGTGCCACCCAATTTTTTGGGGTCTTTGGTTGTTGTACGTAGTGCTTATCTGGTCGTGGCCTGAGACGAGATGCGCGCGGCTACTATTAGGGCGTCGGCACGCCGGGAGGTCTTGCTAAATTAGTTTTACCTTTGTCGAAATATCGTGAGCATGGGATTCTAAGAATACTCGGGTCTTCCCAACATGGAGTTGCAACTCCGTGGATTGTGAGCTTGTGATGGGCTAAGTTGGGACACCCCTGCAGGGTTTTGAACTTTCAAAAGCCGTGCCCACGGTTATGTGGCAGATGGGAATTTGTTAATATCCGGTTGTAGATAACTTGACACCATATCCTTAAGAATACACTACCTGTGTGAGTAACCGTGACGGTCTCTTTTCAAAGGGGTTTTCGGAAAGTGAACACGGTGGGGTTAGGCATGAACGTGAGTAGCTAGGATCACTTATTGATCATCCTTGGCGACCGTTGGCACATATCCTCATCTCGCTCTGACTGCGTAAGCTAGTTCCTTAGTGCTTGCTGCAGCCACTTTATTACCTCTCCACGCCTAAAAGGCTTTGTTAGTTTTGATACCCAGGAATGGGATTTCCGAGTCCTTGTGACTCACATATTACAGCATACACCAGATGCAGGTACAACTGAGTACGATGCAGAAGATGGACAAGAACTTCACTGGGAGTTGGACGAAGAGCGTGGTCGCATGTATGTGACGTATCCCGATGGTCAGCAGTGGTTCCTACTAGGGGCGATCAGGACTTGTGGTTGTGGTATCTTTTCTCATTTGATTTCGTCCGTAGACGGACTTTGTGTTATTTGGATGAATGTATGCTTATTGAATTAATTGTGTGACGTGGCGAGTGTAAGCCAACTATTTTATATCTTTCATCCCTGTTCATTACATGAGTTGTGCAAAGATACCACGCTTGCGATCATTCCATAATGTGATTATGTCTCTAACTCGTGCTTCGACATGTAGGAGCTATAGTCGCATCCTAGGCATTACAAGCCACTTATGGATTGCCTACCAAAGATGGCAATACCAAGATCTATTCTTGTATCGTGCCTAGCTAGGGGCGTTAAATGACAGCGCTTGTTGGGAGGCAACCGATTTTATTTTCTTTGTTTTTGCTTCTGTTTAGGAATAAATATTGCATCTAGCTTTCGTTTAGATGTGGTTTTGTGTTTTAATTAGTGTTTGTGCCAAGTAGAACCTTTGGAAAGACTTGGGTGAAGTTTATGCGATCATGCTGTAAAAAACAGAAACTTTAGCGCGCACGACATTAGCTACCATTTTTTACTGGAGAGTGCTTTTTAGTTTATTCTTTTTGCAGATGATTAATAGACAAATTCCTCACGTCCACCAATTTCCTTCAAAAAAATTAGAGTTACAGATTGCAAGAGAATGTTCTGTTTTTGACAGATTCTATTTTTCGTGTGTTGTTTGCTTATTTTGATGAATCTATGAGTAGTATCGGGGGGGTATGAATCATAGAGAAGTTGGAATACAGTAGGTTTAACACCAATATAAACAAAAGAATGAGTTCATTACATCACCTTTGAGTAGTGGTTTGTTTTCTTATACTAACGGAGCTCACGAGATTTTTGGCTAAGTTTTGTGTTGTGAAGTTTTCAAGTTTTGAGTAAGGATTTGATGGACTATGGAACAAAGAGTGGAAGAGCCTAAGCTTGGGGATGCCCAAGGCACCCCAAGGTAAAATTCAAGGACAACCAAAATCCTAAACTTGGAGATGCCCTGGGAAGGCATCCCCTCTTTCGTCTTCGTATATCGGTAACTTTACTTGAGATTATATTTTTATTCACCACATGATATGTGTTTTGCTTGGAGCGTCATGTATGATTTGAGTCTTTGCTTCTTAGTTTACCACAATCATCCATGATGGACACACCTTTTGAGAGAGTTACACATGAATCGGAATTTATTAGAATACTCTATGTGCTTCACTTGTATCTTTTGAGCTAGATAGTTTGGCTCTAGTGCTTCACTTATATCTTGTAGAGCACGATGGTGGTTTTATTTTATAGAAACTATTGATCTCTCATGCTTCACTTATACTATTTTGAGAGTCTATTAGAACATCATGGTAATGTGCTTGGGTTATAAAATTAGTCCTAATATGATAGGCATCCAAGATGGGTATAGTAAAAACTTTCATAGAAGTGCATTGAATATTATGAGAAGTTTGATACTTGATGATTGTTTTGAGATATGAGGACGGTGATATTAGAGTCATGCTAGTAGAGTAGTTGTGAATTTGAGATATACTTGTGTTGAGGTTTGCAAGTCCCGTAGCATGCACGTATGGTAACCGTTGTGTGACAAATTTGAAGCATGAGGTATTTCATTGAGTGTCATCCTTTGTGTGGAGGTCGGGATCGCGCGATGGTTAACTCCTACCAACCCTTCCCCTAGGAGCATGCGTGTAGTACTTTGTTTTGATGACTTGTAGATTTTTTCAATAAGTATGTGAGTTCTTTATGACTAATGTTGAGTCCATGGATTATACGCACTCTCACCCTTCCACCATTGCTAGCCTCTCTTGTACCGCGCAACTCTCGCTGGTACCATACACCCACCATATACCTTACTCAAAACATCCACCATACCTACCTATCATGGCATTTCCATAGCCATTCTGAGATATATTGCCATGCAACTTTCCACTGTTCCGTTTATTATGACACGCTTCATCATTGTCATATTGCCATGCATGATCATGTAGTTGACATCGTATTCGTGGCTAGACCACCATGCATAATTTTTCATACATGTCACTCTTGATTCATTGCACATCCCGGTACACCACCGGAGGCATTCATATGGAGTCATACTTTGTTCTAGTATCGAGTTGTAATATCGAGTTGTAAATCAATATAAGTGTGATGGTCGTCATTATTAGAGCATTGTCCCAAAGAAAAAAAAGAAAAAAAAAGGAAGAAAGGCCAAAGAAAAAAAGAAGGGCCCAAAAAAAGAAAAAAGAAAAAAGGGAGGAAAAAGAAAAGAAAAAAGGGGACAATGCTACTATCTTTTTCCACACTTGTGTTTCAAAGTAGCACCATGATCTTCATGATAGAGAGTCTCTTGTTTAGTCACTTTCATATACTAGTGGGAGTTTTCATTATAGAACTTGGCTTGTATATTCGAACGATGGGCTTCCTCAAATGCCCTAGATCTTCGTGAGCAAGCAAGTTGGATGCACACCCACTTAGTTTCTTTTGTTGAGCTTTCATACATTTATAGCTCTAGTGCATCTGTTGCATGGCAATCCCTACTCACTCACATTGATATCTATTGATGGGCATCTCCATAGCCCGTTGATATGCCTAGTTGATGTGAGACCATCTTATTCTTTTGTCTTCTCCACAACCACCACTCTATTCCACCTATAGTGCTATATCCATGGCTCACGCTCATGTATTGCGTGAAAGTTGAAAAAGTTTGAAAAAAATTAAGTATGAAAAAATTGCTTGGCTGAAACCGGGGTTGTGCATGATTTGAGTATTTTGTGTGATGAAGATGGAGCATAGCCAAACTATATGATTTTGTAGGGATGAACTTTCTTTGGCCATGTTTTTTTTTGACACACTGAAAACAGCAGGAGAGTCTCCTACTGTCCTTTTTCCATTAAATATGCCATGGGTGCTAACCAAAGATTGGCACCCAAAAGCTAGTATTTACATCTTTACAAAAACAGGGCTGTCACCAGCTCGAAAAGAACTCAGAAGAAGAGAAATGTGTTTAGATAGAAAGAGAGTTGCTAAAGTCTCTCAAGAAAGCCAAGTCTTGAGGGTTGATCCTATATCCTAATATCACCAAGTCTGCCTTTACTCTCCTTAACTAGCCTACATGCGTGGCAACCACCCCTTCAAAGATCTCATCATTCCTTAGTTTCCAAATGTTCCAAGCTGCCAATATGGTTATATCTTTAAAAAGAGGTCCGCGCCATTCAGCTTTTGCCGTTTCAAAAATGTTTTGCAAGTCCTGTTGATCACCCCAGTTTATACCCACAGCATCCCAGCACTTCACTGCAAATGGGCAGTCGTAAAACAAATGTTTGTTCGTTTCAACCACCCCCGAGTTGCACATAGGACAATTATGATCATCCCCAATGTCAAAATGTCGTCGTAGGAGGAGGTCTCTAGTGTTGACCCGATCATTCAACATCAACCACGCGAAAACCTTATGCCTCATGATGCATTTAGTTTTCCATATGGAGGTGATATATTGCGGGGCCGTGATGTTTCTGAAAACATAGTCATAAAACTTCTTTGGCTTGAATTTCACATCTCCCCAGCACATGATCCATTCATCAGTTCCCATTGTAGTTAAAACCAGCCCAGCCAACACCTGTTGCAAATCATTCAGTTCTTCTCGGGCTTCCAACGATAAGGGGAGCATGAAATTGTCCACCGCCGTATCATTATGGTAGAATTGAGCCAAAGAGATGTCTTCATCAATCGCAAACGAGAAAAGATGATCGTAAGTTTCTGCCAATGGTGTTTCATTAATCCACACATCTTTCCAGAGAAGAATCGTGTCACCCGCAACTGGCACACAAGTGGTGATACCTCTGTATATGTCCATTAGGGAAAAAATATCCCGCCACCAAAACGATCCACACGTTGGCCTAGCATGCGGGGGTGTTTCATCGTAGTAAGCGTTCCAGACCAGCAAAACCCAAGGAGTATCATGCTTATGAATGAACTTATGTATATATTTGAGCAATAGGGCTTTATTTTGAATCTTGAGGTCAAGAATCCCCAATCCTCCTTTCTTTTTTGGTCTACAGACCATGTCCCAAGCCGCCAAAGAATTGGTTCTAGCATCTCTGTCGATCTCCTTTCTCCAAAGACAGTGCCTTCTCGCACGATCAAAAATGTCAATCAGCCTTAGCGGCAACTTGATCACACACATCGCAAAGGACAGCAGCGACGACAAAGCCGAGTTAATGAGCTGGACTCGCTCACCATAAGACAACCAGATGGAAGTCGCTGTCAATCTTCTCTCTATCTTGTCTACCAGAGGCATTAAATCCCTGACAGTTGGCCTGGTAGTTCTAAGCGGCAGCCCTAGATAGGTAAAAGGCATCGAACCCACCTGACAACCCAAATCGCTAGCTAGTTCTGCTGTTTTACTTGCGCTTACATTTATCGGCATTAACTGCGATTTGGAGTAGTTGATTTTCAGTCTTGTCGCTCGGGCATAAGAATCCAAAATCTGCTTGATAGTATTCAACTCCCGCGGTTCTGCCGGCAGCACGATCAAGGTGTCATCCGCGTATTGAATCACAAGGTAATCCTCAGAGTCAGGTTGAGGTATGGGGAGTGTGATACGGCCTTCTCTCCAGGCCTTATTGATCATAGATTGTAGCAAATCTGCCGCAAGCACAAACAGTAGGGGCGACACTGGATCCCCTTGTTTCACCCCACGTTTACATTTAAACTCTGTACCAGGAATCCCATTCAGGAGAATAGATAATGATCCAGACTGTAGGATATTTTGCATCCACATACACCACCTATCGTCGAAGCCTTTACATTGAAGCATTTTCAAGATGAAAGAATGGTCCATTGTGTCAAACGCCTTCTCAAAGTCTAGTTTTAAGATCACAATCTCTCTGCCCGAGTGTTTGCATTGATGTAAATATTCAAAAGCCCAGCCGAGGCAATCTTGTATTGTCCTTGTTTTAATGAAACCATATTGATTTCTGTGAACTACTTGGAGGATCCGTCGTTGTAAACGTTCAGCAAGAATTTTAGTAAGCACTTTGAGCACACAATTCATCAAAGAGATGGGCCTGTAATCATTTACCGATTCAGGTACAAGCTTTTTAGGAATCAGTGTAATGAGGGAGGTATTGATGCATTGTAAATTAAGTCCTCCAGCCCAAAATTCCTCTGTCAACCTATAGAAGTCCTCTTTTATAATATCCCATGCTATTTTTAGAAAGAAACTGTTGAATCCATCAGGTCCCGGCGCCCGATCAGCCGGAATGATTTTGATTATATTATCTACCTCCTCCTTTGAAAAAGGCAGAGATAAGTCCCCCAGATCGTGGCACTTTGTGACGATGTCAGCAAGTTCGAAGTCATAGATAGGGGGCGTGGAAACTCCCATCCGGCTCTTGAAACAAGTAAGAAAAGCACTTGCCTTTTCAGCATGATTTTCGATCACATGGCCATCTGTCAATACCAAAGTAGCAATAGAGTTTCTCCTTAATCTTTCTGTAGCACATGCTTGGAAGTATTTAGTATTTTCCTCCCCTTTAACAGCCCATCTGACTGTATAACGTTGTTTCCAATAATCACTTTGATACTTCAGTAGTCGTAGTATATGAGCTTTTAAAATGTTTCTGAAATTAGCTTCAGGAATCGACAATGGGCGAATATCTTCCAGATTATCCAGCTGTAACAGAACGTGGTTGCAGTTATCAATCAACATTTTTGATTTTGAAAGTGATTTGCTCCATTTCTTCAGTGCATATCTGAGTCTCTTTAGCTTAGCAGAAATCAGAGTTGCGCTTGAGGAAGCTTTGGTGGGGGCATTCCATGCAGTTTTAACCACATCCAAGAACCCAGGATGAGAAGCCCAGAAATTTTCGAATCTGAATATTTTAGACCTAGGGATCGCCGTCTCCACTGATAATACACACGGAACATGGTCAGAAATTGGGCGCGCAAGTGGTGTAACCGTGGTATTAGGGAACTTCAAAGTCCATTCAGGCGATGAAAAAAACCAGTCTAACTGCTCTAGCAGAGGATGTTCCTGCATATTACTCCATGTAAATCTACGGCCCTTGATGGGTATCTCAAGTAAACCAATGTGACTGATAATCTCGTTAAATTGTAGGACATCTTCCATATTTCCTCCAGGTAAGTTTCTGTTTTCCAATGAGCGCATGAAGTTAAAATCCCCCATGAATAACCATAGATCTTCAGGCTCAAATGTTATATTGTTAAGCCAGTCGGTGAAAACAACTCTCGCTGGACCATCACAAGGTCCATAAATGTTTGATAGGAACCAACTGTCGTTAGATTGAATTGAAGTCATTTTCAGAGTTAGCGCAAAAGGCAGTTGATGTATGATTTGCCCAGAGAATTGACTACTACACCAAGCAATGAGAAGACCACCCGAGGCTCCCTCAGAAGGAACAAATTCAAACTTATCAAAACGCCTGGGGCAGCACTTCCGAATGAAAGAATGATCAAAATCTGACTTCTTCGTTTCTTGTAAACATATAATGGAGCAAGCAGATTCATCAATCTTGTTACGTAAGGCATCACATTTAGAAGTAGCATTTAAACCACGAATATTCCAGCACAAAATATTCCACAGTAAAGCGACCATCACAGTTCGAAAGGATAACGAGCAAATGAAACTGAGAACAGTGCGAACAGTAAATAAAATGACTTAAACAAGCCTTGAAGCTTCATTCTGCTTGTTTCCACCGAGGGGCGCAAGCAGTTTATCTTCAGTAAGCTCTTCTGCTGGGATCGCACATTGCAAAGTTCCTACCCGCTGCAGTGTTGCAATTGGGGTATGGGCAGGAGTAGGCGCAGCCGAAGAGGAGCCCTCCGAGGGAATGTTATGCTGCAGTGGAAGATAGGCAGGGTCCCTCCGTGGCTTGACATAAGAAGGTTTTCGCTTAGAGTCAGCCATCGAAGGTGGTTTGAAACCTCGGTACCTAGTTGAGCGCACACTTCGGCGAACTTCAGACACATCTAGTGGTGTGAATACATTACGTTTCCTCTTGTTAATACAGGCATCTACCTCCATAAGCTGTGATGGTGGATCAACATGGCACTGACCTGCTCCATCCTCAGTCCTGTCCCTAGCACCCACGCTTAAGCAAAGCTGGTGTAAATGTGCAGAGAAAAATTCAGTGCAAAAGGACCATGCTGCTGTAGGAAAAAGAACTGTAGTAGTCCCTGAATGGAAAGGCGTGAAAGGGAATACAGAGAAGCAAGCCCCGCCCACAAGGTCCACAAGAACATTCTGAAACCCTTCTGCAAATTGTGACCACGTTCCATCAACAGTCCCCTCGTCAGACTTCCATTCTATCCTGGGTGTAAAGACAGTACAATAGAAGCAGAGCATGAAATTGAACCAATTATCTTCCACCTCTGGCACTTCCAAAGATGTGACATGAGTATTCAGCTGTACAAAGTTCATATCTCCCTGTGTAGTACCATGCACAAGTCGCTCTGCAGCCTCTTCAATCATTTGCACATGTTCATTCCAAACCCTCAAACCATCATCAAAGCCAGAATCCGCTGTTTGAATACCATCCATCATAGAAGGACCATCATATCCAGTATAGGCTCTGTAGCTAAACCCACGGTAAGCTGGAGGGACCGGCGGCAGCACAGGCCACTCCCCCCAACCCTGTTGAGGAGGAGGTGGAGGAGGAGCAGCCTCCCACGCGTTCGCCGCGTTCTGCAACTGCCAAACTTGTGCTTCATGGTGATGCTGCTGCATAGCATTCAGGAAGGGAAGATGATTGGGGTGTGGGGATGCTCCCATAGGAGGAGGTGCTTCTTCATTCCCAACAAGGCCCTGACTGGGGTTTCTGCCATTGAGCACATACACTGGAACAGTCCAAGATGTGCCAAGACCACTTATGTCTGTGAAGCGCTTGATGATCAAACTAAACGGAACCAAAGCAAGCTCATTGATAAGTACTCGAACCAGCACTCTAGATTTCCTATGACCAGGACGGTGCCAATACATGCATCTCCCAAAACAAGACATGATTGCTTTGTTAGTATGCTTGAAGTATTATTATTCTTATGTCAATATAGACTTTTGTCTTGAATCTTTCGGATCTGAACATTCATGCCACAATAAAGAAAATTACATTGAGATTTATGTTGGTTAGCATCCACATCAAAAAAATTGTTTTTATCATTTACCTACTCGAGGACGAGTAGGAATTAAGCTTGGGGATGCTTGATACATCTCCAACGTATCTATAATTGTTGATTGTTCAATGATATTATATATTCTATTTTGGATGTTTAATGGGCATTATTACAAACCTTTATATTATTTTTGGGACTAACCTACTAACCCAAGGCCCGGTGCAAATTGTTGTTTTTGCCTATTTCAGTGTTTCGCACAAAAGGGATATCAAACGGAGTCCAAACGGAATGAAACCTTCGGGAGAGTTATTTTTGGAACAATATCAACACGAAAGACTTGGAGTACACGCCAGGAAGCGAAGGAGGTGGCCACGAGGGCAGGGGCGCGCCCCCACCCTCATGGGCCACCTGTTGCTCCCCCGACGTCCCTCTTCAACCTATATATACCTATGTACCTTGAAACTATCGAGGAGGACCACAAAACCCTAATTCCACCACCGCAACCTTTTGTACCCATGAGATCCCATCTTGGGGCCTGTTCCGGAGCCCCACCAGAGGGGGCATCGATCACGGAGGGCTTCTACATAAACACCATAGCCTCTCCGATGAGTTGTGAGTAGTTTATCACAGACCTTCGGGTCCATAGTTATTAGCTAGATGGCTTCTTTTCTCTATTTGGATCTCAATACAAATTTCTCCTCGATCTTCGAGGAGATCTATTCGATGTAATCTTTTTGCGGTGTGTTTGTTGAGATGGTATGATCAAGATTATCTATGAACAATATTGGATTCTTTTCTGAAACCTTTTATGTATGATTTAAATATCCTTGTAAGTCTATTCAAATTATCGGTTTGGTTTGGCCTACTAGGTCTATAGTTCTTGCAATGGGAGAAGTGCTTGGGTTTGGGTTCAATCTTGTGGTGTCCTTTCCCAGTGACAGCAGGGGCAACAAGGCATGTATTGTATTGTTGCCATAGAGGATAAAAAGATGGGGTTTATATCATATTGATTTAGTTTATCCCTCTACATCATGTCATCTTGCTTAAGGCGTTACTCTGTTCTTATGAACTTAATACTCTAGATGCATGTTGGATAGCGTTCGATTTTTGGAGTAATAGTAGTAGATGCGGAATCGTTTCGGTCTACTTGTCATGGACATGATGCCTATATACAATGATCATGCCTAGATATTATCATAACTATGCGCTTTTCTATCAATTGCACGACAGTAATTTGTTCACCCACCATAGAAATCTGCTATCATGAGAGAAGCCACTAGTGAAACCTATGGCCCCCGGGTCTATTCTCATCATATTAATCTTCCTTCAACTATTTACTTTACTTTGCATTATTTACTTTCAATCTCTATACCAAAAATATTATCTTATCATATCTATCAGATCTCACTTTTGTAAGTGACCGAGAAGGGATTGACAACCCCTTTTATCGCGTTGGCTGCAAGGTTCTTATTTGTTTGTGCAGGTACGAGGGACTCGCGCGTGGTCTCCTACTGGATTGATACCTTGGTTCTCAAAAACTAAGGGAAATACTTACGCTACTGTGCTGCATCACCATTTCCTCTTCGAGGGAATACAACGCAAACTCGAGAAGTAGCAATCACTCCAATGCTCTCAATGGCAGTCCTGCTGTATGGGGAGTTGTCGATGTCGACTGATGTCTACTACGCAACCTTCTTCTTGTAGACGTTGTTGGGTCTCCAAGTGCAGAGGTTTGTAGGACAGTGGCAAATTTCCCTCAAGTGGATGACCTAAGGTTTATCAATCCGTGGGAGGCGTAGGATGAAGATGGTCTCTCTCAAACAACCCTGCAACCAAATAACAAAGAGTCTCTTGTGTCCCCAACACACCCAATACAATGGTAAATTGTATAAGTGCACTAGTTCGGCGAAGAGATGGTGATACAAGTGCAATATGGATGGTAGATATAGGTTTTTGTAATCTGAAAATATAAAAACAGCAAGGTAACTAAAGATAAAAGTGAGTGTAAACGGCATTGCAATGCTTTGAAACAAGGCCTAGGGTTCATACTTTCACTAGTGCAAGTTCTCTCAACAAGATAACATAATTAGATCATATAACAATCCCTCAACATGCAACAAAGAGTCACTCCAAAGTCACTAATAGCGGAGAACAAACGAAGATATTATTGTAGGGTACGAAACCACCTCATAGTTATTCTTTCTGATCGATCTATTCAAGAGTCCGTAGTAAAATAACACGGAGCTACTTTTCCATTTGATCTATCATAGAGTTTATACTAGAATAACACCTTAAGACACAGATCAACCAAAACCCTAATGTCACCTAGATACTCCATTGTCACCTCAAGTATCCGTGGGCATGATTATACGATATGCATCACACAATCTCAGATTCATCTATTCAACCAACACAAAGAACTTCAAAGAGTGCCCCAAAGTTTCTACCAGAGAGTCAAGACGAAAACGTGTGCCAACCCCTATGCATAAGTTTATAAGGTCACTGAACCCGCAAGTTGATCACCAAAACATAAATCAAGTGGATCACGTGATATCCCATTGTCACCACAGATGAGCACATGCAAGACATACATCAAGTGTTCTCAAATCCTTGAAGACTCAATCCGATAAGATAACTTCAAAGGGAAAACTCAATCCATTACAAGGAAGTAGAGGGGGAGAAACATCATAGGATCCAACTATAGTAGCAAAGATCGCGATACATCATGATCGTGCCATCTCAAGAACACGAGAGAGAGAGAGAGAGAGAGAGAGAGAGAGAGAGAGAGAAAGAGAGAGAGAGAGAGAGAGAGATCAAACACATAGCTACTGGTACATACCCTCAGCCCCGTGGGTGAACTACTCCCTCCTCTTCATGGAGAGCGCCGGGATGATGAAGATGGCCACCGGAGAGGGATTCCCCCTCCGGCAGGGTGCCAAAATGGGTCTAGATTGGTTTTCAATGGCAACACAGGCTTGCGGCGGCGGAACTCCCGATCTAGGTTATTTTCTGGAGGTTTCTGTATATATAAGAGGTGTTGGAGTCCGGAACAAGTAAGGGGGGTCTCCGGGCTGTCCACGAGGTAGGGGGCGCGCCCAGGGGGTGGGGGCGCCCCCCACCCTCGTGGGCAGCCCGGGACTCTTCTGGTCCATCTCCGGTACTCCTTGGGCTTCTTCTGGTCCAAAAACAACCTCCGTTGAGTTCCAGGTCAATTGGGCTCCATTTGATATTCCTTTTCTGCGATACTCAAAAACAAGGGAAAAACAGAAACTGCCACGGTTCTTCCCAAAAATCATATAAAAGTGTATATAAAATCCCATAAAACATCCTAGAATAATAATATAATACCATGGAACAATCAAAAATTATAGATACGTTGGAGACGTATCATCGACCCCGTGTAGCAAACCCATCTTGTGGTGGATACGATGGCACCCAAGTAGCACCTTGTTGGTCATGGCGAGCACACCGAGGTGGTGCATCACAATAGCTTTGGGCATCTCCGGAGTGGACGTGGTTGTTCTCTCCATGCCCCTCTTCAAGGTGGAGTTGGCCCTGCTGTTCGAGGAGTTATCGATGTCGACCCCATGCAGCAAGCCTATCTCGGCGGAGTTCCTTGATGAGGGAGTAGGTTCTCCAGCCAAGGTTGGTCTCCACGTCTGATATGCGCCTCTCCACCTTGTTCAACACATACTCTCGTGTATCCTTCAACGCCAACACATAAGCGGGCTACAAGCTAGGATCACACATGGGAAGTGGCAACTCCTCCTCCTTGAGGTGCCTTCCTCCATGCGCACCATCAACACTCCTTGACCTCCTCGAACCCATGGAAGCTTCTCAAGAACAAAATCAGCAAGAGAGAAAATAACACCGTGATCAACCTAAAGCTCTGATGCCAAGATGATATTGTACGCCTCAGAAACGATCTTTCACGGTGCCAAAGAATTCACAAGGAGCAGCAACAAACTCACTCGAAACTTGTTTCAACAAACTTTGTTTCTCTCGAGAGGCAAGAACAAAAGGAAACACTCTCAGATAAATTGCAGCGGATAACTAGCTTGGTTTACAAGGATGCAACCCAAACCATGAAGCTTGTGAACCTATGAAGAATCACAAGAGGGAACCACAAGGATCCTATATGAATTGAGAACAGACCCTCCAATCCACACACACGAGCTAAAACTCAACGATACTAGTGCTCACAACAGAACACAACACAACACAACACAACCTCACCGGCTGTCTACAAACATAAACTCACAAATCTCAACCCCCTTCACAAGGAACAGCTGGGGAGTATTTATACTAGAAGAACCTACTACTTAGGTGTGAAAACAACTCAAGATTAAGGGTAAGTTCATGAGGCCCAAGATGTAACAGGAGCAAACTTGTTGAGCCTTGCATTGTACTCCCTCCGTTCCTAAATATAAGGTGTATTAGTTTTTCAAAAATTCAAACGAAACCTATGTTTGACCAACTTTATAGCAAAATATATAAAGATTTACAACACTAAATATATAAAATATAAAAATATACTTCATGGGCAATCTAGTGATAATGGTTTGGTA
Source organism: Secale cereale (assembly GCA_902687465.1). NCBI lineage: Eukaryota > Viridiplantae > Streptophyta > Magnoliopsida > Poales > Poaceae > Secale > Secale cereale. The sequence continues at coordinate 156,969,726 of LR738712.1, forward strand.
GTCTAGACATTGATATTTTTGTCTATAAACTTAGTCAAAGTTAGACAAATTTGACTTTTTGAAAAAATAATACACCTTATATTAAGTAACGGAGGGAGTAATAAATTCCCGGACAGCTTAAATTGAAACTTGCACAACTTTTGACTCAAGACCTCAAATGATGCACCATTTTTTTTGAATGAAAGCTGACTTCAAAGACCATCTTTTCCAGCCTCTAAAACGTGCTAGAGCCTTCCAGAATTAATTGGGTTTAGGTGGGAAGTTGCAGCTGGAAATCTGATGAGTCGTTTCTCCCTAAATAGGCACCGGAAGCTTCCCAACTAAGATAATGGTTTTGCCCATGTCTTCCTTTGGTTGCTCTAAGAGCATCTCCAATAGATGGTCCAAATTTTGACGGTCCAAAACCGGAGATCTAAAATTTGGACCGCCAAAAAGTGTTGTTTGGAGCTCCGAAAAAAGGCCAACTCCAACAGATGGTCCAAATTCATGGTACAAAAGAGCAACTCCAATAGATGGCCCAAATTCATGGTCCAAAACTGGCCAGTAGCCGCGCGGCTGCTGTTCAACCGCTGTCCAGCCACTGTACATCCGCACATATTGCATAAAACATGTTTTAAAACAACATGAAAAAAATTATGTCCACAATATCAAATTATTACATAGTTCTTCAGATCCTGGAGATGAAATGCAACACAAATACACCAGAACAAACAAATAATGAATCTATGCGGATCTTTCGCTATGCCATTTCCAATGCTCTTCCATCAAATCTTTCTGGAGTTGGTCATGCACATCGGTGTCTCTAATCTCGTTGTACACCTTCATGAAACATCTGATTCGCTCCTATTTGCGCATGGGGTTAACACGAATGCCCATCAACTAATAGAAGTTGTAATCTAAATATTTTCCATGCTCGTTCTCAATGATCATGTTATGCATGATCACACAAGCGGTCATGATGTACCAAAGGATCTTTTGATCCCAAAATCTAGATGGTCCTTGCACAATAGCAAATTAGGATTGCAAAATCCCAACTGCCCTCTCAACATCTTTTCTAGCCGCCGCTTGTGCATTATGAAAGACAAGTTCTTTCTTACCTTCAGGTTTAGCAACCGGTTTGACAAATGTACTCCACTTCGGGTAGATCCCATCTGCAAGATAGTACCCATAGTTGTAGGTGCGTCCATTTGCTTCGAAGGTCACCGGTGGTGCTTATCCATTTGCTAAGTTGGCAAAGAGAGATGACAGGTCGAGCACGTTGATGTCGTTGCAAGAACCGGGCATGCCAAATCCATGTTTCATGATCAGCAACTGCCTCAGGAATGATAGTGGCATCCTTCCCACGACCCTTGAATTGTCCATGCCATGCTTTTGGACAGTTCTTCCAATTCCAATGCATGCAATCCACAGACCCGAGCATAATCGGAAACCCTCGAGCTTTGTTCATCTCCAAAAGCCTCTGAGTGTCCTGAGCATTGGGTGCTCTCAAGTACTGTGGATTGAACACTTCTACCATAGTTATTGCAAATTGCTTGACATAGAAGATAGAAGTGCTCTCTGCCATCGCCAAGTTGTCATCAATGTAATCTGCCGGAACACCATATGCCATCATGCGCAAAGCGGCAGTGACCTTTTGCTCAATGCTATGGCGAATGAACCCGGCACAGTTCCTTCTCTGCTCGAAGACTGGATTATGCTGCTTCACAGAATTTCAAATGCGGAAGAACAAGTCTTTCGACATTCTAAAATGGCATCAAAAGTAATTCTCCGGAAAAACAGGTGAAGGTGCAAAGTAGTTGCGCACCAACTGTTTGTGCGCATCAATATGTTCTCTCTGAATGAACGCACGACCATAAACGGAACCACCGTGCTTCAGTTTATTCCTCTTGTGCATGGCCACTAGCATAGCAATCTCCTCTTCTTCATGCAAATCAAATTCCTCGTCCGACGATGAATCATCCACGAAAGAGGAGTCAACCGAGCTCATCTACAATGCACACAACCACCGTCAAACATACTATCCAATCCCAAGTTAAATCATCAAGTTTCGTCATTTTTTTACCTTGGGAAATTCCGTCGAACACCTTGTGCACGCGGTGGAAGAAGATGGCCGCCGGTTAGATTGGCTGCTGCTGACGGCTGCGGTCGGCTCCGGCCGGCGACGGTGATAAGAAATGAGCTTGCAGGCCGGCCAAGATGAGCTCGGCAGGCGGCAAAAAATAGTTCGGCAACCGGGCGGAGGGCTTGGTGCGGCGGGTGTGCGGCTGGCGCAACGGCCATGGACAGACTCACAGCCAATGGGGAGGAGGTCGGCGGTAGCCTAAGACCCGGCGGAGGCCTACCGCAGCAGCCGGACCACCGGAGGTGCCGAATCTCGCGCTGGTTGCCTCCCGATTTGGCGGCGTCCGAGCGTCTGCGATCCGGCTACCGGCAACGGGGCGATGGCGACGGAGGGCGGCGGCGGGGATGTGGGGTGGTGGCGGCGCCGACGGCGAGGTTTTGGGCGGTCACGGCGGCGGATTCCGGCCGGCTGGTCTTCAGGCGGGCGAACGGGCGCGGGCGGGAAAAGAAAGCAAGTGGCGGTTGGGCGTTCGCGATGGCAGCTGGTTTTGGACCAGATGCACCTCGTGATGTAAATTGGCACCGCGAGGTGTTGTATTTTACATCACGAGGAGGCCGCGGTCTAATTTTTTTTGCATATGGACCGTCTGTTGGAGCATCTTTTTTGCCCCAGACGGTCCAAAAGTTAGGTACTTTTACATTTGGACCATCTATTGGAGATGCTCCAATGGTTCAGGATTTGTTCTAGCATGAACCTCACTCTTTGATGCCTTGGTCATGATCTGGTCCACATCATCCTCCCTTCCTTCAAACAAAATCGTCCTCGGTTTTGAGGTATTCTTCTTGTGCTTCTTCACTTGTGAGAATTGCTCAACCTTGAGTGCTTGATCCACGATAGGTTCCAAGACATGGTTTACTCCTTGATGCAGAAAAGAATACTTATTAGACCTCCCATGGTGCGTAGCATCATGATCAAACTGCCACGGCCTTTCCAAAAGAAGATGACAAGGTTGCATTGGCACCACATCACATACCACTTTGTCCACATAACTTCCCGCTAAAAATTGCACCCTAGCACGATGTGTAATCTTCAGCTTACCAACACCATTCAGCCACTCCACATAATATGGCTTGGGCTGCCTCCATGTTGATATCCCAAGAGCATGCACATGATCACTACCAATGATGTTATTATAGCTACCTCCATCAATGACCACCTTGAAGTTTTTGCCCTTGATCGTCCAAATGGATTGAAACACATTTTTCGTTGGCCCTTCTCAACAATAGGAGCATCATCATGAGATACTTTGCGAACCATGAGATTAACACCATCTCCTTCGTCTGAACTCGGAGGTGCTCTGGTCTCAAAAGTACAATATTTTGCATCTTTGAGTCATCAGTGACATATCCATCATTTGTGAGCAGCACTTTCTTCAAATTAGGACAATCCGTCTTAAAGTGACCTCTACCCTTGCATGTATGGCACTGAATATTACTATGTGAGTGGCACGAGTATTGGAAGATTCAACCTTTGATGCTTTAGCTTCTTTTGCAGTCATCTTGTTATATGCTGAAAATCTGCAACAATGCTTCCATCTACTTCTCGCTGAACTGAACCTCTCCAAGTCCTTGATGTGTAGATTTGGCGACGCTTCAGCTGCTGCTCTACACGAATAGCTTGATGCACAAGTTCTTGCAAATCTTGATATGTAACCATATCTATCTTTTCTTGCACATCTTCATTCAACCCATGAAATAATCTTGACATTGTGGCCTCCTCTGGCTCATTCGCTGCTGTCCTAATCATCAAAATCTCCATCTCTTTATAGTACTCATCAACACTAGAATTATCTTGGCATAATCATTGGAGTCGATTGTACAAGGTTCTTGTGAAATGTTCAGGAACAAACCGCCTCCGCAACAGATTTTTCATATGCATCCATTCCTCCGGACGACCTCGAGCATGACACAATTGGTTCCACCTAATCAAAGCATATCTGGTAAACTCAATGGATGCATATCATACCTTCTGAAAGGATCGATATGGTTGACTAGAGGGGGGTGAATAGGAAACTAACAATTTTTAGCTTTTCTTAACCAATTTAAATTAAGCAACAAAGTAAGTTGTCTAGATATGCAACTAGGATGACAACTTATAGGAAGCAAAGATAACAACCTCACAAGCAAGCTAGCTAAGGTAAACAAGGAAAGCTTGCACAAGTAAAGGAAAGAAATAACCACAAGTGGAGCTGGTAAAGACGAGGATGTGTTACCAAAGTTCCTTCCCTTTGAGAGGAAGTACGTCTCCGTTGGAGCGGTGTGGAGGCACAATGCTCCCCAAGAAGCCACCAGGGCCACCGTATTCTCCTCACGCCCTCACACAATGCAAGGTGCCGTGATTCCACTAGTGGTGCCCTTGAAGGCGGCAACCGAACCTTTACAAACAAGGTTGGGGCTATCTCCACAACCGAATTGGAGGCTCCCAACGACACCACGAAGCTTCACCACAATGGAATATGGCTCCGAGGTGACCTCAACCGTCTAGGGTGCTCAAACACCCAAGAGTAACAAGATCCGCAAGGAATTAGTGGGGGGAATCAAATATCTTTTGGTGGAAGTGTAGATCGATGCCTTCTCAAGCAATCCCAAGGAAATCAACAAGTTTGATTGGCTAGGGAGAGAGATCGGGCGGAAATGGAGCTTTGAGCAACAATGGAGCTTTGGGGGGAAGAGGTGAGTCTTCTTGGAGAAGAAGACTCCCTATATATATTGGGAGAACAAATCCAACCGTTCTCCCACAAATCTGCCCGCAGAGTGTGGTACTACCGCACATAAGTTGCGGGACTACCGCTCGGCCCAGCAGTACTACCGCTCTGGTTGCGGTACTACTGCTGGTGCAGTACAAGCCAGTACTAGCCCTGTTGCGTTAAAGCACCGGGCGGTAGTACTGCCGGAGCAGTACTACCGCACGTCCTTGTGGTACTGCCGCAAGGAAGGGTTAGACAGGCTGAGGAGAGGCACGGACTAAATAAAATACATCCGCAGCTATATCCACAGATTTACGGTCGTTGCAAAAACCCGACACGGTACTAACGCTTGCTCGAAGCTGTACTACCGCGTAGGACGCGGACTTCCGCGCCTACTACCGTACTAGTTACGACGCTGGGCCGGTCACACGGTACTACCGTGTTCATGGGACGGTACTACCGCGTAGTGCGGTACTACCGCAGCCCTGAAGGGGAACTACCGTGTAACCGTGCGGTACTACCGCATACTTTGAGCGGTACTACCGCATGCCAAGCAGTAGTAGTAGTAGGAAGCCATTGTTTTGTACCGACAAGGAAAACAGACAGAGCTCCAGAGAAGCAAAGGAAAGGTGGTGCGAATGAGTAGGTGTGTACGTGTTGATTCCACCCAAACCTTTCCGAAGCGAACCCCCTCTTAGTAGTACGACTTTCCTATGACTCAATTCCACCGAAAAGAAACAAAAGGAACACCGTCTTCCATCGGTTCCGAGGGCACTTAATCGTCTTGTGCCTAGGTGAGATATATCTGAAAAGCTCAGTGCACACGATTAGTCCGCAAATGCATTGTCATCAATCACCAAAACTACTTAGGGAGAAATATGCCCTTACAATCTCCCCCTTTTTGGTGGATTGATGACAATATGGGATTTGCACAAGGATATATAAGAATAGTAAGCAAACCTAGAAATGTTATATAATATAGGTAAGCTCCCCCTAGATGTGTGCATACAAGAGAAGTGCTTTGGACTTCACAGCACACATACTAGGATCAATGCTCGCCCTATATTCTACAAACAATATACTCCTTGCAACAAATAATAAGATTCTACACACAGATGTAAGGAGGATAAGGTGAGCACAAATAAAGGGCAAGTGAAGCAACCGCTCACAGCCTAACAGATAGCATAGACATAATAACGAGTTAACGAGAAGGGAGCATGTGTCTAACACCATATGAAGGGCTCACACACACGACACAAACACAAGCAAGCAGACAAAGTTCGACCAACGAAACACAAATAAACACGGCACAAGACGCAAATCCTAACACTCTCTCCCCCTTTGGCATCGAGACACCACAAAGGGAAAGAGGACACCTAAGATAGGTGGTAGCTCAGGCGGAAGAACTCAGTCGTCACGTGCTCCGTCAGACTCCTGCTCCTCCTCCTCAGAATCAGACCACATGTAGCCCTGTTTGGCAATCCACTCAGCCTCTGGAGTGATGATCTCCTCTGACCCATCAGACGGTTCCTCACCAAAGATCTTCATTATCTTCTTGTCACGCTGGCGAGATTGCTTGTGAGTCACATGAGCCTTGTACTGCCCCTTTGCCTGCATATAAAACAGAGCCTTCATCTTCCTCTTGAGCTTCTTAGCCCACGAAGGCTCAGATGAGGGAGGAGCATATCCTCCAGAATTGTCCTCAGCAGCTGCCTCCTCCTCGACTGGCTCCTCATCTTCATCCATCTGAGCTGCAGCAGCCTCGGCATGGGTAGTGGTGTTAGCCCATCGACTCTTGATGCGAAGTCTGATAGGCTCATGACGAATCCACTGCGGGGCCTCAAACTCCTCATTAGAGTAAAGCTTCTCCCAAGTCTTGGAGATAAGCAGAAACAGAAACGGACCGTGGATAGGCACTTTGCGAGAGAAAATCTCAAAGCGGAGCTCACACCACATGATATGTGAGATATCAAGTGGTTGAGTCTGAGCACTACGGGCCTCCTCACACATCAGCAACATGTCCACGAGGCATGCATGTACCTTGTCCTTGTCCCCAACACGAGGAAACAAGGTGTTGCGGAAGATCCTATGCATGATATCCAGAAAGGGGTTCATCACCCAAGTCTTCTTGCCATTAGCAAGCGTCTTCTCCACATAAAAAGGCAGCAGTCGGTCCTTGTTGGCAGATTCTTCGTTGGCATGAGGGCGAGCTCCAACAGGAGTGTGGAGCCCCTTGTGAGCAACATGAAGCAGATTCATAAAGTCCTTCCATGTAGCAGTCATCTTATGTCCATTTGAAAGTGCAACTAATCCCCGGGTGGTTTTGGCAATTAATAACAACATATATATCATTGAACTAATAGTTACTTGAGAATCATTTCAGAGAAGTTCAGTGATATGGGTATGGCAATGACTGAAGAAGTGGACCCCTCAAAATGCTAAGGCAAGCATTGGCAAAAGCTCAAGACTCCATTTTTGGTTTAGTGATCCAAGATCACATTGAGTCCATAGGAAAAGCCAATGCTATTAAAAGGGGATGAGGTTGTGTTGATGATCTGGTTGCTCAAGTGCTTAGTGATATATCTCCTTAAACTATCAGCAACCTACACTACAATATACACTCATAAGTAATCTCGGTCCCACCGATTGTCCAAACTCAGTCACACCGAGATGAACCACCTCAGCCATAAGCCAAACCCTAGAAAAATCGGATATTCCGATTTTGAAATTGGTTTCACCGAAACATGGGCTGCCAAGCTTCTGTAACCTTCTGTCATCAAATCGGTGTCACCGAGATGATGAAGTCGGTCCCACCGAAACTGGCATGCTCCTGTCTTTGCTCAAATCGGACTAACCAAGATGGTATTTTCGGTCCCACCGAAAACCCCAACGTTCACATTATTTGAACTTTCGGTCTCACCGAGTTGTCCACTTCGGTCCCACCGAGATTGCTCAAATATGTGTGTAAAGGTTGGATTTTGTGTGGAGGCTATATATACCCCTCCACCCCCTCTTCATTCGTGGAGAGAGCCATCAGAAAGAACTACCACTCCTACCTTACATTTCTGAGAAGAGAACTACCTATCCTTGTGTTGAGATCAAGTTGCTCCACTCCCACCATATGAAACTTGATCTCTAACCTTCCCAAGTTGCTTTCCACTCAATCCTTTCTTCCACCATAGCCAAATCAGTGAGGAGAGTTGAGTGTTGGGGAGATTATCATTTGAAGCACAAGAGCAAGGAGTTCATCATCATCTACAACATCTATTACCTTTTGGAGGGTGGTGCCTCCTAGATTGGTTAGGTGTCGCTTGGGAGCCTCCGTCATCGAGATGTGGAGTTGAACCAAGAAGTTTGTAAGGGCAAGGAGATCGCCTACTTCGTGAAGATCTACCCCGAGTAAGGCTAGCCCTCCGTGGGCGTAGGCCGTGATGGAATAGACAAGGTTGCTTCTTCGTGGACCCTTCGTGGGTGGAGCCCTCCGTGGACTCGCGCAGCCGTTACCCTCCGTGGGTTGAAGTCTCCATCAACGTGGATGTACGATAGCACCACCTATCGGAACCACGACAAAAATCTCCGTGTCACCAAACTGCGTTTGATCTTCTCCACCTCTCTTTTACATGTGCAATTTACTTTCCGCTGCATATACTCTAGAATTGCATGTGTAGGGTGTTACTTGAACTGATCTTGTTTGTGAAACTGCCAAAAACATTGCATGATCTAAAGGCAGATTTTTATATTGTCAAGTAGTCTAATCACCCCCCCTCTAGACCTACTTTCGATCCTACAAGTGGTATCAGAGCTTTGGTCTCCATTGCCTTGGTTTCCATTGCATTGGACTCCATAAGCTTGGTTTCACAACCTGGGAGAGTATGGCGTCTAGTGAGGGTAATTATCGTAGAGGTCCTTACTTTGATGGTACAAATTTTGCTAGTTGGAAGCATAAAATGAAAATGCATATTCTTGGTCATAATCCTGCCGCATGGGGCATTATTTGTGTTGGCATGCAAGGTGATTTCTTTGAAGAAGGAAAAGTTCCGGATCGCGAAGCTACACCCGAAGAGTTGCGGATGTTGCAAAACAATGCTCAAGCTTGTGACATTCTCTTCAATGCTTTGTGTCCCGAAGAGTTCAACAAAATCAGCCGTCTTGAGAATGCTAAAGAGATTTGGGATACTTTGGTTGAAATGCACGAAGGTACTGAATCTGTGAAGGAATCAAAGCTAGATATTCTTCAAGGTCAACTTGACAAGTTCAAGATGAAGGATGGTGAAGGAGTCGCTGAAATGTACTCTAGGCTTGCTCTCATCACAAATGAGATTGCTGGCTTAGGAAGCGAAGAAATGACCGACTGATTCATCATTAAGAAGATTCTCAGAGCTTTGGATGGAAAGTATGACACCGTGTGCACTTTGATCCAAATGATGCCAAACTACAAGACTCTCAAGCCAACTGAAGTCATTGGAAGAATTGTTGCTCATGAGATGACACTTAAGGATAAGGAAGAGCTTCACAACAAGTCAAGTGGTGCTTACAAAGCTACAAGTGATGCTCCCACAACCTCAAGTGACAAGTTAGTTTCCAATGAAGAGATAAGCCTAATGGTCAAAAACTTCAACAAATTCTACAAGTATAGAGGCAAAGAGAGAAGCTCAAAGTCTAGATCATATGATGAAAAGAGATCTTCTAGTCGTGATCGAAACTGCTACAATTGTGGAAGACCCGGACACTACTCAAATGAGTGTACGGCTCCCCACAAGAGAAGAGAAGAATCTCCAAGAAGAAGATCAAGAGATGAGTCACCTCGGAAAGAGAGAAGGAGTAGAGATGATCGTTATGAACGAAGACCCTCTCGGAGAAGCAAGGATTCGGAGAGGAAAGACAAGTCATCAAGGAGCTACACAAGAAGAAGACATCAAGCTCATGTAGGTGAATGGGTCTCCGGCTCCGACTCCGACAATCAATCCGATGGAAGCTATCACTCCGACTCCGACTACAGTCAAGATGAAGGTGTTGCCGGTCTTGCTCTCATATCCTCCAACTCCAACTCCTACGACTTATTTGATTCACCAAATGAGGGAATTGGAAAATGCTTCATGGCTAAAGGCCCCAAGGTATCACACCCTGAATTCATTGACTTCAATAGTGATGAGGATGACTTGCTTAGTGAAGATGAGCTCTTGCATGATAAATCTAGTGAGCCTAGTAACGATGAAAATGCTAGTAGTCTTTATAGTCGAGAAGAGTCGAATGACAATGCTATGAAGGAGATTGATCGTCTAACTAAAGAACTAAACACTCTTAAGTTAGCTCATGAAACAACTCAAGAAGATCATAGAGAGCTCTTAAGATCTCATGAGAAGCTACGCTTCGAGAAGCTCACTCTAGAGCAAGAACATGAGTTTCTAAAAGCGATCAATGACGATCTTCGAAAGAAGAGTTCTTCATATCTTGCCAAACGACTTCTCTTGTCTAATTTCTTGCCACCCATTAAGACTAAGCATGACAAGCATAAGAAAAATTCTTCCTCTAGCAGTAACAATAACCATGTTAAATCTAATGTTGTTACTTCTAGTAGTTCTCTTGATTCCACTAACAATGTTTCAAGCCAAGTTACACTTGAGCAAGAGAATAGTTTATTGAAAGGGATCATAGAGAAAGGTGTCTACAAGAGCCTTGCCGGAAGCAAGAACTTTGAGGAAATTGTTCGCAAGCAAGGGAGGCACCGGAAGAATCAAGGGATTGGTTTTGAGCGAAAGTTCAACGCCGAAGGTGTTGAGTGGGAAGAAGGTCAATATCCTACTCCACAGTTTGTTTCTCAAAAGGAGAAGTATGATCCTACTTCTTCCAATGTGGAACAAGCTCAAGATGACCTTCCACCACAAGACCACAAGCTAAAAGCCAAGGACAAGCTTCAAGAGGAGATTGATGCATTCATTGAAGCACCTCAAGCCATGGTCAAGTGGGTTCCCAAGGACACGTCAAGTTCTACTTCGTCAAGCTCAACTACAACCCCAAGGATTCCCATCAAGATGATGTGGATCCCGAAGAAGAAGAACTAGAAGGTTCTTGAGGGTGACTCCGCCAACATACCTCACTCACATTCATTTTGGCAAGAACTTGTGCAATCAACTTCCACATCATGCACTAGTTCATGGAGTCACAAACCCTCTTGTTGGTAAGTCAAGGGACAAGTTAATCATTGCCTTCATGGACATCATCTATTGTGAACTTCAATCTATGTCCATGGATATCCTTGTTTGTTCCTTGTGGGACTAACCCATGTAGGTATTGAAAGTGCCCTAATCCAAAGGATAGCTCCCAACTCTTGATGATCTCCATCAACATTGAGCATCCACATCTTCAACATCTACATGAAGTCTTCTACGACAACCCAAGGTTAGTTTGACCCTTTAAAATGGGTTCTCACATCTAGGGGGAGCTTTGCTCTAAAAATTAAGCTAAAGCATCTTCAAATGATGTGAACACATCAATGCTTTATGTAAAAGTGGTAACCCCACTTGTGCTTAAACGATGAGTATGACCTATGATCAAATGTTCTCATTTGGCTCCTAAGTCAACATACTCATATAAAGATGACCTAGTCATCGACAAATTGTGTGTTAGTAGCTAGAGTTTTGGTTGTGCATGTTTGACACATATTTCATTTGCTATCTTATTGTGTGAGCATGTTGAATGCATGATTTTATCCATTCGAGGACATCCATTTGTTGTTTTGGTTGTTTTGATTTTTTTTCTGGCCAAATGGATGGACAAGAATGCCTAAGTACCTCCCCTAGCTATCTATGCTTTCTTGTCTCAAATTCTATTCATGCTTAAATCACAAACTTTGGACAAGTCATTTTCGGACCCTCCGAGTGAGGAGCACTCGGAGCCACCGATCCGTCAAGGGCTAACTTCCAAAACCTTCTAAGTGATTTCGGTCAGACCAACTTTCTCCAACTCGGTCAAACCGAAAGCATTTAGACTGATCTAGGTTTCATCTCGGTGAAACCGAGTTGTAATTTTCGGCGTGACCGAAATGCATAACTGCCTGGCAGTTATCCATCTCGGTGCCACCGAGTTTTTCAACTCGGTCCCACCGACAGCAAAGGGATATATATACTGAGGGCAGCGCGCGTTGATTACTCCTTCAAACGTTTTCGCTCCCACATCCCCTGCTGCCGTCGCTTTGATCTCCGGATCGTCGCTGTCGTCGCCTGTGCGCCCTCACCGCAGGTCTCCATCGCCGTCAACGGACTTCTCCTCCGCGCCGTTGCCGCCGTAGAGAGACTCCACCAAGTTAGGGTGAGTCTTGATCCCACTCGTGCTCCCATCTCCGATTCAATGCATGTTTGGTTTGCCCAATATCTTGCCACGATTGAAATCTTCCTTTACACCAGATCGGTTCGTTTGAACTAGCTTCGAGTAAAAATTTTAGGGTTAGGTTTCCACGAAACACATCTCGGTGAAACCGATTTTAAAATTTCGGTGTGACCGATTCGGCCTCTGGCCATTGCACTGCACCCTTCGGTCCAACTGAGTTGTGCAAATCGGTGTGACCGAAATATAGTTTCAGTGAAACCCTAGTGTTTCGGCAGGACCGAAACCCACTTCGGTCAAACCGAAAGTGGTGTGTAAAGCCTCTGTTTAACACTTCGGATTCACCGAAATTTAAACTCGGTCTGACCGATATGTCTTCTGTGAAAACTTAAAACTAAAATTTGAACTCATTTTTTTTTGCAAAAACTTCTGCAGTTTGTGATAACTCTTCTTCTCTGCCTATACCTTATCTATTCACAGGTTATCAGCCATGTCAGATGCCAGTGACAGTCATAACAGGTCAGAGTCACCTATTGCGGACATTCCTGAGGCAGACACTAGTCCTGAGACTAGTAGCCCATTTGATGATGGTGAGAGGAGTACACCAAGTGGCATGCCTCCTGCAGCCACCAGAGCTAGAAAGGAAAAGAATTTCGATGATGAGGATTCTGATTTCGTTGTTGAGGAAGAGGTGACCTCCAAGCCTAAGAGAAAGGTTGTTGCCAAAGAGCAACAAGGTCAGCAATCAAAGAAGGGCACCAGCAAAGTCAAGCAATCAACTGTTGCCAAGAAGCTGAACTTGGGAGAGCCAGCCCCAAGCAAAGTGAAGAAAACCTCCAAGAGAAAGAGGGTTGTGTATAGTGATCCTCATGCAGATGCAGCAGTCGAGGATGAAGAAGAAGAAGAAGCACCCCAGCCTGCTCCTCAGAAGCAGAAGCTCATGGGTGATGCCATTAAAGCCGGAGCCACTTCAAAGCCCAAGAAATCTGCTCAAGCCAAGGCAGCTCCAGCAAAGCCTACTGCCAAGCCCAAGAGGACTACCAGAAACATTCCAGCATCTGAGAAGAACAAGGGTGATGTGCCACCAGCTGAGTCTGATGAGGAAGGACAAGTGTTGCTGAAACTCCGTCCAAAACTGCCACTTCACAATGATGCTCATCCTCAAGCCGAGGATATGAAGGCAAGGAAAGATAGAGGTCTCGGGCTATGGAGACAAGCTGATCCATATGCCGTGAGGAGAAGAACTACTGTAGATCCCAGATTTCACACCAGAGAGCAGCATGACTTCTATGAGACTGTGCTGATGGACAAGAAGCCAATAGTCGCAGACACCAGATATGTTAACTGGGAATACATTGACAGCGAAGAGCACAGAGATTTCTTTCCACATGTGCATGAAAGCTTCACTGCATGTGGAGTTGCAGAGTTTGTGGGTCAGAAGTTGACCAGTTGGAACGATGAGATGATTATGCAATTCTATGCCACAGCTCATTTCTACCCTGATGGAAAGATCACCTGGATGACTGAAGGTCAAAGGTATTCTTCTTCTGTTGAAGAATGGGCAGAACTTCTGAATGCTCCAGTGCAACGAGAAGATGACATTGATGTCTATGGGATTCCAAAGAAGAATCATGATTCCATGAAGAACATGTACAAGGAGATCCCCGCAGCAGATTTGGAACTGTGGAAGCTCGGCTCAGTCTACCATCTCCAGGCAGGTCTACCTACCACTAACACTATTTTGAGGCATACCTTGATGCCCAAGTCTGGAGATCATCGCATGATCAGAGGATATTCTATCAACATGCTGCATATACTTGATGAGAAAGCACCTTTCAAGGTGATGGACTTGATGGTAGAGACCATTAAGAGGACTGCAGCTGACCAGAAAAGGTCTTGTGGATTTGCCCCCACAGATTCAGATGCTTATCAATGCCAAGTTTGGCACGGGCAAATTCTTGTTGGATAGAAAACACTTACCACTGCAGCCAGAGCATGAAGACAATGTTGTTGTGATGGACGAGGAGGATCCAACATCTGTTGAAGGTCAAGCCAAGATCGAAGCTGCTAGGAAAGCCAAAGCTGATAAAGAAGCAGCAGCAGCAGCAGCAGCTAAACCAAAGAGTTTCGGAGAGCAGATTCTTGAAGCTACCCAAAGGATTGAACAACGCCTGGCCAGCATTGAACAATCTCAGGAGAGCTTAGAGAGGATTGTTGACGAGAAGATCCACGCTCTGGACGTGAAGCTGACTGAAATTCAAGTGACCGTCAACAAGCTTGAGGCAGACATGGAGGAAGCAAAGCAGGACAAGGCAGAGCTTGTGCAGGATGACTTAGTCCAGGACTCTCATCGACAGACTGCTCCGGTTCCCAGAGGATCCCGATCAGCTGCTATTCCAGTGACTGACACCAGGACTACAACTTCAGCACCTCCTACAGTTCCAGCAGTTACTCCAGCTACAGCTCCAGTGTCCACTCCTCCAGCACAGACATCAGCTGAAGTCTTCGCCGATGCCATCATATCTACTCCGACATCAACCCAGACGGGAGCCGCCAGCAGAGCCCACAGTGACGTTTAGCTCTATGCTTTTTCAAACTTTTTGGTAACTTGTTGCCAAAGGGGGAGAAATTGTATAGATCATAGGGCTTCGAGAGAGAGAGTGCTTTTATCTTTGCGCTTTTGCTCTTTCGTTCTTTTGCGGTCTCTTTGAGATACTTTTGGTTTTCGAAACTTTCAGTGTGCTTGATACTACGTTTGATGCTACCTTAATGAGTGCTTGGTCGTACTATGCTTTAATGTGTGCTTAATGCTTATCATAAGTCATTCCTATCTTGTATGACTATTTACTCATGTCTTGGTGATTGGGTGCATGCTGTTCATTCTTATCATTTTGTGTGCTCCACCAAGATGTATGTGACATGGAAGAGTGACCCATGATCCTAATCGATTGTGCATTTGCATTCAAACGCAAATCTTAAATAATGCACAAATTTAGGGGGAGCTCTTGCTTATCACATACTTCTCAAAGCGACGATATTATTCATTGATTATATCCATTGTCGAAGCTTTGATCTATATGTTGTCATCAATTACCAAAAAGGGGGAGATTGAAAGTGCAACTAATCCCCGGGTGGTTTTGGCAATTAATAACAACATATATATCATTGAACTAATAGTTACTTGAGAATCATTTCAGAGAAGTTCAGTGATATGGGTATGGCAATGACTGAAGAAGTGGACCCCTCAAAATGCTAAGGCAAGCATTGGCAAAAGCTCAAGACTCCATTTTTGGTTTAGTGATCCAAGATCACATTGAGTCCATAGGAAAAGCCAATACTATTAAAAGGGGATGAGGTTGTGTTGATGATCTGGTTGCTCAAGTGCTTAGTGATATATCTCCTTAAACTATCAGCAACCTTCACTAAATAATACACTCATAAGTAATCTCGGTCCCACCGATTGTCCAAACTCAGTTACACCGAGATGAACCACCTCAGCCATAAGCCAAACCCTAGAAAAATCGGATATTCCGATTTTGAAATCGGTTTCACCGAAACATGGGCCGCCAAGCTTCTGTAACCTTCTGTCATCAAATCGGTGTCACCGAGATGATGAAGTCGGTCCCACCGAAACTGGCATGCTCCTGTCTTTGCTCAAATCGGACTAACCGAGATGGTATTTTCGGTCCCACCGAAAACCCCAACGTTCACATTATTTGAACTTTCGGTCTCACCGAGTTGTCCACTTCGGTCCCACCGAGATTGCTCAAATATGTGTGTGAAGGTTGGATTTTGTGTGGAGGCTATATATACCCCTCCACCCCCTCTTCATTCGTGGAGAGAGCCATCAGAAAGAACTACCACTCCTACCTTACATTTCTGAGAAGAGAACTACCTATCCTTGTGTTGAGATCAAGTTGCTCCACTCCCACCATATGAAACTTGATCTCTAACCTTCCCAAGTTGCTTTCCACTCAATCCTTTCTTCCACCACAGCCAAATCAGTGAGGAGAGTTGAGTGTTGGGGAGATTATCATTTGAAGCACAAGAGCAAGGAGTTCATCATCATCTACAACATCTATTACCTTTTGGAGGGTGGTGCCTCCTAGATTGGTTAGGTGTCGCTTGGGAGCCTCCGTCATCGAGATGTGGAGTTGAACCAAGAAGTTTGTAAGGGCAAGGAGATCGCCTACTTCGTGAAGATCTACCCCGAGTAAGGCTAGCCCTCCGTGGGCGTAGGCCATGATGGAATAGACAAGGTTGCTTCTTCGTGGACCCTTCGTGGGTGGAGCCCTCCGTGGACTCGCGCAGCCGTTACCCTCCGTGGGTTGAAGTCTCCATCAACGTGGATGTACGATAGCACCACCTATCGGAACCACGGGAAAAATCACCGCGTCTCCAAAATTGCGTTTGCTCTTCTCCACCTCTCTTTACTACATGTGCAATTTACTTTCCGCTGCCTATACTCTAGAATTGCATGTGTAGGGTGATACTTGACTTGATCATAATTGTGAAACTACCAAAAACCGTTCTTTGTCAAAAGGCAGAATTTTTATATTTACAAGTAGTCTAATCACCCCCCCTCTAGACATACTTTCGATCCTACACCATTTGGCATCCAAGTCAAGTTGCGTTCCTCCTTGGGATGGAAGTGCACCGAAGCATAGAACTGTGCCACAATCTCTGGGTCAAAGTACATCTGAAATGTCATGATGTGCTCAATGCCAAACTGCTCCACAAGATTTAGAGCCTCAGCAAAGTAGGCCCGGTGCTCCTCCTTCCGCATGTGAGTCATGTCAATCCAATGTGCATCCACATACAGGTTGTGCTTGCTCTTGAGTACCTCTGTGTAGATACGATACTGCTGCTTGGTCCAAAACAGTTCATCTCCATGGAACTGAGCCCGGGGATCTGCATAGGGGTTGATCTTCCTCCTTGTGATGAACTCATGAGTTGGTATCTCCTCCATGGTCATAGTTGGTTCCTTGTTCTTGGTGGCGGTGGTCTTGGTTCTGCGTTGAGGGGCATTGTAGCCCTCAGGAACATCACTTTGGGTGCGCAGACGCTTGGACCCGGTGTCACGGCTGGGATTTGTGCGATGGACATTGGAACCGGAGCCACCACCTCAGACACAAACACAAGAACACGAAAGAAAACAAAGAGAATCAATGCAAAAGCCACAAAAAGCACATGAGGCATGCAGAAAGGATAATATGTATGTGCTATGAAGTAGGTATGAACCAAGCGGTAGTACTGGTCGGAGTTTGCGGAAGTAAATTTTTAGTGCCACCTAGGGGGCGGTAGTAGCGCACTGAAGTGTTGCGGTAGTACCGCACAAGACGCGGTACTAAAAAATTGCTTCCGCTTTCATCACGGTAGTACCGCTCCGTAGGGTAGTAGTACCGTTATGCGTTAGAGCGGTAGTACTGCGGTCAGCGAGCGATAGTACCGCGCGGGGTCAGATCCGAAAGCGGATCTGAACAAGAATGCGTAGAACGGGC
The DNA here is from genome assembly GCA_902687465.1 of Secale cereale. Classification (NCBI taxonomy): domain Eukaryota; kingdom Viridiplantae; phylum Streptophyta; class Magnoliopsida; order Poales; family Poaceae; genus Secale; species Secale cereale. Next base: position 156,987,358 of record LR738712.1, read on the forward strand.
AAACGGTACTACGGCTGATCATAACAACTTAGTAGCAACATACTTACTAGCATTTCTACTCCACACCAACTCTCCTATACCCTAATCTTCCTTGGATAATGTCAGTGTACAAAAAGAGGGGTACACTTTTTGTACCCCTATGACTGTGCACGGGCAGTCTGAGCCACGGGCACCACCACACCAAGCACGACAAAGGAGGTGAGCCAGGGTAAGACCGAAGCTCGATGGAACTGGAGCAACACCAAGAACAAGACCACAAAGAGTAAAGGGACGAAGCGGTTTCCCCCGGCAAGATCCTTGTCTGGAGCCAGTTTCAGCAGCCCTGGCAAGATCCTTGCCGGGGCGGCTCTGGCAGCCCCCGCAAGACCCTTGCCGCGGCGGCTCGCCCCATGCCTATAGATCGGATCACCCTTGAGTCCACTGCCCCCATGGGGCAGTGATTCGGGAGATATCCCCGTGGTGGCATGCAGATCTTTGTGAAGACATTCAAGATCAGATACACACACTAAGAAGACAACAACCCTTGGCGGGATCCCAGCCAAGGAGGACCACAAGACCTCTGGCAAGCACCTTGCCGGGGATGACAGCAGGCGCCGCGGCAAGACCCTTGTCGGGGCCCCGGCAAGGCCCTTGCCGAGGACACCCGCAGGGCCACCATCAGACCCGCACCAACTGAGTTTCCACCGCCCCATGCAGCTGCCGACCCAACCAGTTAGGCAGGCACCTGCGTGGCAACATGCAGATCTTCGTGGAGACCCACCATTGCGCCACCTCAGCTGCCTGCGCGCCTACATGGCACCTCGGGCACCGCTGGCCAGGGCGCGTGTCGACGCAAGAAGGAGCGGCGACGGACAAGACGGATGTCTCCCCCGTCCCCAATAAAGCAAGGACACCCAAGCTAGGCACATTAAATGCGCCTTGTCATGTAATGCAAGGGATAACCTCGCATCACTGTACCCTTTCCACCTCCTGTGTGCCACTGTGGCAACCCTTTTTCCCTATAAAAGGAGGCCCGAGGCGACCAGGAGAAGGATTCGGCTTTTTAGAACTCCTCGCGACTCGGCTTTCTGGAGCTCCTCACGCCCCATAGCCAGCTGAAGAACACAAACATATAATCCACCAAAGCAGGAGTAGGGTTTTACGCATCCTTGCGGCCCGAACCTGGGTAAAGGAACCGTGTGCTAACTGTTGGATCCGCTCTTCTCTCAACCCCGCGCCCCACAATCGTAGTAGGGATTCTTGTGATCCCATAGGTGTCGATCCAAATACACCGACATCTTTGGCGCGCCAGGTAGGGGGCGCAGTTGTGAGAATCGGCTCTAGCAGTTGGCCCAACGCTATTTCGTCTTCGTGGCCCTTTGAGGAGGAAGGAGGTCGGGAGATCTGCGCTCGAGCGGCTACAAATAGAAGCTAAGTTACATCGAACCCTGGATTTTTCTATCCTATTATTTAAGGTTATTATCCTCGGAGCTGTCGTTCTTTGTACAACAAGAAACCTGCACGCAAATGGGGCCCTTCCCGATCCGCAACGCCTTTGCTCTATTTCGAGTCCGCTCAACAGTCCAAACGGCTGCGTTGGAAACGGTAGGGTAGCCTTCCGCAACTGGCAAGGCTCTCGACTCTGACTCGAGTCAAACTCGACAGTTCGAGCGGCTGCGTTAAGGGTGGCAAGGTGGCTCACCCGGCAGCACGCTCGCCCGGCAGGCCAATGGGGACCCGTCCCCAAGACGCCGCCTTGGGTTTTTTGCGCTGGCAAACCTACCTAGCTAGCGTAGGGTGGACATACAAAGGGACAGCAAACAGGGAAATAACATCCATAATTCCAAAGATATTTCAAAGTTATGTTACATCAAGTCATCGCTGCGGTTCTAACTAAAGATAAAATTTGTCTTGGTCATGAACCCGCAGCGGCGAAGAAGAACGGGATGCCTAATCCCGGCGCTGGCCCTCCACCCTCTTGATTTCGTCGATGCGGCTCGTGACGGGCTTGATGCGCTCCTTGAGCACAGTGAGGTCAGCATCCTCCGGCAAGCTGTCCATCGCGGCTTCGAAGTCGAGGACGGGGTTCCAGAAGGCCATCTTGGTGAGGACCTTGGTCATGACCCCCCGGCATAGCCGCCGGGCCTCCCCGGCGAGCGTGGCCGTTCTGTTGGAGTGAAGATCAGCCAAGGCACCGAGGACGCCCTCGAAGAACAGGGTCAGCTTGGCGTTGACGGACCCACTCCACTCAGGGTCATACCTCACGTTCGGCATCCCCATGAGGGCCAACTGCGAGGTAACCCTGCCGGCGATGTCCTCCAGCCGGCTAATCCACCTGTTCTCGCCCGCCACGTATTCTTGGTGGGAGGCGCCCTCGTCTGCCCGCAGCTGCTTCTCCTCCTCTAGGCTCTTGGTCAAGGCCTCCTCCCGAGCTGAGCTCTCCCACAACATCTTCTCAAGATTCTCCAGCCTCAGCTCGAGATCTCTAATGGAGTTTTGTGCCTCGGAGAGCTCCCCAGCCCTGTTGATGACCGCTTCGTGCGCCTCTGTCAAGGCGCAGTTGAGCTTGTTCTTTTTGTCGGACAGCTTGAGGGCCTGCTCCTTTAGCTCGTCTCGCTCCACCTCTAGCTCTTGCACCTTGCCGGCGTGGGCCAGAGCCTGGGCATCGAGTGCCTCTTTGTGCCTCTGCCCCAGCTCACGAGCCCGCCGCTCGACAAGAGCCTCGAGCTCCTCATCCTTGCCGCGGAGCGTTGCGGCAAGCTTCGCCTCATGCGCGGAGAGGTCTTCCTCCTGGGAATCGAGGGCAGCTTGATGCTGGTTCCGGGCGGCCTCGGCCACGGCAGCCAAGTTCGCCGCCTCTTCCTGGGCCTTCTCGACGTCAGACATCTTCAAGATGAGCTCTACGTCACGCTTGGCCAATTCTTCCTGGAAGGCCCTCTGCTCCTCGCGGGACTGGTGAAACCAGGTTTGCGCCTCAGCGACGCGCGCCTGGAAGTCCACCTCTGCCTCATCCACCGTTGCCATCCTGGACTTAACCTTGTCCAGACGGGCACGGTAGAGCGCTTGGAGCTTCCGGAAATTGGCCCCCGTGGCCCGGAAGAGCTGGCCTTCTGGAGAGCCATCGCCGCCGACGCCCGGTTCATCAACAACCTCAAGCCCAGTGGCGGCGAGCACCTCGCCGTCGAAGACATCCCCTCCGGCGGGTGCTCGGGAGCTTGACGCCCCTCCAAGATGGACGAAGAGGTCGTCTCCCACCTTCAGATACCTGCCGGGGCCCGAGGTTGTGGAGGAAGAAGGCTGATCATCAATTGCCTCTTCCTCGGCTGTGGCCTTGCCGGCCTCCCCGGCAGGCCCATCGCCGGCACCCACGGCGGCGCCCTTGGCGGCATCCTCGGCGGCCTAATCAGCGGCGCCCCCGGCAGCATCCTTGGCGGCCTCCTCGGCGGCAATCTTGTCGGCCTCCGCCGCGGCCTCCTCGGAAACTTCCCCGATGACGGCGTCCACGTCCTCCATATCTGTTAAAAGAGGGCCTGGGCAGTGATGGGGATGATGAAGCCAAGAAAAAGGATGAGGGAAAAGCAAAGACAGAGGACAGGCGACTCACCAGTGCCGGGCTGTGAAGCAGAAGTCCCCTCCCCGCCGGCGTCTGGCGCCGTGGCAGAGCCATCGGCGCCCAAGTTCCCCTCTTCCTCCATGCGTGTGGGCTCCATGCTTGGTGCCCTTGCCGGGGACGCCCCTCACGACGGCGTAGTCAATGGGGGTGGTGTGTTGGGGATAGCCCCCTGCGGCTCCTCCTGCTGCTGCTCCCGTCCTACAAAACCGGCAAGGTCAGCACCATAGCATGAAACACCTAGTGCATGTCGAGCGAGAAGATGATGATGAACTTACGTTGGGGGCTGTGCCGGGAGCTGCCGTCTGGGCTGCTCAACACCACCAGTGGTGTCCCTAAAGCCCCAGCCGGGGGTTGGCTGCTCGCCGAAGCCTTGGCCTACTTTATCCTCTGGGCCAATGTCTCTGCGTCCTTGAAGAAGCAAGAACAAATCAAGATGAGTGACATGGTTCAGGAGGATGGAAATGGCAGTAAGGAATGGAGTACTTACTCGTCGTCCATCTCCTCCTCCTCCGCCACCGTTTTCCTCTTCCTCTTCGGGCTGAGAGGCCCGAGATCGAAGGGGAACTCCGCGTCGACATCTGAGTCGACATCTGCCGGGGAAGGAGAAAAAGGGGGCGGAGTTTGTGCGCGCCTAGACGGAGAAAGGGATGCCGCCTTCTTCTTCTCGGCGGCCTTCGCCAGCCTCCTCGTCGCCGTGGCCCTCGTGTGGCGCCCGGACCCCTCCAGGGCCAATTGAGGCTGCGCAGTCTTGCCGGGCCGGACCGGCTCGCCATAACAGGCCCGCCGCAGGACTCGCCCTCTTCCCTTGGCTGGTGCCGGGCGGGCCGCCACGTCCTCCTCCGACGACGACTCATTGGCCGCATCTTCGACCAGCGGAGCCCCGGTGCTGGTGCTGCTAGCCTCTCCGGCGGCTGCCGCCCACTGGGCGAGCTCCTCCTCCTCCGCAGCCATGGCATATTTGTCTTCCACACCTCCGGCGCTGCCGGCCTCCATGACGAGCTGCGCCTCCCTCGCCCTAGCGGCGATGTAGTCCAGCTCCTCCTGGGTGGTGTCCCTGACAAGCCATCGCTAGGCGTCAGACTTGACGCACACCTCGACCAGAGAGTCAAAGAATTGATGCACGACCTCGTCCGCCGGCTCCTGCCAGCTCGGGACGGGGCCGTGCGCATTGCATTCCGGCATCATGGCGACGATCTCGGACTGGCGTGAATTGTTGCACAGTGGGACCACCCCCGCTGGCAGCTTGAAGAGCTGCCCCTTGATGGCCTTGCCGGCCTTTGCGGCCTTTCTGGTCCGTTCGACATCGCCATCGTGACCTACACCAAGCTGGAAGAGCCGCTGGCAGAAATGGGTGTGTCCCATCACTGTGAGGTTGTGGTCGAGGCCGGGGCGGAGCCGCATGACGTCTGCCGGGTTCCTAAAGAGCCAGGCTGGGCTCCCCTTCTTGTGCAACGGGGCGATCCGACGGCGAATGAAGTCCGCCCCGATCATCTCAAGGGTGAGCCCGGCCTGGGCGAGCCGGTGGATCCTGGTGGTGGCGACGGTGAGCCTCCCGTCGGCGGCGTCGACGTCGCCCTAGTCGCTGCCGCGGACCGGCGGCACCCGGCGGACCTTGCAGAATGTTGGCGGCTCGTCTTCTTCGATCCAGCACCGCCGGCCGCTCCATTCAGCCCACCTCTCCTTCACGGTGCCCTCCGCATACGCTCCCTTGGATCTCGGAATCCAGGTGATGCATCCAGAGACGGCGCCTCCCGGCTGGATCCGAGGGGTGAAATAGTGGCGGAAGAGCGTCGTGTTGGGCTGCACCCCGACGAAGCCCTCGCAAAGGTGCGCGAAGAAAGCCATGCACGCCACCGCATTTGGAGTAAAATCCAAGAGGCGGAAGCCAAAGGTGTGCATGACATCACAGAAGAAATTGGAGAAGGAGGGACACAACCCGCAAGAGAAGTAGTCGACGAAGAAGGGGTACCGATTTGGGTCGGGCTTGGCGCAAGCGGACGAAATTACGCGCGTCGCCGGATGTCCCAGATTCCCCCCCCCCCCC
>LR738712.1:156993261-157041362 GCA_902687465.1 Secale cereale
CCCGTCTTCGCCCCCCAAAGGGGCTTGAAGGCGGCCCGGAGCTCGTAGACGTCGACCGTCGACGGGATGAAGAAATCGTCCTTCGTTTGGTCCCTCGAAAACGCGCCCTCCGGCGGCTCCACAGACCCGGCGCCCTTGGCCACCCCCTTGCCCTTGGCGGGTTTGGACGCCTTGGCGGCTGAGTTGGAGGGCTGAGGAAGAGGGATGGCGAAGCAACGGCGGCAGGCGACGGCGGAGGCTTCGGAAGGAAGGAAGAGAGGGAACAGCGGCTCTCAGAATGGAAGAGGCACGAGGAAAATGGAGGAAGTGAGCAGCGCGCTCGCGGTTATTCCTTCTTATGGGGGGGAACGCGGGCCGCCTCCTTTCGCATTTACTACGACGTGACGCATGCCTGCGGAAACCGCCCCGCGCATGCCGCCCACGTCACGCACGCCCCTCCACCCCGCGCCGCGCGCGCGGATCATGGGAGGCGCAGCGCGCAGAAAATCTTACCGCGGTGAAAACCATCCCGCCTGCCCGCGCACCGTTCTGGGCCTGGCCCAGCAACGCGTCGCGCATATGTGTGGCCCAGGCCCGGGGGCTCCTGTCGGTGTACAAAAAGAGGGGTACACTTTTTGTACCCCTATGATTGTGCACGGGCAGTCTGAGCCACGGGCACCACCACACCAAGCACGGCAAGGGAGGTGAGCCAGGGTAAGACCGAAGCTCGATGGAACTGGAGCAACACCAACAACAAAACCACAAAGAGTAAAGGGACGAAGCGGTTTCCCCCGGCAAGATCCTTGTCGGGAGCCAGTTTCAGCAGCCCTGGCAAGATCCTTGCCGGGGGCGGCTCTGGCAGCCCCCGCAAGACCCTTGCCGCGGCGGCTCGCCCCATGCCTATAGATCGGATCACCCTTGAGTCCACTGCCCCCATGGGGCAGTGATTCGGGAGATATCCCCGTGGTGGCATGCAGATCTTTGTGAAGACATTCAAGATCAGATACACACACTAAGAAGACGACAACCCTTGGCGGGATCCCACCCAAGGAGGACCACAAGACCTCTGGCAAGCACCTTGCCGGGGATGACAGCAGGCACCGCGGCAAGACCCTTGTCGGGGCCCCGGCAAGGCCCTTGCCGAGGACACCCGCAGGGCCACCATCAGACCCGCACCAACTGAGTTTCCACCGCCCCATGCAGCTGCCGACCCAACCAGTTGGGCAGGCACCTACGTGGCAACATGCAGATCTTCGTGGAGACCACCATTGCGCCACCTCAGCTGCCTGCCTGCCTACATGGCACCTCAGGCACCGCTGGCCAGGGTGCGTGTCGACGCAAGAAGGAGCGGCGACGGACAAGACGGATGTCTCCCCCGTCCCCGATAAAGCAAGGACACCTAAGCTAGGCGCATTAAATGCGCCTTGTCATGTAATGCAAGGGATAACCTCGCATCACTGTACCCTTTCCACCTCATGTGTGCCACTGTGGCAACCCCTTTTCCCTATAAAAGGAGGCCCGAGGCGACCAGGAGAAGGATTCAGCTTTTTAGAACTCCTCGCGACTCGGCTTTCTGGAGCTCCTCATGCCCCATAGCCAGCTGAAGAACACAAACATATAATCCACCAAAGCAGGAGTAGGGTTTTACGCATCCTTGCGGCCCGAACCTGGGTAAAGGAACCGTGTGCTAACTGCTGGATCCGCTCTTCTCTCAACCCCGCGCCCCGCAACCGTAGTAGGGATTCTTGTGATCCCATAGGTGTCGATCCAAATACACAGATAGATAAGGTTACAAAGACCACAAAAACAACATGCATCTCCCCAAAACCTAGAAACAACAAACGGGCAAAAAGAAGAGGGGATTTTGGGGAGAAACCTTCATCCATGGCAAGAGGTCGAGGAGGGGAACGATCCCTCCGGTCGAAATGCGAGGAGAGTAGCCGCAGACGGAGATCCAACGAGGTCATCCTGCGCCGTTCTTGAGAGAGAGAGAGGAGACGTGGGGGAGACGAGATGAATGGGTATGGGGGAGTTAGAACTCCCCCTGCCCGCTTATAACTCCCAGTCATTTGAATAAAAGTGGTAGTACCGCGGTCATCGCGGTAGTACCGCCCGGGCGGAAGTATCGCACGCTGGGCGGTAGTACTGTTCTTGCAGCGGTAGTAAAAAATTACTGCCGTGCTAGTTGCAGTACTACCGCAGTTCTCTTTGCGGTAGTACCGTGACAGTTCACGGTAGTACCGCTCCCTCAAGAAAAAACAGGAACGACAAGAGGGCTTATGCAATGCAAAGACGGGCAAGAAAGCACACAAACGACAAACGGAAAGAGAAAACAACAAACAACTGAGACAACTCACGAGACACTCCTCCTTGAAGGAGGTCGGTGGCCGAAGCCACCTATGTTTGAGCTATTTGGTATGGCACCACGAAGAACTATCCTTGGGCTCATGACCAACACTCGTCTTGAAGCACTCATACCATTTAACATGGTAAATAATAAAGACTTGATCAATTTATGCATAATGGGGGGAGGAAGAGTTCATTGAGAGAACAATACTCCCCCTATGTCCATGCCTACATCTAGACAAGATAAATATATTTAGTGGGAGGAGTGTGTGCAAGGTTTCAAGCCACATTGCTAAAATCTATGATATTTAGCTTATGCCTTAACTCGCGAAATCTTGCTTCATCCAATGGCTTCGTGAAGATATCTGCAAGGTTATCATGAGTGTTGACATAGTGAAGCTCAATTTCTCCTCGCTGAATATGATCCCGGATGAAGTGATACCGAATCTCAATATGCTTCGTCTTGAAATGGCGCACCAGGTTGAGAGAAATCTTGATGGCACTTTCGTTGTCACACCAAAGAGGCACTTTGTCACAAGTGACACCATAATCCTTTAAAGTTTGCCTCATCCATAGAAGTTGAGCACAACAACTGCCAGCTGCCACATACTCTGCTTCGGTGGACGAGAGAGACACACAACTTTGCTTCTTGGAAGACCAACTTACCTGAGAGAAACCAAGGAATTGGCACCCTTCGGAAGTGGACTTCCTATCCACTTTGTCTCCCGCCCAATCCGAATCAGAGAAACCTACAAGGTTGAAGTTTGCTCCTCTTGGGTACCATAAGCCAAAGGTTGGGGTATGAGCCAAATATCGAAAGATTCGCTTGACTGCCACAAAGTGACTTTCCTTAGGTGAAGCTTGAAACCGTGCATAGATTCCCACACTCAACATAATATCCGGTCTAGATGCACAAAGGTAAAGCAAGGAACCAATCATAGAACGATATACCTTTTGATCCACCGCTTTACCATTGGGATCAATGTCAAGTTGGCACTTGGTTGGCATTGGAGTAGTATCCGACTTGACATCACTTAGATTAAACCTCTTGAGCATGTCTTGAGTGTACTTGGCTTGTTTGATGAAGATTCCTTCTCTTCTTTGCTTAATCTCAAACCCAAGGAAGTACTTCAACTCTCCCATCATGTACATCTCAAAATGTGTGGTCATGAGTGCGACAAACTCATCATTGAAAGCTTTGTTAGGTGAACCAAATATAATATCATCAACATATAGTTGGCAGACAAACAACTCCCCATTGACCTTCTTAGTAAAAAGAGTTGGGTCGAGTTTCCCAATTTCAAACCCACGATCTTGCAACAACTCGGTAAGATGCGCATACCACGCACGTGGGGCTTGTTTAAGGCCATAGAGTGCCTTTGTCGAGTTGATACACGTGATTGGGGAACTTACGATACTCAAACCCCGGGAGTTGTTTGACATACACCAACTCATTAATGGGACCATTAAGAAATGCACCTTTCACATCCATTTGTTGCAACTTAAAGTTATGATGAGAAGTATAGGCAAGCAACAAACGGATAGATTCAAGGCGAGCAACAGGGGCAAAGGTTTCATCGTAGTCGATACCCTCGACTTGGGAGTAGCCTTGAGCCACCAAACGCGCCTTGTTGGGAATGACAATGCCATGAGCATTCTGCTTGTTCATAAAGATTCACTTGGTTCCAATGACATTATGGTTCTCCTTTGGTCTCGGCACCAGACGCCACACTTTGTTGCGCTCGAAGTTGTGGAGTTCTTCATGCATGGCATTAAGCCGATCAGGGTCTTCGAGCGCCTCATAGACCTTTTGAGGTTCAACACAAGAGACAAAAGCTTGATGAGCACAATAGTTTTGTGACGCCCCCGATTTGACCGTACACTAATCATGCACGCAAATGTGTACGACCAAGATCAGGGACTCACTGGAAGATATCACAACACAACTCTATACACAAAATAAAATAATACAAGCTTTATATTACAAGCCAGGGGCCTCGAGGGCTCGAATATATAGCTCGAAAACACAAGAGTCAGCGGAAGCAATAATATCTGAGTACAGACATAAGTTAAACAAGTTTGCCTTAAGAAGGCTAGCACAAAAGTCACAACGATCGAAAAGGCAAGGCCTCCTGCCTGGGACCTCCTAACTACTCCTCGAAGCCGAACTCCACGTAGAAACATCCTCGGGATCCTCTGGGTCCTGGACTCCACCATTTGGTTGCATCATCCGAGAAGAAGGGACAAAAGGGGAAAAGGGGGAGAAAAGCAACCGTGAGTACTCATCCAAAGTACTCGCAAGCAAGGATCTACACTACATATGCAATGATATAGGTGTAAAGGGGTAATATATGTGGGTTAAACTGTAGAATGCCAGAATAAGAGGGGGATAGATAATCCAATCGAAGACTACGCTTCTGACCACCTCCATCTTGCAGCAGTAGAAGAGAGAAGATGGAAAAGTAACAAGTATCAAAGCTTCTGGCAGCCTCCGTCTTGAGTAGCTGAAGAGTTCACCAAGTAACATCGTATAGCATAATCCTACCCGGCGATCCTCCCGCACATCAACCTGTGAGAGAGCAACCACCGAGTTATATCTGGAACTTATCTGGGTGTGTTTTATTAACTATCCAGTTCTAGTTGTCATGAGGTCAGAGTACAACTCCGGGTCGTCCTTTTACCGAGGGACACAGCTATTCGAATAGATTAACTTCCCTGCAGGGGTGCACCACATAACCCAGCACGCTCGATCCCATTTGGCCGGACACACTTTCCAGGGTCATGCCCGGCCTCGGAAGATCAACACGTCGCAGCCCTACCTAAGCACAATAGAGAGGTCAGCATGCCGGTCTAAGTCCTGAGCGCGCAGGGGTCCGGGCCCATCGCCCAATGCACACCTACACGTTGCGTACGCGGCCGGTGAGCAGACCTAGCAACCTCCATTACTAAGGAAGTTACGTTACGCGGTCCAACCCGGCGCGCGCCGCTCAGTCGCTGACGTCAAGAAGGCTTCGGCTGATACCACGACGTCGAGTACCCATAACTATTCCCACGTAGTTGGTTAGTGCGTATAGGCCAACGGCCAGACTCGGATCAAATATCCAAACTCGTTAAGCGTGTTATTATGAAATAACCACGGACAACGACCAGGGCCAGGCCACCTCTCCACTGGGTGTCTCAACCTGCCCTGTCGCTCCGCCACAAAGATCCACTCAGGGGGCGTCGGGAACTCTGGCCCATCACTACCTGGATGGAGCCACCTATCCTTTCAGCCCCCACACCGGAATCACTTGCGGGTACTCAAAGAGCCGACCCGACTTTAGTCACATCATGTGTCATGTAAAGTATATATATAGTATATACCCGTGATCACCACCCGAGTGATCACGGCCCGATAGTATAGCATGGCAGACGGACAAGGATGTGGGGCCACTGATGGAATACTAGCATCCTACACTAAGCATTAGGATAACAGGTAAGGTATCAACAGATGTAGCAACAATGACAGGCTATGCAACGGAATAGGATTCATCGAAAGAAGTAACATGCATGCTACACTACTCTAATGCAAGCAGTAGAGAGAGGAATAGGCGATATCGGGTTGATCAAGGGGGGGGGGGTTGCCTGGTTGCTTTGGCAAGAGGGAGCGGTCGTCGTCGACGTAGTCGAACACAATGGCATCGGCATCGTCTCACGATCTACCGGAAAGGAAGTAACGGAGGGGGAACAGAATAAATAACATAGCAATCAAAAGCATAACAAATCATAACACAGCAATACGCGGTGCTAGGGGTGGCCTAACGCGGTGGGAGGTGATACTGACGAAGGAGGGAAACATCCGGGAAAGTATTCCCGGTGTTTAACGTTCTCGGTCAGACAGACCGAAGGGGGAAAGTTGCATGTTCGCTAGGTTAGGCACGTGCGGTGGACGAACGGACTGCGTATTCGAATTCGTCTCGTTGTTCTGAGCAACTTTCATATATAAATTATTTTCATCCGAGTTACGAATTATTTTATATTAATTTTTAAAGTTTTAAATCATTTTCTAGAACTTACAGAATTAATTTAATTCTAAATTACAATTATGACGTCAGCAGTTAACCAGTCAGTTGACTGAATCAACTGACGCATGGGGCCTACTGTCATACACTAAGACTAATTAAACATGTTAATTAGTCTAACAGTAATTAGGTTAATCTAATGAATTTTAATTAAGTTAATTAATTATTTAATTAATATTATTATTATTATTATTATTATTTAAAAAAATCGTTCTGGGGCCGTGGGCCCCAATTGTCATAGGGCCAGAGGGATCCCTGGCTGGGTGGAGCGGGTAGGTGGGCAACGGGTGCGTGGGCGCCAGCCCGGTTAGGACGCCCGCCCAGGCCAGCCGTGGAGCGAGGCTGGCGGGGCGCCGGAGGTGGGAGCCGGTGAGGCGCGGGCTCGGCGGCGGAACGGCCGGCAGCGGCGACCAACGCCGCGGCACGGCGGCCGGAGGCGAGCTGGGCGGTGCCGGTGGTTGGCCAGGAGGGCGGAGGTAAATGGCGGAGTGGGGAACCACGGCCAGTGCGGTGCGGTGAGCACGGCATGGCGGCGAGCGTGGCAAGGGGGGGCGCGACAGACGGAGCTGCGGCGGGGGCGAGCGGGACGAGGGAGCAGCGCGACGGGCGTGGATGGTGCCATGAAGTGCGAGGGAGGAAGAGGAGAGGCCAGGGGAGGCCTTACCGTACGTTGATGGGAAGGGGGCGGCGAGGCATGGTGGAGCTCGTCGGGGAAGCGGTCGGAGCTGGCGGAGGAGCTCCGGCGAATGGCGCTCGACGATGGCGGTTCGAGCAGCGTTGAGGACGTGTCGCGATCCACCGATCCAGTTTTGGATCGGGGAGGGATGAGGACGGGGAGATGAGCGATGGGGTCGAGGGGGCGATGATGGGGTGACGTGCGGCGTCGATGCCAGCGGGGAGGTGTCCGGCTCGGGGAGCGTGGCGGCGCTGGAGAAATGAGAGGGAGTGGGGAGGGGATCGTGCGGGGGGAGTGGGGTGCGTGGGTTCTTAGGTTAGGGTTGGGGAGGCCATAAGGCCACGCGATTGGGTGGGCCGGCCGACTAGCCAGCTGGGCCTCTCGGCCCAGCAAGGGGGGGAGTTGGTCTTTTTTTGTTTTCTTTGTTTTTCTCTTTCTTTTATTTATTCTTTTCTGTTTTCCTATTAAGCTATTATTTTCCTAAATAGTTTAGTGATCAAATGAATTTTATTAATTATGAAACTTTGCACGAAAATGATATGCGCTATTCTCGGGTTGCACAAAAAGTATTGAGGGCATTCATAATTATTTGATTTTTGGTTTGAATTTAAATGTGTTGGATTGGTGATGTTGGGTTTGTTATAAATACTTTAGGGGCATTTTAACAACTCAAATAATGTTAGTTTCTACATGAAAATTATATAGTGATTATTTTCAACCCAATGAACATTTTTGTTTTACCGTTTAAAGAAATATCATTTTGACTTGAAATTTAAATTTGAAGTTGACTTTGATTTTTATTAACTGGCAATGTGCATAGAAATCATGATGACATAGCCACCATTAGGGGGAAATTACTGTAGCTTAATTATCCGGGCGTCACAATTCTCCTCCACTACAAGAAATCTCGTCCCGAGATTTAAGCTGTGGAGTAAGGGGGGGAAGTGCTGGCAGCGAAAACCTAACGAGTCTTCTGGGTCTTGACTGCCCTTTTGAATAGGCTGATCCCTTTCGTTGATGTCTTCATTTCTCTGCTTCATGTCATCGTGATCATGTCGTCATCCTTTCTTCGGGATCTCTATCGTCCTACGAACGCGACCAGGGGGAAAAACTCTGAAAGAACGCAACTCCACAAAGCTGGGTATCTGACGGTGAACTCAATGGGAAATACACGAGGTACCCCCACGAGTTGTATTTCAGTGTATTCGTTGAGTGCAATATACGATGGTACCAAAGTTTCAAATGGGTAGGCAATCATTTGATGCTAGACAGAAGCTGAAATGGGGGCTTCAACAACGAAAAGAACATGGTGTTTGATCCCAGGGTGAATAATGGTATAGAGTTTAGCTCGTGAATCGAATACGAAGCCAGGTGCAAAGGATACATTTGAATCCGGGTTGTAAAGAAGAGTCGGGTTTCAATCCAGTGGACCTGTGGGTTATGGGCCCACCATGTGGGTTGAAAATAGGAAGGGTGTTGACATTTTGCACAGCCGCGACAAGGAGGCATGTTAGTGCATAGCTTGTCAGCTATGTCGGCAACAATGTCGGTACCAAGGACGGGGAACGAAGAGAACCATTTTCCTGCTCGTTGAAACGAGGCGGACCGGTAGGAAAAGTTTTCTTCCATCGGTGGTTACCGGAATGTTATGAACAATAGTAACAGGTTCTTACTGACAGAGTTGAACACCAAGTTATTTACATAAGCAGAAAATTATTACTGCTTAGATTATATGTAGATCAAAGAAAGGTTAAACAAACAAATGGAAAGGAAAATTGTGATTACACACAATTATTAGGAGTATATCCTTCCCATGGACAAGTAGAACACGGTATACAGGGTAGGAGAGAAAGTAGCCAACCATTCACATAAAGAGGCAAGGATTAATCGAGATGTTACACATACAACGGTGTTTGGATAACTAACCAAGAAACATTTAGCATCGCGCCTCCAATGTTCTTGTTGATGAGCGGGGTATCATAGTCATGCTTCGAGGTAGCAATGACATGGTGTTTCAATCAAGGACCAGAATTTGGATACACAAATGATCCATCAGAAGCAACTTATAAAATAAGTCTTACAATTTCCTCCTGGAAGAATGGTATCCTTGCAAAAGAGATTATAATGTTAGGTCCTCCAGCCAGGGGTGATAAGCATGACATCATATTACCGATTCATCAAATGACCAATATTATAACTCCTGGAAAGTTGTCCCAGCCATCATATCTGACTGAGATTCAGATCCGATTGGTGTCACGATACCTCAGACTCGGGATGTTCGAGAAGAAACGGTGCGCCATTAATCGACAAAATGACATTGCAAGATTCTCGGGAAATGAACTATGGGAGCGGTTTCCCGAAACAATAGTTCATCATTAAACCAAGGAAAGGATGAGGAGGTGGCTGATGGGCTCAGCGACAATTCATCGAGAATTCCAAACGGAGGGATTTCCCCAATAATGTGAACAAGAGGATGGCACTTATCAATTCAAATGATATAATGTTGTATGCTCGAGGAAAACATACACCATTAATCATTAGGTGAAAGGTGTGCCCGAAATATGACCTTAGGCAGCAAGATCGATGTTAGAGTGATGATTCAATAACCAATCAGTCTAAGAACGAAATGTCGATCGTTAACTGCATAGCAATAGGGTTGCTAGAAGTATAAAACTCAAGCAGCATCGTTAGCATATTGGTATCCCGGTTAAAACGGCACGGGGACCAAGGAAGAATGGTGATGGTGATAAGTATCATCATACCGAGAATTTCTAAGAGGTGAAGCAATCCCCACAACATTCTCGACATAAAAGACAGTAATACTTCAAGGCAGAACACAACACTAGCTGGAGAGCAAGTTGTATTCATAATGTAGACAAGTTCGCGATGAAAGGAAGTCAAGGGTGTTGTCGATGATAATAAAAATCATCGAGGGCAAAGAGGGTATTTCTCATCACGAACACAGTTGACATCTCGGTAGTAGTCAAAGTGTTGAAGGTGATCCGACACATTTGCCGAGGGGGTTCAAGAGGATTGAACCAAACAACAATGGCAACAAGGGAATGACGAAGTGGCAAGTTATAGGATCAATATATAAGATGCAAGCTCGGAACCAAAGTTCCCTTTCAAGACAAGCAAGATGATGTTGAAAGCTCGACGTAAATCATGCTCACACACTGAAGAATTCGTGCACCAGAGAAGGACGAGGTAGCACAGTCAAAGATAGTAAGACCATGATGCAGCCGATAGTCTAGGAATGACCAGATTGAGTTCAGAATTTCCTAGTAAAAAATACTAGGGGGTATTTGAGTTGTAATGCAGAATAATTTCACTAGTCGGTGTCCTCGGTTGACAACAACCCAGAACCCGTAGAGTGATTACGACAAGGAAAGACATTACTTCTACAAAGTTAGTAAGATGTGTTGCAATGGCAAGACATCTTCGAGATAACAGGGGGTAATACTCGAAGGTAGAACATGATAGAAGTAGAACCGGCTCATTGACCTATGGCAGTAGATACTTCAACCTTGCCAAAAATAAACAAGGCACTGGAATGAATTCCCATCAGATATATCAGATCAGGACAGCATGGTCGGAACCATAACTGTAAGGAATCAATTCAAGAATACCGAAAGAATCATACAACTCGATAATCATTTTGCAAGAAGCTTCCGAGATGGTCTACATCATGTCCATGGGCATGAACACAAAGTTCAAGGTCGACTCCCACTTCTTTAATGCAAATCATTTCATTCACTTCTCGCTTTGATAAAACCGTAGTGTTGGAATGTTATTCGGTAGAACATCGGAAGAGTATGACTTGTGAAAACTTTCAGGTTCTCACGGATTAAGAGAAGGCATAGGTTCAACCCATCGGGCCTCTTAGTAACATACCACAAGTTTCAAAAGTCAAAACACAAGCTCGAAAGCAGAGCATGGTCGGCCAAGCAGGGGATACAATTTACCAAAGGCATTATGTATCAGGGGAAGAACTCACAAGGTGATTGAATATGAAGGACACTGTCGGATAACAACCCAACAATGGATCGGGCGATCCACAACGGAGCTGATGTGAGTATCGGTACTCACTCATAGGAAGAAAGAATGCAGAGGCATCCGATTCAAGAATCACCTGATTAGCCTGATGCTTAAATAGAAAGAAATTATGGTTTCCAAAATGAAGGATCAGAAGCAGACGCTCTGATCAAGGATGGATAAGTTGAAAACACTTAGTTGGACAATCAATAAAGGTTTGAATTGCCGAGAACCAACTCATGTCCGGAATGATGTCTGAGCCGGAAGGATAATTTTAAAAAGGATAACCTGATGACTGTGTGCATACGCACATATTGAATCAATAGGCTCAAAATGGCTAAGACAAGGGATGTTAAGGAAGACTACTAGTCATATGGAATTAACCATAATGCAAGCAGGCAAGAATTTTAAGAGTAACAGGCTGCAGAGGATTTTCGAAAGATCAAAAGTATTGCAAAGAATTTTGTAAGACACATGAACAATTGAGAAGAACGGATCCTCGATAAATGTGAGGAAATAACTGTAAGGGTTTTCACGCGAAATAAAACTGCAAGACAGTAAACTCAAAGGATTCTCGGGACAATGGAGAATATGTCGAGGCATCTTGTAACAACAAGAGCGACGAGGAATGATCATGAGAATGACAAGTGCATGCAGATACCCATAGGGATAGCGGTGGCAGTGAATTGCAAAGGCGATGAGCACAAGGGTCTCGAGAAAATATCGTGGGATATCCTCAGAATCTTCTGACGAAGCAGGCGACCATCTTGACTGAAGGGGCTCACCGGGAGAAAGTATTTTCGAGAACCTAAAGTTAGATTTTAGCAAAATCACTTAACTCGAATAGCAGAGAGATCAGAGTCCCGGAGTAAGGATGAGGAATAAAAGATCCTAATACCACCCAATGGTGTTGTGGGCCCGTAAGCCACACAACAAGTTAGTAAATTTGTTTTTTCAAAGACTAGACTCAACTTCGGCCAAGGAGTTGGAAAGGGGGATTCCTACAGGCAGTCGGCTCTGATACCAACTTGTGACGCCCCCGATTTGACTGTACACTAATCATGCACGCAAATTTGTACGACCAAGATCACGGACTCACTGGAAGATATCACAACACAACTCTATACACACAAAAAATACAAGCTTTATATTACAAGCCAGGGGCCTCGAGGGCTCGAATACATAGCTCAAAAACACAAGAGTCAGCGGAAGCAATAATATCTGAGTACAGACATAAGTTAAACAAGTTTGCCTTAAGAAGGCTAGCACAAAAGTGACAACGATCGATAAGGCAAGGCCTCCTGCCTGGGACCTCCTAACTACTCCTCGAAGCCGAACTCCACATAGAAACATCCTCGGGATCCTCTGGGTCCTGGACTCCACCATCTAGTTGTGTCATCCGAGAAGAAGGGACAAAAGGGGAAAAGGGGGAGAAAAGCAACCATGAGTACTCATCCAAAGTACTCGCAAGCAAGGATCTACACTACATATGCAATGATATATGTGTAAAGGGGTAATATATGTGGGTTAAACTGTAGAATGCCAGAATAAGAGGGGGATAGCTAATCCAATCGAAGACTACGCTTCTGAGCACCTCCATCTTGCAGCAGTAGAAGAGAGAAGATGAAAAAGTAACAAGTATCAAAGCTTCTGGCAGCCTCCGTCTTGAGTAGCTAAAGAGTTCACCAAGTAACATCGTATAGCATAATCCTACCCCGGCGATCCTCCCGCACATCACCCTGTGAGAGAGCAACCACCGAGTTATATCTGGAACTCATCTGGGTGTGTTTTATTAAGTATCCAGTTCTAGTTGTCATGAGGTCAGAGTACAACTCTGGGTCATCCTTTTACCGAGGGACACGGCTATTCGAATAGATTAACTTCCCTGCAGGGGTGCACCACATAACCCAGCACGCTCGATCCCATTTGGCCGGACACACTTTCCAGGGTCATGCCTGGCCTCGGAAGATCAACACGTCGCAGCCCTACCTAAGCACAACAGAGAGGTCAGCACGCCGGTCTAAGTCCTAACCGCGCAGGGGTCCGGGCCCATCGCCCAATGCACATCTGCATGTTGCGTACGCGGCCGGTGAGCAGACCTAGCAACCTCCATTACTAAGGACGTTACGTCACGCAATCCAACCCGGCGCGCGCCGCTCAGTCGCTGACGTCAAGAAGGCTTCGGCTGATACCACGACGTCGAGTGCCCATAACTATTCCCACGTAGCTGGTTAGTGCGTATAGGCCAACGGCCAGACTCGGATCAAATATCCAAACTTGTTAAGCGTGTTATTATGAAATAACCGCGGACAATGACCAGGGCCAGGCCACCTCTCCACTGGGTGTCTCAACCTGCCCTGTCGCTCCGCCACAAAGATCCACTCGGGGGCCGTCGGGAACTCAGGCCCATCACTACCTGGATGGAGCCACCTGTCCTTTCAGCCCCCACACCGAAATCACTTGCGGGTACTCAAAGAACCGACCCGACTTTAGTCACATCATGTGTCATGTAAAGTATGTATATAGTATATACCCGTGATCACCACCCGAGTGATCACGGCCCGATAGTATAGCATGGCAGACGAACAAGGATGTGGGGCCACTGATGGAATACTAGCATCCTACACTAAGCATTAGGATAACAGGTAAGGTATCAACAGATGTAGCAACAATGACAGGCTATGCAACAGAATAGGATTCATCGAAAGAAGTAACATGCATGCTACACTACTCTAATGCAAGCAGTAGAGAGAGGAATAGGCGATATCGGGTTGATCAAGTGTAATGCCCAGGATGGGACTATATCTCCTACGTGTCGAGGCACGACTTAAAGATATAAGCCCATTCTGGAATGATCGCAAGTTTGGTACCTTTGCACATCTCATGTAAAAATAGGGATGGAAAACTGAAAAGATAGCTGGCTTACACTCGCCACGTCACACAAATTCATTACATGTTCAAACATCATTCAGATAAACATCACAGCCCATCTAAGGGTAAGATCCAAATGACAAGATACCAAACATAACATTAAACCACAGGTCTAGATCGAATCCTAGTAGAAGCTCTACTGATCAACCGGATAGTTCACGTAGTAACGGCTACGCTCCTCGTCGTACTCCCAGTCTAGCTCGGTGCCATCGCCTGTGTACCTCACCATCGTACCTGCATCTGGTGTGTTGAAGTAACTGTGAGCCACAGAGGACTCAGCAATCCCGTTCCCGGGTAACACGACTATTCAAACCTTGGGTGTGGAACAAGGCTGAAGAAAGAACAAGAGTTTGCAGCAGCACTAGCACTAGCTTACTTAAAAGAGAGCGAGAAGAGAAGGTGCCTCGGTCGAGAGATGATCACGAAGTGATCCTAACTAAAGCAAGTCAAACATAACCCCACCGTGTTCACTTCCCGAATCCCTTTTGGAAAATGACCGTCACGGTACACACGCTGGTAGTGTATTGGAACATGGTGTCAAGTTTTCTACAACTGGATATTAACAAGCTCCCATCTGCCACATAACCGCGGGCACGGCTTTCGAAAGTTCATAACCCTGCAGGGGTGTTCCAACTTGGCCCATGACAAGCCCACGATCCGCGGAGTCGCAACTCCAAGGTGGGAAGACCCGAGTATTCTCGGAATCCCGTGCTCAAGATACTCCGACTAAGGTAAGGCTAATCCAGCAAATCCTCCCGGCGTGCCGACACCCTGACAATAGCCGCGCGTATCTAGTCTCAGGCCACGACCGGATGGGCGATGCTACAGGTGTATACCAATCCTCGAGTTTCCTCGTGGTGGCCCCGCAGGACCCCCATTTCGGACCAACACTCATGTGGAGCACTGGCCCGGGGTTTTTAATTAAGATTTCGGGTTTGCAAGACCCTATGCAAGTTTTTTTAGTTATTAGGCGAATAGTACCAATGTTGGGACTTGCTGGAAAAGACTTAGCACTTAGCGGTTTATCGAGGGGGTCCCATAACCCCAACCGTGTGAGGAACGCATAATCAAGGAACATAACACCAGTTTATACGGTTCCTAGCGGCATGAGTGGAACAAAACACCAAGCAAAAGGCTTAGCCTTCCACCCATTACCAATATATAGATGATTTCATTTAATAATTAATATAGTGTGATATCCCAACAAGCTTCAACAAGAAGCAAGAATCTTCAATCTTCACCTGCAACTAACAATGCCATAAGAGGGGCTGAGCGAAGCCTACGTATAGCCAATCAATGGTTTGCATAAGTAGGGTGGTTAAACAGGTTCATGGTTACAATAGGAGGCTGACAGGAAAAACATGGGCATCGAGGAAAAACTATAGATCGAGACTTCTAGCAATAGGCAAAGATAGTAATGTTATCGGGGTTCGGTCATCTTGCCTGAAGAGTTGTCGATGGGATCGTAAGAGGGGTCCTCGTTCTCAACCTCGGTAGTAACCTCGTGCTCGTACTCGTACTCGGTCTCAGCTTCCGGCTCTACTCAAACACAAGAACACAAGGCAGCGAATCAAACAAGATTCAATGCGCAGAAAAATTACTGGATGCATGACTGATGCACTATGGAAGCAAAACAGATGCACTAAGGAAGCACAGAAAGTCTACTTAGGAAGCACAGTGTTACAGCACAACAATATGCATCAAGCAAAATGCTTCAAAACATGAAAACAATAGAATATTATGAATCTACATGCAAAATCACCCAAGTTTCATATAGGACTTGCTTAAAACGGAGCAACGGACTAAAAGTTACACCCGAAACAATAAACATGCACGAGCTAAAAATAACAGCCACATAGCAACTTCGGAGCAATAGATAAATGACCTACAGCACTCAAACATCATGGAAATGAGCATGGACATAAACTAGACATATCCTACAGCAAACAAATCCATTGGGGCATCACCAAAAGAGCCATGGATCAATAGCAACAAGCTATGACATATTGAACTTGACAACAAAATCCTGACAGCAGTAATTTGTTGCAACTTGGGAGCAAGATTTAAATATGCTACAACCACTCAAATAAGCATGTGGGAGCATGAATGGATAGCCAACAATATATACAACAAGGAATCATCAAGAGTCACCCCAAAACTATCATGGATTGGCCTAGAACAACAAGCAAACATGGCATCTGGAAATTACAGATTCCAGACTTAGTGAAATTTCACTAAGTGTTAAAACAGCAGTTTCATCATGGCATCTTTGAGAGCAAGTTTAAGTCACCTCAAAGCAAAGCATGGCAAGTGGTAAGCACCACAGTAAAGTACACATGATGGTGAATCCAAAACATCTAAGCATGCATCAAGGGGACAAACACATCAATAGCAACGAGCTCCTTTATGAGGCATCTCGTAACAAGTTAAACGACATAACAGCCACATAGCACTTTGCAAAGGAGATAAACATGGAAAGATGAAATCTATCATGCAAGCTAAAGCACCCAACATGTAGAGCATAACATGATGAACACGTGGACATGTCATTTGCATCATTTGGATAAACATGCACCAAGTTATCACATCGCAAAGATGGCATGAAAACAACTACTAACAGCAGTTTATAACAAGAAGCACTCTTCTCATGAAGATTAAGACATCTAGATGACCTCAAACATGCATGGCACAATGGAACAAAACGTAGTACATGTCTCCACGATCATTTTGACTTATCATATGCTCAAATCGGACCATCACACAAAAAGTTATCATCATTTTAAAACAGCACCAGAAACTGAAAATCACCAGGGACTTAGCAAAAAAACTACCTCGGGTCTGGGTCAAAGGCGGGTCAACGGCGGCGAAGTCAACGCGGGCGGCTGGCGGATCGGGCTCGGGATCCTGGCGGATCGGGCGCGCCGGGCGAAGCGGGCTTCGGCCCGTTAGGTTAGCGGGCCCGCGGCTGCAGGCGGTTCGGGCCGGCCCACCCGGCCGGATCTGGATCGGGGCGGCTTGGGGATCCCCCAATCCCTGGCGCCGGCGGCGCCCTTCGAGGTGCGGGGCAGCGGCTCGCCTGGAAGCCGACGGGGGCGGGACCGGCGGCTGGAAGCCCGGCCGGCGCGGTCGGCGACGGAGGGCGGCGGCGAGCAGCCCGGCGGCGGGGCGGCGCGCCGGCGGCGGAGGGGCGGCGCGGCGGCCAGAGCGCGGCGGGGAGGCGCGGAGATGGCCGGCGGCGGCGTTGGGAGGTGGTGGAGGACGAACGGCGGTGAGATACTCCGGCGAGGCGAGCTCCGGCGGCGGCGGGATCCGGAGGATGAAGATGACCCGGAGGAAGGAGATGACGACGCGGGACCCGCGCGTCGGGTCGGAAGCACCGGCGGCGGTTCGGAAGCGCGACCGCAGCACTACGGAAGCATGGTTTCCCGGGACGTCGGAAGTACGAATTTTTAACGGTGGAAGCACCGCGGATCAACGGTGGAAGCACCGGCGGCGCACTGTGGAAGCATAGGGTTTTCTGGACGCAAATTTTGGGGGAGATGGACGTTTATATAGGCACAAGGAGCTAGGGTTGTCCAAATGAGGTGAGGTTTTCAGCCACATGATCACAATTAGATGGCCTAGATGAAGGGAGGGGTTTGGGTTGGTTTGGTGGGCTGTTGGAGGGGTGTCTTGGGCCTCAAAGAGGGGGTACTTTCAGCCCACGAGAATAACTGTTGGAGCACCAAACGAACTCCAAACGCGACGAGATTCGACAGGCAGGTTACACACACCAAAACAACAACACACGACAAGTCTCACGCCAAACCGGAAACGTTACACGGCCAAACACCAAAGTAGGCCTCGGGGATGCCACAGACACGTGAGAGGGCTCCGGAACTCGAAACGGACAACGGAAAGAAACGAGTGAGACCGGATGCAAACGACAACACAAATGCAATGCGATGCACATGACTACATGATATGAATGAATGTCACACACCTACACAACAAAACGACGAAAACCAGAAAAGACAAAGAACCCGAAATGGAATAGATGGAGCCAAAGATATATATATTGCCCAAAAGGGAAAGTATTACATCCGGGGCATTACATCAAGGGGGGGCTTGCCTGGTTGCTTTGGCAAGAGGGAGCGGTCGTTGTCGACGTAGTCGAACACAATGGCATCGGCATCGTCTCACGATCTACCGGAAAGGAAGTAACGGAGGGGGAACACAATAAATAACATAGCAATCAAAAGCATAACAAATCATAACACAGTAATACGCGGTGCTAGGGGTGGCCTAACGCAGTGGGAGGTGATACTGAAGAAGGAGGGAAACATCCGAGAAAGTATTCCCGGTGTTTGACGTTTTTGGTCAGACGGACCGGAGGGGGAAAGTTGCATGTTCGCTAGGTTAGGGACGTGCGGTGGACAAACGGATTGCGTATTCGAATTCGTCTCGTCATTCTGAGCAACTTTCATATATAAACTATTTTCATCCGAGTTACGGATTATTTTATATTAATTTTTGAAGTTTTAAATCATTTCCTAGAATTTACAGAATTAATTTAATTCTAAATTACAATTATGACATCAGCATGATGTCAGCACGACGTCAGCAGTCAACCAGTGAGTTGACTGAGTCAACTGACGCGTGGGGCCTACTGTCATACACTAAGACTAATTAAATAGGTTCATTAGTCTAACAGTAATTAGGTTAATCTAATGAAGTTTAATTAAGTTAATTAATTATTTTTATTATTATTATTATTTAAAAAAAATAACGTTCTGGGGCCGTGGGCCCCAATCGTCATAGGGCCAGAGGGATCCCTGGCTGGGCGGAGCGGGTAGGCGGGCAACGGGCGCGTGGGTGCCAGCCCTGTTAGGATGCCCGCCCAGGCCAGCCGCGGAGCGAGGCTGGCGGGGCACCAGAGGTGGGAGCCGGTGGGGCGCGGGCTCGGCGGAGGAACGGCCGGCAGCGGCGACCAACGCCACGGCACGGCGGCCGGAGGCGAGCTGAGCGGTGGCGGTGGTTGGCCAGGAGGGCGGAGGTAAATGGCTTAGTGGGGAACCGCGGCCAGTGCGGTGCGGTGAGCACGGCACGGCGGCGAGCGTGGCAAGGGGGGGCGCGGCAGACGGAGCTGCGGCCAGGGCGAGCGGGACGAGGGAGCAGCGCGACGGGCGTGGATGGTGCCGTGAAGTGCGAGGGAGGAAGAGGAGAGGCCGGGGGGAGGCCTCACCATACGTTGATGGGAAGGGGGCGGCGAGGCATGGTGGAGCTCGTCGGGGAAGCGGTCGGGGAGGTCCGGCGCTGGCGGAGGAGCTCCGGCGAATGGCGTTCGACGACGGCGGTTTGGGCAGCGTTGAGGACGTGCCCCGATCCACCGATCCAGTTCTGGATCGGGGAGGGGTGAGGACGGGGAGACGAGCGATGGGCTCGAGGGGGCGATGACGGGGCGACGAGCGGCGTCGATGCCAGCGGGGGGTGTCCCGCTCGGGGAGCGTGGCCGCACTGGAGAAACGAGAGGGAGTGGGGAGGGGATCGTGCGGGGGGAGTGGGGTGCGTGGGTTCTTAGGTTAGGGTTGGGGAGGCCATAAGGCCACGCTATTGGGTGGGCCGGCCGACTAGCCAGCTGGGCCTCTCTGCCCAGCAAGGGGGGGAGTTGGTATTTTTTTGTTTTCTTTGTTTTTCTCTTTCTTTTATTTATTCTTTTCTGTTTTCCTATTAAGCTATTATTTTCCTAAATAGTTTATTGATCAAATGAATTTTTATAATTATGAAACTTTGCACGAAAATGATATGCACTATTCTCGGGTTGCACAAAAAGTATTGAGGGCATTCATAATTATTTGATTTTCGGTTTGAATTTAAATGTGTTGGATAGGTGCTGCTGGGTCAGTTATAAATACTTTAGGGGCATTTTAACAACTCCAATAATGTTAGTTTCTACATGAAAATTATATAGTGATTATTTTCAACCCAATGAATATTTTTGCTTTACCGTTTAAAGAAATATTATTTTGACTTGAAATTTAAATTTGAAGTTGACTTCGATTTTTATTAAGTGGCAATGTGCATAGAAATCATGATGACATAGCCACCATTAGGGGGAAATTATTGTAGCTTAATTATCCGGGCGTTACAAGTTTGCTAATTGTCTACGAGTGCTTACCCCCTTTGTGATGCTTCCAAGAATATTCTCCAAGTGATGTTCTCTAGAAGCAAGCTTGGAGGCAATTTTTGCAGCACGACGCTCCAATTGCTCTTCAAGTGATAATTGAGGAGCACTGAGTTGATCATCTTGAGCGACGTCAAGAGCTTGATCTTGATCTTGAGCTTCCTCTTGATCTTGATCTTGCTCAGAGGAGAGAACTTGGCCTTGTGCATCATTTGGTGGCTCACCACCATCTTGTGATTGATCTTGCACTTGGCCTCGTTCTGTAATGCCCAGGATGGGACTATACCTCCTACGTGTCGAGGCACGACTTAAAGGTATAAGCCCATTCTGGAATGATCTCAAGTTTGGTATCTTTGCACGACTCATGTAAAAGAGGGATGAAATTGCAAAAGAGATAGTTGGCTTACACTCGCCACTTCACACAATACATTACATAAGCAAACGTCATTCAAAACATCACAACCCGACTACGGGTGAAGATCCAAAAGAAAGATACCAAAAACATAAGGCCACAGGTCTGAATCGCCCCTAGTAGAAACCACTACTGATCGTCGAAAATGTCACAAGCATACGGCCACTCTCTTCATCGAACTCCCAGTGAAGTACTTGATCCAGCTCCTGCATCGAACTCGGCTGAACCTGCATCTGGTGTTGTAGTAGCTGTGAGCCACGAGGACTCAGCAATCCCATAACCATGGGTATCAAGACTAGCAAAGCTTTATGGGTAGGAAGAGGTAAAGTGGTGAGGTTGCAGCAGCGGCTAAGCATAATATGGTGGCTAACTTACGAGTACAAGAGTAAGATGAGCATCTACGCAAACGGTTGCAACTAGTAGTGATCGCTAAAGATCCTGAACTACCTACGAGTCAAACATAACCCCACCGTGTTCTCTTCTCAAAGTGAAAAGAGACAGTCACGGTTACTCACACAGTTGTGTGTTTTACTTCGGATCCTCTGTCAATTTTTCTACAACCGGTCATTAACAAATTCCAATCTTCCACATAACCGCGGGCACGGCTTTCGAAAGATCATAACCCTGCAGGGGTGTCCCAACTTAGCCCATCCCAAGCTCTCACGATTAGCTGAAGTGATAAATATAATATCATCACCCCTTATCTTAGGGAAATCCGATCAGGCTCGGCATCCCGGTGCACAAGACATTTCGACAATGGTAAAACAAGTCCAGCAAGACCTCCCGGCGTGCTGACACCCTGATAGTAGCCGCGCGTATCTTGTCTCAGGCCACGTCCGGATGGGTGATGCTACAGGTTATACCAGATACCTCGGGTTTCCCCAAGGCGGCCCTGCAGGACCCCCGTTTGGGACCAACACCATCAGCACTGGCCCCCCTCCTATGTAGAAAAGAGTACCCGGGGACGCGACCCCCTATGCAATTTAATTAATTAATTAAGTTGTTATTATGAGGCAAATTAAAACCAATGTTGGGCCTTGCTGGAGGAGTTTTATTCAAAGACGAACTGTCAAGGGGTCCCCATATACCCATCGTGTAAGGAACGCAAAATCAAGGACCATAATGTCGATTTATCAGCGCCTAAGGTGGCATGAGTGGAACAAAACACCGAGCAAAAGGCCAAGCCTTCCACCCATGCCCAGTATATAGGTGTGTTAATAATAATAATAGATATTGTGATATTCCAACAACAAGTTCCCACCTGGAACGATCTTCATCTTCACCTGCAACTAACAACGCTATAAGAGGGGCTGAGCAAGCGGGTAACATAGCCAAACAATGGTTTGCTAGGAAAGTTTCAAAGGTTAGAGGTTTCATGGCAACAAGGAGAGGCTGACATAAAAGATGGGTAGCGCGACATGTAACGATAGCATCGAGACAACTAAGCATGGCAATGGTAGTAAAGGTATCCAAGGGTATGATCATCTTGCCTGGGATTCCGCAAGGGAGAAGAACAAGTCCATGAAGTAGACGGAGCAACATAGTCGAGCGAATCCTCACAACTCCGGAACGAAACCGAAGCAACCGGAAAGAAGCAAACAACACGGTAAACACACAAGCATAAACATGGCATACGATGCACATCCAAGTATGATGCATGTCCGGTTTAATTATGCATGGCATGGCAATGTGCACAAACAAAACTACAAGTTAAGTGGAGCTCAATATGCAACGAGTTGCATATTGACGAAACACCACATTTTAATTATTTAATTGACTCTCGTTTATTTACAAGACAAGATTAAATGTTTGTCAACATGGCAAGAGGTGAAGCAAGAGCAAACTACCTATCTAGGCAATTTAAATGAGGCCGTAAATACCAACAACAATTCCGGAAAATCCCCATGCATGTTTAGCAATTTTTAAGCAAACAACAATTCACACATTTCAATGTTGTTAACGTGATGCGGATGACATGATCAAGTTTTATGCAATTTTTAGTAAAAGTTAACATGAAGAGATATGAAGTATTGTCACCGTGGTGGAAGGAAAGGGTGCCACGGCAATGATCCGAAAATGATGCAACGGCAACATCTCGGTTCCGGTAACTCGTTGAGAGACCGGTGCAAAAGATGACGGAGAGCGTGAGTGAGTCGAACGAGATGAAAGGTGGGGTGATCCCATCACCGGGTTCCCACGAGTCGGCGATGAGGCAACCGAGGAGCACGACAAAAGATGATACGGGCACGGTGCACACAAGGGAAACATCTCATACAACACATGCATTCCACGGGTCATCGTCTCGGGGTTATACCTTCGGAACGTTCGTTCTCGGAGGGGTTCGAGTCGTCGAGGGACGTAGTGGAAGTAGTGGTACACGGGTCGTAGAGGAAGTAGTCGTTCCGTAGAGGTACTCGTTATGTAGCCGTTCTCGCGATTCGTAGAGGAAGTAGGCGTTCTCGTTACGTAGATGTACTTGACGGTTTTCGAGTGCTTCGGGCGTCGCGGTACTTGGCGGTTCGTAGTGGTACTTGATGTCTGTATGTTCCACGGGGTCCTCGAGGGTCGACGGTAGTCGTTCACGGAGCTCGTTTTTCTGTAGATGTTCGGGTCGTCGTGGTACTTGTCGATCTTGCCGGTCTTGATGATCCGAAACGAAGCAACACAAGAGAGCAAACAAAAGCGGCAGCACGGGGGCGACGAGGCCATGGCAGCGGCATGGCGATGGAGGCGCTGGAGGCTGCTCAAGGGCTCGGTCGCCGGCGCTTGGCGAGGAGGCGAGGCGCAGGAAGTGGAGACGCGGCTGTAGGCGAGGCGACGCGCGGAGGCGCTGGAGGTGCTCAGGGCGGCGCCGGCGCTGTCGGGAAGAGGCGGCCGGTGGGCGTCCATGGCGGCGTTAGGAGGAAGGCCTGCGCGGGGAGGAAGGCCACGGCGCTGGCGCTGGCGGGGCGGCGTTCGGGCCGGCGAAGCTGAGGGAGAAGAAGGCGGGCGCTCGGCCTGGAGCGGTGCGTCCATGGCGGCTCGGGAGGCGAGGAAGAGGCCCCCGGCCGCGGGCGCTGTGGGGCTCGACGGGCGACCTGGCGGGGCGCTCGGCGGGGGGAGGAAGTGGCGCGGGCGCGCGGCGCTGGGGCTCCTGGCGCGGAGGCAGGGGCGGCTTCGAGGAGGAGGGCACGGGGCGCTGGGCGGCTATGAGGAGGAGGGAGCGGGGCGCTGCGGGAGATGGACGAGGGGACGGAATCGAGGGAGATGAGAGTTGGTCGAGGGGTCTATGGGGTTCGGCTGCGAGGGAGAGCGAACGAGGGGTGGCGCCGGCTGAGGGAGAGAGCGAGGGGAGAGGAGCGATGGGATGTCGGGCTAGGTTAGGCCGCCGGTGGGCTGCTGGGGGGGAAGTTTGGGCCTGGCCAGATGGGCCGGCTGGGAGGGAGGCCACAGGCCTCTGGCCTGCAAGGCTAAGATGCGGCTGCTCTTCTTATTTATTTCTTTAGCAGAAATAAAATAGAGAGAGTTCAACATTTAATAAGAAAAGAGGCCATGAAGAAAAAATAAATGATGGAACATTTTTGTAAGGCTTTATGGAATATTACCAACCCAACAAAAATGGCTCCAACAAAATAGGGAAGATATGCAAGTGTGTGTTGGTGATTCCGAAGCAATGGAATAATTATATAGCTCCATATATTAGGAGGATATGTTATAAAGAGAAGTCATCCTTCCCTCGATTTAAATGGACCGAAGGTCCACACAATTTATTTAGTTGAGATGCAGAATTAAAGTCATGATGGCATGAAGACATGATGCAATGCAAAAATAAATAAAGCAAGCACAAAAGAAACACACGGGAAACCCGGAACATCTGGAATCTTCTGGGACGTCGGTCTTCGGGCGTCACACGTTCGTCCGGTTGAGGGCCTTCACTTTGTTCTTCGGAAGCGTGTGGGTCCTGGGTTGATGATGGTTCCACTTGTGTGGAACATTGTCCTTCTCCTTCGACCACAAGGGGTTCCTCAATGGGTAGGATATAGCCAACACCGATTCTTCTTATGGCTTGAGGAGGAATTTCATCACCTACATCACAAGTACCACTTTGCTCCACTTGGGAGCCGTTATTCTCATCAAACTCCACGTTACATGTCTCCTCAATGAGTCCATTGGACTTGTTGAGGACACGGTAAGCATGAGAGTTTGTAGCATAACGAACAAATATGCCCTCATGAGCTCTAGACTCAAATTTAGACAAACGAGCACCTTTCTTGAGGATGAAATACTTACACCCGAACACCCGGAAGTACTTGAGATTGGGCTTGTTACCGGTAAGTATCTCATATGTAGTCTTGTTCAAGCCTTTGCGGAGATAGAGCCGATTGGATGCATGACACGCGGTGTTGATGGCTTCGGCCCAAAAGTTGTATGGAGACTTGAATTCCGCCATCATGGTCCTTGCCACGTCCATCAATGTCCGGTTCTTTCTCTCCGCCACACCATTTTGTTGAGGGGTATAAGGTGCGGCATATTGATGTTTGATCCCCTCATCACTAAGAAACTCATCCAAGGTGTAGTTCTTGAACTCGGTGTCGTTGTCACTTCGGATCATCAAAGTCTTTGCCTCATGTTGACGTTGAGCTTCATTTTCAAAGTTGATGACGGTTTGTTGGGTCTCACTCTTCTTCTTGAAGAAGTATACCCATGTGTATCTTGAATAATCATCTACAATCACCAAGCAATACTTTCTGCCCCCAACACTATCAAAGGATGGAGGTCCAAAGATATCCATGTGAAGGAGCTCTAATGGTCTTTTTTAGTAGATGATAGTCGTGGGAGGGTGAGCCGTCTCATGTAACTTTCCTTCAATACAAGCACTACAAGCACGATCTTTGGCAAAGCTAACATTTGTTAGTCCACAGACATGGTCCCCCTTGAGAAGACTTTGCAAAGATCTCATATTGACATGGGCTAACCGGCGATGCCAAAGCCATCCCACGTCAACTTTAGGCATTAGGCATGTCGCGGTCTTAGTGGGTTGCTCCGAGAATTTAACCACATAGAGACCGTTCTCGACATGTCCAACATAGGCTACTTTAAGAGTCTTGCTCCACAAGAGGTCCACGGTATCAATATCAAAGAATTTGGCAAAGCCCATGAGTGCAAGTTGACGAACAGAAAGTAAGTTGTATGCAAGGGACTCAACAAGCACGACTTTCTCGATCGTGAGATCATGAGAAACAACAACCTTGCCAAGCCCCAATACCTTAGAAGATGAAGCATCACCCCATTCGACGTTGGTGGCCATGGATGAACCTTGATGCACGTCCACCACCAAGTCTTTGCTTCCGGTCATATGATTTGTGGCTCCACTATCGAGCAACCATGATCCCCCACCGGAAGCAACCTCCTACAAGAGATCAATGCTTGGATTTAGGTACCCATTTGGTAATGGGTCCTTTGAGGTTAGTAACAAGGGTCTTAGGAACCCAAATAGACCATTCAATGTACTCATAAGAAGAACCAACAAATTTAGCAAAGACATGACCATCACTAGCACGACATAAAACACATGAAGGATTAAAGTCACCGGCTATGTTTGATGGCATGGTGGGATTTTTCTTGACTCCACCACTTTTCTTATTGTTCTTCTTCTTAGAAGCACCCTCTCCCTCTTCCACAAAGGTTTGTTTGAGAGGAGGAGGTTGCTTGGTCTTGTCGTTCTTCTTCTTCTTGGACTTGGGAGCAGACCCAATCCTTCCTTTGCCACAACCTCCTTTTGATTGCTCAAAAGATCGTTGAGGTTCTTCTGACCTTGTATACATGTCACAAGGCCTTTCTCAAGTTGCTTCTTCAACTTGGCATTCTCTTCAACAAGATGCACATGCTCGCAACATGGGTTAGTAGCATTTGCATTATCAATCAACACCATGCGAGGAAAGATAGCTTTCTCCTTGGTTAGCGAAACTTGGAGTTGATCATGAGACTCTTTGAGAGAAGCATGGACCCTTTTCAAGGACTTGTGAGCCTTGTCAAGTGTAACAAACTCCTCCTTGAGTCTAGCATGGTCAACCACAAGTTTTGCCTTCTCGGAATTAATCATATGAGAGACAACTAAAGCATGATCGAGATCTTTCTTTAATTTAGCATGATCATCGTTGTGTGACTCCTCAAGAGCCAAACGAAGACCACGCTCTTCCTTTAGAGCATTAGAGAGATCCGATATCTCATCGGCATAGTCTCGACTATGACCCTCCATTTTAGAAATGGTTTCCTCGTGAGCCTCGATCATGTCATTGGCTTCACCGAGTTGTTCCAAGAGAGAAACGAAGTGCTTCTTGGGTTTGCCCTTGAGTTTACTCATAAACAACTCAAATTCATTTTCCTCCTCCTCCGCCCCCTCACTCTCATCAATACAATCCGTCAATGAAGGATTAGAGGTGATGGTAGTGTTGATGTTGGGAGTTACCTTGTTGGTGGCCTTAGCCATGAGACACTTGGCGGTGATGTTCTCATTTGGTGAGTCGAAGAGAGATGAGCGTGGAGTAGTAGCAATAGCAATTGTGGCCATGGTAACCACATCATCATCTTCATCATCATCATCATCCTCAACATATTCTTCTTGGGCCACCAACCCTTTAGGAGGGGTCTTCTTGTTGAGGTTGTTCTTGTTGGGATAAGACTTGGCCTTGTCCTTCCGGATAAGCTTGCCTCCATAGTATTCTCTTTTCTCATATGGGCAATCTACAACAAAGTGGCTCACATTCCCATAGTTGAAGCACGTCATCACTCGTTGCTTGCCCTTGTTGCCACTTGAGTTGTTCTTGTTGAAGTTGGGCCTTGAGTTCTTCTTGTTGCCCCAAAATTGTCGTGATGCGAGAGCCATGTGCTCATGATAGGCATATTTGGTGTCCTCGGGGCAACACTCATCGTCATCCTCCTCCTCCTCTTCTTCCACACAAGCCTTCGCCTTCAAGTCAAGGTTAGGCTTCTTTGATCGTTGAGCTCTTAAAACCGCATTGTCGGCGGTCTTGTCCAAGATACTCATGGCAACGAACTCATCCAACACTTCACTTGATGACAAAGTGTGGAAGTCCGGTCTTTGGCGAATGACGGAGGACATGGCCTTGTGGTAAGGCATCATGGCCTTGAGAAACTTGCACTTGATCCAATTGTCATCCGTGTCCTTGCTCCCATGATCTCGAAGTGAAACCTCAAGAGTGGTTAATCTCCGATAAAGTTCACAGGGATCTTCATCTTCGATCATAGCAAACTCATCGGCTTCATCTTGCACAACTTCATAGTTTGAGCGTTGAATGCTTGCGCTTCCCTTGTACATGGAACCAACAAGCTCCCATGCTTCCCTGGCCACGGTGAAGGGTCGAAGGTGTGCAATGTCTTCGGATGGGATAACATCTTGAAGTATGCAAAGAACGGACTCGTTGAATTGATGATCCGCAGCTTCTCTCGGAGTTAAGTTGTCGGGATCATGTGGGTAGAAATCTTGCTCAATGATTATCCAAAGATTAGTAGAACAATGATTTAAGTGACGTCTAAAGTGAAACATCCAAGTAGCAAAATCAATTTTTTTATCACAAACTTAGGAGGAGGACCAACGGAATTTAAATGCGGAGTAGGAACGAGTCCTCCATAGTGGGTAGGAGTAGCGGAGTGGGCAAAAATCCCACCCCCATTCTTAGTAACCGGGGCTTGCTCACTACTAGCTTCTCCCTTGTCGGGAGTAGCCTCTGACACGTTGGTAGCGGGACGAACCACTTCCAACGGTGTGGTGGATAATTTATGTCCCTCAAGAAATTCCTTAAACATGCCTTTGCCTCGGTCGCTAGTGATTCTTTCAATGTGACCATCGCCACATTGAACTCCTCACGAGAGACCGAGGCTCCCCCATCGGACGTAGGCAAGGAAGGATTTTCACCGGAGTGTCCGTCCATCTCGACTACGTTGTCACCCATACTCTTTGGACGGTAAAGTCCTTATAAAGAGACGAGGCTCTGATACCAATTGAAAGGATCGATATGGTTGACTACAGGGGGTGTGAATAGGCAACTAACAAATTTTAGCTTTTCTTAACCAATTTAAATTAAGCAACAAAGTAAGTTGTCTAGATATGCAACTAGGATGACAACTTATAGGAAGCAAAGATAACAACCTCACAAGCCAGCTAGCTAAGGTAAACAAGGAAAGCTTGCACAAGTAAAGGAAAGAAATAACCAGAAGTGGAGCCGGTGAAGACGAAGATGTGTTACTGAAGTTCCTTCCCTTTGAGAGGAAGTACGTCTCCGTTGGAGCGGTGTGGAGGCACAATGCTCCCCAAGAAGCCACTATGGCCACCATATTCTCCTCACGCCCTCACACAATGCAAGGTGCCGTGATTCCACTAGTGGTGCCCTTGAAGGCGGCAACCGAACCTTTACAAACAAGGTTGGGGCTATCTCCACAACCGAATTGGAGGCTCCCAACGACACCACGAAGCTTCACCACAATGGAATATGGCTCCGACGTGACCTCAACCGTCTAGGGTGCTCAAACACCCAAGAGTAACAAGATCTGCAAGGGATTAGTGGGGGGAATCAAATATCTCTTGGTGGAAGTGTAGATCGATGCCTTCTCAAGCAATCCCAAGGAAATCAACAAGTTTGATTGGCTAGGGAGAGAGATCGGGCGGAAATGGAGCTTTGAGCAACAATGAAGCTTTGGGGGGAAGAGGTGAGTCTTCTTGGAGAAGAAGAGTCCCTATATATAGTGGGAGAACAAATCCAACCGTTATCCCACAAATCTGCCCGCAGAGCGCGGTACTACCGCACATAAGTTGCGGTACTACCGCTCGGCCCAGCGATACTACCGCTCTAGTTGCGGTACTACCGCTGATGCAGTACAAGCCAATACTAGCCCTGTTGCGTTAAAGCACCGGGCGGTAGTACTGCCGGAGCGGTACTACCGCACGTCCTTGCGGTACTACCGCAAGGCAGGGTTAGACAGGCTGAGGAGAGGCGCGGACTAAATAAAATACATCCACAGCTACATCCGCAGATTTACGGTCGTTGCAAAAACCCGACACGGTACTACCGCTTGCTTGTAGCGGTACTACCGCGCCTACTACCGTACTAGTTATGACGCTGGGCCGGTCACATGGTACTACCGTTTTCATGGGACGGTACTACCGCGTAGTGCGGTACTACTGCAGCCCTGAAGCGGTACTACCGCATACTTTGAGCGGTACTACCGCATGCCAAGCAGTAGTAGTAGTAGGAAGCCACTGTTTTGTATCGACAAGGAAAACAGGCGGAGCTCCAGAGAAGCAAAGGAAAGGTGGTGCGAATGAGTAGACGTGTACGTGTTGATTCCACCCAAACCTTTTCGAAGCGGACCCCCTCTTAGTAGTACGGCTTTCCTATGACTCAATTCCACCAAAAAGAAACAAAAGGAAACACTGCCTTCCATCGGTTCCGAGGGGCACTTAATCGTCTTGTGCCTAGGTGAGATATATCTGAAAAGCTCAGTGCACACGATTAGTCCGCAAATGCATTGTCATCGATGACCAAAACTACTTAGGGAGAAATATGCCCTTACACCTTCTTCTCCTCCGTATAGCGGTGGCTATCCAAAATTTGATCCACACGCATCTCCCAGTCCAAATAACCATCGGACTCAGTTTTCCCATTGAAATATGGTATGGTAAGTTTGAATTTACCAATCCCACAATCTTCATGGTCTTGATGAACACGCCCATGACCTCTTCTTCCCATGACAAAGCCTTCTTGGCCTTCTCCACGACGATCATAATGAGCAGGCCGTGGTCGAGGCTCATAGTAGTTTCGAGCATCATCAGAGTGGTCACTCCAATGCTCTCAATGGTAGTCCTATTGTATGGGGAGTTGTCGATGTCGACCCCGTGCAGCAAGCCCATCTTCTGGTGGAGATGGTGGCACCCAAGTAGCACCTCGCTGGTCGTGGCGAGCACGCCGAGGTGGTGCATCATAATAGCTTTGGGCATCTCTGGAGTGGACGTGGTTGTGCTCTCCATGCCCCTCCTCAAGGCGGTGTTGGCCCTGTTGTTCGGGGAGTTGTCGATGTCGACCCCGTGCAACAATCCTATCTCGGTGGAGTTCCTTGATGAGGGAGTCGATTCTCCGGCCAAGGTTGGTCTCCACGTCCGATATGCGCCTCCCGACCTTGTTCAACACATACTCTCGTGTATCCTCCAACGCCAACACATAAGTGGGCTGCCAGCTAGGATTGTACACGGGAAGTGGCAGCTCCTCCTCCTCGGGGTGCCTTCCTCCATGCACACCATCAACGCTACTTGACTTCCTCAAACCCATGGAAGCTTCTCAAGAACGAAATCAGCGAGAGAGAAAATAACACCGTGATCAACCTAAAGCTCTGATACCAAGATGATATGGTAAGCCTCGAAAAATATCTTTCACGGTGCCAAAGAACTCACAAGGAGCAGCAACAAACTCACTCGAAACTTGTTTCAACAAACTTTGTATCTCTCGAGAGGCAAGAACAAAAGGAAACACTCTTAGATAAATTGCAGCGGATAACTAGCTTGGTTTATAAGGATGCAACCCAACCCATGAAGATTGTGAACCTATGAATAATCACAAGAGGGAACCACAAGGATCGTATATGAATTGAGGACAGGCCCTCCAATCCACACACACGAGCTAACACTCAACGATACTAGTGCTCACAGCGCAACACAACCTCGCCGGTTGTCTACAAACATAAACTCGCAAATCTCATCCCCCTTCTCATGGAACAGCTGGGGAATATTTATACTAGAAGAACCTACGAGTCAGGTGTGCAAACAACTCAAGATGAAGGGTAAATCCGTGAGCCCCAAGCTTAGCACGAGCAAACTGGTTGAGCCTCGCGCTGTAATAAATTCCTAGACAGCTTGCATGGAAACTTGCACAACTTTTGACTCAAGACGTCAAATGATGCACCTTTATTAATGAAAGCTGACTTCAAAGGCCATCTTTTCCAGCCTCTAAAATGTGCTAGAGCCTTCCAGAATTATTTGGTTTTAGGTCCGAAGTTGCAGCTCGAAATTTGATGAGTCATTTCTCCAAAAATAGGCACCGGAAGCTTCCCAACTGAGATAATGGTTTTGCCCATGTCTTCCTTTGGTTGCTCTAATGGCTCGGGATTTGTGCTAGCATGAACCTCACTCTTTTATGCGGTCATGATCTGGTTTACATCATCCTCCCTTCCTTCAAACAAAACCGTCCTCGATTTTGAGGTATTCTTCTTGGGCTTCTTCACTTGTGGGAATTGCTCAACATTGAGTGCTTGATCCACCATAGGTTCCAAGACATGGTTCACTCCTTGATGCAGGAAAGAATACTTATTAGACCTTCCATGGTGTGTAGCATCATGATCAAACTGCCACGACCTTTCCAAAAGAAGATGACAAGGTTGCATTGGCACCACATCACATACCACTTTGTCCACATAACTTCCCACTAAAAATTGCACCCTAGCACGATGTGTAATCTTCATATTACCAACACCATTCAGCCACTTCACATAATGTGGCTGGGGCTGCCTCCATGTTGATATCCCAAGAGCATGCACATGATCACTACTAATAATGTTATTATAGCTACCTCCATCGATGGCCACCTTGCAGTTTTTGCCCTTGATCTTACAAATGGATTGAAACACATTTTGTCTTTGGCCCTTATCAACAATAGGAGCATCATCATGAGATACTTTGTGAACCATGAGATTAACACCATTTCCTCCATCTGAAATCAGAGGTGCTCCGGTCTCAAAAGTACAACATTTTGCATCTTTGAGTCATCAGTGACATATCCATCATTTGTGAGCAGCACTTTCTTCAAATTAGGACAATCCTTCTTTAAGTGACCTCTACCCTTGCATGTATGGCACTGAATATTACTAATGTGAGTGGCAGGAGTATTGGAAGATTCAACCTTTGATGCATTAGCTTCTTTTGCAGTCATCTTGTTTTGTGCGTGAAAATTTGCAGCAATGCTTCCATCTACTTCTCGCTGAACTGAACCTCTCCAAGTCCTTGATGTGTAGGTGTGGCTACGATTTTGGCGACGCTTCAGTTGCTGCTCTAAACGAATAGCTTGATGCACAAATTCTTGCAAATTTTGATATGTAACCATCTCTATCTTTTCTTGCACATCTTCATTCAACCCATGAAAGAATCTTGACATTGTGGCCTCCTCTGGCTCATTCATCGCTGTCCTAATAGTCAAAATCTCCATCTCTTTATAGTACTCATCAACACTAGAATTATCTTGGCATAATCGTTGGAGTCGATTGTACAAGGTTCTTGTGAAATGTTCAGGAACAAACCGCCTCCGCAACAAATTTTTCATTTGCACACATGTCTCTTGACGACCTCCAGCATGACACAATTGGTTCCACCAAATCAAAGCATATCTGGTAAACTCAATGGATGCATATTTTACCTTCTTCTCCTCTGTATAGCGGTGGCTATCCAAAATTTGATCCACACGCATCTCCCACTCCAAATAATCATCGGGCTCGGTTTTCCCATTGAACGATGGTATGGTAAGTTTGATTTTACCAATCACATCATCTTCATGGTCATGATGAACACGCCCATGACCTCTTTTTCCCACGACAAAGCCTTCTTGGCCTTCTCCAGGACGATCATAATGAGCACGCCGTGGTCCAGGCTTGTACTAGTTTCGAGCATCATCGGAGTGGTCACTCCAATGCTCTCAATGGTAGTCCTGTTGTATGGGGAGTTGTCGATGTCGACCCCGTGCAGCAAGCCCATCTCCTGGTGGAGATGGTGGCACCCAAGTAGCACCTCACTGGTCGTGGTGAGCACGCCGTGGTGGTGCATCATAGTAGCTTTGGGCATCTCCAGAGTCGATGTGGTTGTGCTCTCCATGCCCCTCCTCAAGGCAGCGTTGGCCCTGTTGTTCGGGGAGTTGTCGATGTCGATCCCGTGCAGCAAGCCTATCTCGGCGGAGTTCCTCAATGAGGGAGTCGATTCTCCGACCAAGGTTGGTCTTCACGTCCAATATGCGCCTCTCCACCTTGTTCAACACATGCACTCGTGTATCCTCCAACGCCAACACATAAGCGGGTTGTAAGCGAGGATCGTACACAGGAAGTGGCAGCTCCTCCTCCTTGGGGTGCCTTCCTCCATGCACATCATCAACACTACTTGGCCTCCTCGAACCCATGGAAGCTTCTCAAGAACAAAATCAGCGAGAGAGAAAATAACATTGTGATCAACCTAAAGCTCTGATACCAAGATGATATGGTACGCCTCGGAAACGATCTTTCACGGTGCCAAAGAACTCACAAGGAGCAGCAACAAACTCACTCGAAACTTGTTTCAACAAACTTCGTTTCTCTCGAGAGGCAAGAACAAAAGGCAAAACTCTCAGATAAATTGCAGCGGATAACTAGCTTGGTTTACAAGGATGCAACCCAAACCATGAAGCTTGTGAACTTATGAAGAATCCCAAGAGGGAACCACAAGTATCCTATATGAATTGAGGATAGGCACTCCAATCCACACACACGCGAGCTAACACTCAACGATACTAGTGCTCACAGCGCAACACAACCTCGCCGGCTGTCTACAAACATAAACTCACAAATCTCATCCCCCTTCACATGGAACAGCTGGGGAGTATTTATACTAGAAGAACCTACTAGTTAGGTGTGAAAACATATCAAGATGAAGGGTAAATTCGTGAGCCCTAAGCTTAGCAGGAGCAAACTTGTTGAGCCTCGCGCTGTAATAAATTCCTAGACAGCTTGCATGAAAACGTGCACAACTTTTAACTCAAGACCTCAAATGATGCATCGTTTTTTTTTTTTTTTGAATGAAAGCTGACTTCAAATGCCATCTTTTCCAGCCTCTAAAACGTGTTAGAGCCTTCCAGAATTAATTGGGTTTAGTTGGGAAGTTGCAGCTGGAAATCTGATGAGTCATTTCTCCCAACATAGGCACCGGAAGCTTTCCAACTAACATAATGATTTTGCCCATGTCTTCCTCTGGTTGCTCTAATGGTTCAGGATTTGTGCTAGCATGAACCTCACTCTTTGATGCCTTGGTCATGATCTGGTCCACATCACATAGTGTCAAGAAAACTTCATATATTTTGATACGGGGTATTAAACTACAGCACATAGGAGGAAAATGGCACTTTTTTGCCGTACTCTGCGAATCGTGACAGCGAAATTTCGTTGGACTTGTCCCAAGTGAGCACGGCTTATATAAAAATTATACAAGGCAGCCGAAAGTGCAAAGAAAATGATTTCCATTCTCCACCGCCCTCCTCGCAGCAAATGGCTGGCCCCCCGTAGAACGACGATGGATGGCAGACAGTATTTCCCTGCCGGCAACGCCACGTCTTGTCGCCGTCCCATTTTCCGTTATATGATCCATACCTAGATTGCCGAGTGATCAAGAAACCTATAGGTCCATTGTATCATACTAGTTGATTAGCAGTATTTTACGTCACACACATGATGATATCATAATGTTATTAGGTCAATTGTACGTACTTGCTAGTGATTAAAGTTGTTTAGGTGATCGGACCATGTGGTTTCCAAAGGGACTCGTCTTTTGAACTTGGTGAGCACAACCTGAGGAGGATGAGCAGAGCTGCTTCAAAATACAGTACGGTATAGGGCTTCACTTCATTAATTAAAAACAACCACCCCAGATCTTCCCAGTCCTCGCCGCTAGTCAATGCAGTGATGGTGGACATGGACCACACTCACCTGCACACAGTATAGCGTAGTAGTATAGTCCCTAATTTCAAACCCAGACATGTCACCTGGCTAGCTAATTGCTGGATGAAGTACACTAGTACCAGTGCCACTACATCATTAACCCACAGCTAACCACAAGCACAAAATCTGCCCACCAACAACCAACCAAACAAACATTCCAAAAAGTTGTCTTGATACAAGTACCATAGCATGATACTACTAATCAGCTGTCTCATCTGCGGACTAGTAATGTGATTTTTACTCTTAACATTGAGTCTAACAATGCAGAATCCAAGAGTGAGTTCCAGTAAGTGGTAGTACTAGTAGAACAGCGAAGGGCAGTCAGTACAGTAAACAAACAAACCAAGAAAGCAAAACCAAACAAACAAACACACTGCCTGGGGCTGGCGATGAAACAAATGTGTGAGCTGTCCTATGCAGTGGGCTGGTGCAGGTGACAGCGAAGATTCCCGTGCACAATGCCAGTGTTTGCGCCACCAGCTTCCAAAGCTGCCGACCACACCACACCAGGTTGGCCCCATTCTTCAGTACGTGTACATCCTTGGAGACCCCATCTGAAATTACCAACCTCGCATGGAATGATGCGAGTTTCCGGGGCAAAATCTCACATAGGTAAGGAAACAGCAAGGCAATTTCCTGGGAAAATCGGGCCAAATTTCCGGGTTCCTAGCTGGCCCTGGCCCTGGTCCTGGTTCTCTCCGAGACATGGATGCTGTCGCTTTGGGTTCTGGTTTCTACAGCTACAGCCGGAGAAGAAAAAGACGTGGCCTCGCAACAAGGGCAACAAGCCCCAGAACATTCTGCCATATCATCTGGCGTGAGTGGGCGAGTGGTCTGGCTTGTGCTCGCGTGTTTCTTGCCCCTATTCCATTCGTTTCAGCTGGCTGGCATAAGTTGGCAGGATCTTACAAGGATCAGAGCGCCGCTCACATGCGTGCAGGGCTAACCCTGTACACAATTGATTGCATTTGCCTCTAAGTGCAGGCAAGTGCTACCAGCTTAGCACCAACATTATACTACTCC
This sequence comes from Secale cereale, assembly GCA_902687465.1. Taxonomy (NCBI): domain Eukaryota; kingdom Viridiplantae; phylum Streptophyta; class Magnoliopsida; order Poales; family Poaceae; genus Secale; species Secale cereale. The sequence continues at coordinate 157,029,660 of LR738712.1, forward strand.
GGGTTGCTTCTGCAGAACACTTCAGCACCACTCACCACTTGAAACGATACTATGTTTTATATATCTAGTGTGGAAAAAAAAAATTCAACTTCAGGACCACGTTCTTAGAATAAATAATAGCTTCAAGAATGTGCCCATCTTGTTTGAATTTTTCATGTGACAGAAAGGTTTGAACAACACTAAAGCATGAGCTGCAAAGTAACAGCTATTCTAAGCCTCCTGGAGCTCATTTGATATGCAACATGGAACTGATCAGCTTATACCATATCCAACATGGAAATGATCAAGATGAACGTGCACCCATGACTGACAGCGCAAAGAACAACGCGGCCTAAAAGAGCGCAGCATGCTCCAAAAGGTTGGACCAGAGGCAGGCTGTCGAATTATAGGTTGTTCATGACCTCCACCCAAGGGATTTTGTGACAAGTATCTCCACCTGAGTTCCCACTTTCTGTCAAGTACCTTTGTTAAATTACCTTGTCAATTGTTAAAGTGTGAGAAACTAAGAAACAGAGGACGGTTCCATCACCAGCCTAGGGAAAGGTGATGAACAATACTAAAGACACGAAATTATGCAACAGACTTGAAACTAAATTATTCTAGTGTAAATGCAACTTCCTTTTGCAGTCCATCGTCCAATGCCTTGCGAACAACACTATGCTGGAAAAATAATACCCTAAAGTCCTAACCAACTTTGAAACAGCAGACTGACCAGAAATCATACCAATATTTTTCTCTCATTTTTGTTAGTAGAGAATTATCAAATCATCTGTTCTATCTTCAGTTTGATGTTTGATCACGCTAGCACCAATTAAACATTCTTTTGCTATTTTATAAAGCTGCATTCAAGCCATTCTTACCCAACTCAGCATGAAAGAAACTAAAATTGTTACTCCCTCTGTAAACTATTATAAGAGCGTTTAGATTACTAAAATAGTGATCTAAACACTCTTATATTAGTTTACGGAGGGAGTACTTTGGAAACAAATCATAAGGTTCAAGAGTTTAGTATTACTTTGGAAACAAATTATAAGGTTCGATCATCAACAAAGTACAGCTAGAAATGCGAACATCTCTAAGAAGTCAAAGGAAAATTTTCATTGCACACAGACTGAATGTTAAACAACAAGGTTCAATCATCAATCAGGTACAACTAGAAATGCGAACATTTCTCAGAAGACAAAGGAAAGTTCTCACTGCACACAGACTGCATGTTAATTGTTAAATCACAAGGTTTGATCATCAAGAAGGTACAGCCCGAAATGAGAACCTTACTGAGAAGAAAAAGGAAGGTTCTCACTGCATACAGATGCATGTTAAAACAAGCAACAATGAAATCCAAATAAGCAGATTAGTTACCAAACCAAACTAAATTAGTAAACATTTACATTGTATTAAACATGTGTCCAAACAGGAGAAGCTAAAAGGCACCAAAATGGAATTGAGTTGGAACCTGTATGAAGTTCACTGGAACAGCACAGTGGCATGTGCAATGAATATTACCTCAGCCTTATTGCCAGGCCCATTTTCCTTTTGAATACAACAATGAAAAAATAATCGAAGGATTCCAAATCTGGCATGACAAATATCACTTCTCCATTGCTTGCTTGCAGATGAACCCAACAAGGAACATGGCGACTATGAACATCGACAGTAACCATTGCAGAACAATTCAAGTCCTAATAAGAACCGCCAAAAGAATTTGCTACCCCCGAGGAGCAGCAGCTGAAGCCTAAACCTAGCAATTCACAGCACCCTCACTGACATGGAATGCTTTCTGCCTCAACTGACCGGTGGAGAATTCCACATCTCAGGGCATCATCATAGAGCATTGCTGCTGTTGCCTGAATTCTGCAGAACACCAAAAATCAACTACGCAACATACTCACTCTCAATCACAGGTTTTGTTCGCGTTCCGAACGCTACAGGCGCTTGTGACCGCCCAACCTGCGCCATGCGCAAAGTTTCCCCGACCTCTGCATTTCGTTCCATCACCTCCATCTTCTTTTCCCTTTTATATCTGACAAAACATACCAGAAGCAAAGCCAACAGCCCCAATGCAATGACGCCCCCAACAACGCCGACAGCAATCTTCCATGCGTCCGAACTACCCTTATCACGACCACCATTAGTCGGTATTGGTGGGGCAATTGCGCCTGAAGGCCCTGGAGCAGGAGCAACCTCACTGGAGTTCACCACTATGGAGAAGTGCCCTCGGCGATACGTTGCACAGACGTTGTTTGCCTCCAAGCCCCGGAACTGTGGCACGCCGTCCAAATCAAACCACACACACTGCGGCGCTGGACTGCCTGGGGGCACCGCCCTCACATTGCTGAACTTCACAGAAATCGGGCTCCCTGACGCGACGATGCTCAGCTCGGACAACCCCACTGCTGACAAGTTGGCGGCGTCGTAGACCAGCAGCCCGAGAATGGGCGAGAGGTAGGTGTAACCGGGGAGCGGGTAGTACTTCTCCGAGAGCTCGCCCAGGTTGTGGTACACGAGCACCACCCTCTCGACGTACGGCTGCACGATGACGCCAGGGGGGATGCTGAACTCGAAGTAGTCGGGGAAGCCTTTCCTCCGCAGGCTGCCGCTGCGCAGGCGGAGCCCGGACACGGCGACGCCGGCGAGGTCCGCAGGCACGGTGCCGTTGTAGACAATGCCGGTGTGCGGCCGGGCGAAGGCCCGGTACGCGTAGTCCTGCAGCATTGCGTCGAGGGGCCTCGCCGGCGACGGCGACTGCGCCGCCGCCGGAGAAGAGCCCAAGAACAGCAGCTGGAGGAGGCAGGCGCAGATCAAGAAACCCATCCCGGCACGCCTCCGCCGCGAGGATCCAAGAAGGGAGCCGCCGGAGCCGAGCAAGAGTCAGGATCCCCTCCTCATCCGCATACGAGGACCTCCAAAACGAGGACGAGATTCGGAGCGGGGGAGGACGGCGCGGGCGAGCTAGCAGATCCAAAGAAGTAGCCGGGCTGAGCAGAGCAGCCGCAATGGCGAAGGGGAGTTATGCGCGCGCCCAGAGTCCAAACAGGTGGCAGGCAATTTCGGCAAGAAACCAGGGAGGCGGCCGGGAAAGGAAAGGAGCAAAGGATTGGATGGCAAGAATCGGGAGGAGGAGCGGCGGGATCAATCCGGGCCGGGGACGCCGGAGTCCACAGAAATCCGCGCGCGCGTGCGGACGATTGCGACGGCGGGGGTTTGGGGATTCGGCAGCGGGGGTCGGGGTGGAGAGAGAGTGAGGTGAGAGAGAAAGAGAGAGATTTTAGGGAGAGAGAGAGAGACAGGAAGGAAGGAGAGAGGTTTTAATGGGGACGCATTTTCTCAGGGGCTCGGATGGAAATAAATTTCCCCCTGGTTTTTCCCGCAATAAAATACGCGGGCTCACAGTTGGCACGTCCGCCCCTGCGGAGTTACCGCTCTGCCCCTCCCCTGGACAGCTGGCCTTCTGCTGCTTCTACTCGCTGGAGAGTGGGGTTCAGCTGTGAGGGGTTCGTTTGTAGATGGGAGATCTCAGGGGACTTTTCTGTAAGATGGCAGGGCTGCTCACTGACCTGTGGGGCCGGGCGTGCCAGCTCGAGCGGCCGGCGGAGAACGCCTTTGTTCCCAACGTTTGGATGCTCCTGTCCTGAGAGAGATGATTTGCGAGGTGGGGTCTTTTTGTAAAGCCGTATGTTTGTAGGTCACTGAAGTGTGGGCCCCCTGAGCTGAGCCCCACCGGCAGTGAGCGTGATTGCTAAACTTTTGTCGACTTCTTTGCCAACGACTGGATTCCAGACATGGTTATCATCGTGCTATATATAACGGTATTAACGGGTCTACTGCCGTTGATGTCCAAAAAAAAGGGGTCTACCGGCGCTTCCGTGGAATGGATGAATTTCATAAAATCACAATATATTCTCCGACCATCAGATTTCATGGTGAGAGACGGCGCTGAGGATGCAACTTGTGGCGGCGCCACGGTAGGGGCGACTATGGTCGGCCGCCTCGGATAGCCGAAATCCTGTATACGAAAAATACAGTTTGTTTTGTACATGGACCGATACAAATGGGTTTAGCACTGAACTGCGCTGTCACACACAAGCCGAATAGTAGCCCATAACCCAATCTTTAGCCCGGCCACACCTCAATCCCCCCCTCCCCTAACACGTACATAGGCAGTTCCAGGAAATCCCCACATCTGAGCCAGGCAGCCAGTGCCTAGCGAGACTAATCTAGTCGTCGTCGCCACAGAGCTCCGCCTCGCTGGGCACCTGATCCAAATCCGCTGTCCACGGATGGCCGAACCAAAATAAGATGTCCCGGGCGTGGCCTATGTGGGAGGAGGCAGCGGCAGCAGAGCATCGAGCTCGTGCAAACGTGCAGCTACAGTTTGCAAAATCAGCAAGCGCAATCAGCAGGTTTCAAATTATTTGCTTACTTGTTCTAAGACATATATTGATATCGAGATTGTTCACCTGCTGTAGGCATCTATCAGTCATGGAGTTGGACATTATGAGTCATGGAATGAATGATTCAAGTAATGGGAGTCCATGTTAGTAGTTCTCTATGAGCTTCATGTTAGATTTTGTGATTTTTGGCGGTTACATCACTTAGTTGTCGAGAATATTGAACAGTTCTAAATCATTGGTTATGTTAATTATCAAGTGCATCTAGCTTCATATTTGAATTTTATGAGATTTGGTTTAACAGACCTGCATTTGTCAATCAAAAAAATTATACCTCAAATGTATCGCCCCAGCTAAGTTCGATTCCTGGATCCGCTATTGGATGCAATGGCATAGGATTGTCATGCAAAGATGGTTCGTGGCGTCGAAGAAGATGGATGGGTGAGGCGGGATTGGCGGCTTCGTCGTGGTAGCGACAGTCCACCCATGTTATTAATTGTTCAAGGGTATTTTGTAAAATTCTTCGATGAGAAATGGAACCTAATATTACCACATCTATATGTCGATGGAAAAAGGCAGAAGAAGTGTTCTTGTTGAATTGGTAGCCGTTTAGACGAATTCTCTTTACAAAAAAACTTCTATGAGTAAATTTCACATCAACTCAGATGTTGTGTTCCATGTCATGGTATTATTGTCAAGCCGACAAAGATGGCCCCATATGTCACGACGATGTCATAGTTGGCTAGGTAGAGAAGTCATGTTGTGTTTGCTAAGGATGCACCCAATATGATGCCCAACCCCTAGCCATACATGTTTTTTTAACCGAAACCAGTAGAACAATCGTTCTACGGTAAATATATTAAAAGCATAAAAGTATGTACAATAGTCCCATAAATTACAACCAGTTCAACCTAGCCAACTCCAGTTTTAGTGAAACCAAGAGGCAACATGAGAATTAAGTTAAAACTGATTAATCCAACTAGAAAGCCTATCTGAAAACTTGTCCTTGATCATGTGCTTAATCAGAAGCATTCCCGCTCGAAAGGAAGCTATCCAAGAGTTGACTGAAGCAGGAGTAGCCCTGAAGATAACTCCATTTCTCTGTATCCAAATGTTCCAGCAGCCCATAATGATAACTTCCATAGCAATGGGGGTGGGGAGGGCTTGAGTGGAAAGCATCACCTCATCAAAAACTGAAATGTCCCTGTTTCTCTGGCCAAGAATAGTGCTCCAGCAATTGAGTGCAAAATCACAGTCCCAAAAAAGATGCATTGAAGTTTCCATGGTGTGTGTTTGACAAAGCACACAATAATAGGAAGGTAGGTAAAAGGATTTCCTTTGAAGGAAATTCGTTGAATTCACTCTGTCATGCAGTAATAGCCAAAAGTAAATTTTGTATCTGAGCATAGCAGCACTTTTCCACATTTGCTTGAAGATGGGAGGGGCCAATTCCCCTGCAATCAATTATCTGTACATCTTGATGGAAGAGAAAGATGTGCCCCAAGGGTAAATCCATTTATCAGGCGAAGAAGTGTGCATAGACTGCTGAACCACCATCTGAAGTTCCTGAAGCTGCTGATGAGCCTGAACTGTTCAAGGTGTATGGAAATTGCTAATCAAATCACCAGACTGAAAAAAATCTTGTGCAGACACCACTTCATTGTGGGTGAATGAATAGAGTTCAGGATATTTGTCTTTAAGTGCTCCATGCCCCCAGTTATCCTGCCAAAAGGTAATGGTATCTCCATGTCCAAGTTGGCCTTTGGCAACCATTTTGAACCGAGGCATGAGTTTCAGAATACTCTTCCACCAGAAAGAGCCCACAAGTCGATTAGTAAGCACACCTCCAGGGTAATAGGATTCCCAGATTAACTTTACCCATGGAAATCCTCATGGTTTAGAAATTTACGAAGGTGTTTCATGAGGAGACATTTGTTATGAGTAGCAATGTTGAGCACTCCAAGACCCCCCTAATCCTTAGGGATACAAACCTTTTTCTATGATATCAGGGTTGTGCCTCTATCCTCCATGCCATATTTTCTCCAGAAACAATGTCTGAGGAACTTGTTGATCTGCTCTACGATGCCCAGAGGTAAATCCAGAGTGCTCATGAAGAAAGTAGGCAAGCTGGTGAAAACTGACTTGATAAGTGTGAGCGTATCCCCATAAGACAGAAGTGTTGAGCAATCAGAGAGCCTCTTATCAATGTTCTTGAGGACTGGAGCAAAGTCTTCAAACTTTGGTTTAATAAGGCTCAAGGGAAATCCAAGATGTGTAAAGGAAAATCTCCAGTAGCACAACCTAGCCTGCTTGCTAAGGCTTGCAGTTTTGAAGGGTTGGTATTAACTGGAACCATGACAGATTTCTCATAGTTGACCCTCAGACCAGTAAAAATAGAGAAGTGGAGGAGAAGATTTTTCAGTTGGTCTACCTGTGCTCCACTTGTAGGCACGATAATAACTGTATCATCAGCATACTGAATAACCAGGAAATCAGGGCAAGGGTGATGCTCCTGGGGTTTCCTTATCAAGTTGTTATTCATGGCTTCATTGAGAATTGATTGCAAGATATCTGCTGCCAAAACAAAGAGCAAGGGGGATATAGGATCACCCTGTCTGATCCCTCTTTTGCACAGAACTGTTTCCCAGGAACTCCATTGAGAAGAACAGAAGAATAACCAGAGGAAAAAATCATGTTCATCCACATTAGCCACCTTGTACCAAAACCTTTAGCAGTGAGAATATTTCTGATTGTTTGGTGCTCAATGAGGTCAAAAGCTTTCTCAAAATCCAGCTTGATTACAATGACTTCCTTCCCAGAGTATTTGCATTGATTGATGTATTCATATGTCCAAGCTAGACAATCCCGAATTGATATGGATTTTAAGAAGCCATATTGATTGGTATGAACAAGCTTCAAAACAACTGTTTGCAACCTGTTTGCTAGCAGCTTGGTGATGATTTTGATTGAGCATTTCAGAAGAGAAATAGGTCTGAAGTCATTGGAGGTGATTGGAGCATCCTTTTTAGGTATGAGAGTGATGAATGAAGAGTTGATGCTCTGCAAGCTAATTCTGCCATGGTAAAAATCCTCAATCAATACATATAAATCTGAAGCAATAATATCCCAACAATGCTTCACAAAGTTGGTGTTGAAGCCATCTGGCCCAGGAACTTTGTCAGGAGGGAGCTCTCTGATTACTTTATCAATCTCTTCTATGGAAAAAGGGATCTCCAACATGGACAGATCCACATCTGTATGAAGTAAACTCTCTAGATTTAGAGGATTAAAAGTTGGAACAGAAGTGTTCAACCTCTTCTTGAAAGCATGATGAAGAATATTTGCTTTAGAACTATGATCTTTGTAAGCGTTTCCCAACTCATCTTGTAGGCAATCAATATGATTTACTCTATATTTAATTGTAGCCTTAGCTTTAAAGTACTGAGAATTAGCTTCCCCAAACTTTACCCACCGAATAGTGGCCCTTTATTGCCGGTAAATTTTCTAAAGCTATGGCAGATGCATGAGATGCTGCTTTAGAAAATTCCTACCATTGCTTTCAACATTAGTCAGACTCCTGAAATCTTCAATGTTGTCAAAGAACAAAATTACTTCATTGGTTGCCCTGATTGTGCTGCTCAATTGAGAGATGCTTCTTGCCCAAATCTTCAGACATTTTATGAGTCTCTTGAATTTGGCTGTAATTCTCTTTGCACTGTCTTGAATATGCAGAGGAATCTCCCAATTTTGCTTGACCGTGTCTTTGAATCCCTGAATTTGCAGCCAACAATTCTCAAATCTGAAGATATTTGCCTTGGGAATATGAGTGACAATCTAAATTAAGCAAGGGATATGATCTGATACTAGTTTAGCCAAAGGATGAACAACAGTGTGTGGATGTTGGGAAGTCCAGGCTTCTGATGTAAAAACCCAATCCAGTTTTTCCAGCAGAGGAGCAGCTTGCATGTTACTCCAAGTGAAGCTCCTCCCTTTCAGAGGAATTTCCACCAAAGCAAGGCCATTAATAGCCTCATTGAATCTCATCATACCAGAGAAGTTGCCACCAGATCTTCTCCTCTTGCTAGGTTACCTGATATAATTGAAATCTCCCATGATAATCCATTGCATATCATCATACATGTGAATGTTCTTAAACCAGTCTAAAAACCTTTCTCTTGCCTCTCCTTGACAGGGGCCATAGATGTTGGTGAGAATCCACGCATCTCTAGATATTTTAGAAACAAATTTAATGGATATAGAGAAATCATTAGACAACAGAGTTTCTCCATAAAAAAGGCTACCATTCCAAGCCACCAGGAGGCCACCAGAGGCACCAACAGAAGGGAGGAAATCAAATTTGTTGATCCTGTTGGGACAAAAATTCTTGAGATATCACTGATAAAAAAACTCCTTTTTGGCTTCCTGGAGGCAAATAATGTCTGCATTTGCCTCCCCAATTTTATTTCTTAAAGCAAGCCATTTACTATTGTCATTGAGTCCTCTAATATTCTAGTTGAGAATATTCCAGTTTCTATTCATGGGAACAAAACATTAAGCTCTGGATCTGGTATAAAAAAACTTGCGACAACAACCACTGTCTATGCCACATGCATAAACAACCACATCACAGGTCCTCAGATAGCAAGGAAGGAACAAGCCCACATAATACAGAGACATATATAAGCAGAACCAACATAATAAAGGAGAGCAAACAAGTCTCAGCTTAGAATAAGATCCCGATACATTCCAGTCTGACAAAAGCTCCCACAGAGCAACAAAGTTCCCACATGTAACAAAGATCCCACATCTACTTTTGTCCATCTTACACATGATAAAGAACAAAAAGCTACTGCTAGAACTGAGGAAACTGGGAACTCCTAGGGCTTAAAGATATGATTCTTCTTGGACACCCCTTTTCTAGCTTGCTTGTTTTCCTTTTTCTTTTTCTACTGGTGTAGCATCTCCTCAGTGCAGTCCTTAGCACCAGCCTTGCAAAAGGAGACAGAGAGATTTTTAACAACCCTTGTTGATAATGCAGGAGGAGAAGAAGAACAGGGAAAGCAAAGCTTATCCTGACAAGATTGTCTCTTAAACCCCTTATTAATTTCTTGAAGCTTGTAACTTCTTCTCGCCTCATTTTCCACCACAGGGCCTTTGTCCTTTCTCTTTCTATGAGCATGAGCCACAGATGTACTTGCTACTGGATGAGCTGGAGCTGCTTCAGTTTCCTTAGCCTGAGGAGTAGAGATATTGATTTTAGAAGAAACTTCCTGTTCAACAAGATCATGATTGCAAATGACCCTTGCATCAGAAATGCATTTTTCAGGTAACACAAAGGGGACATCAGCTTGATTATTAGAGCCCTCAAGAATATAGGTCCACTACTGAGAAACTAAAAGTGCTTTGGCCCATTCAAAATTATCAGCGGTTAAAAGATCCACAATAATAAACTTGCACCATTCAGGTGGTACCTGCACTACCTTGTCAGATGGAGAAGCAAGTGCAAAGTGCTTGTTCTAGAGATTCATTCCTTCCTTTGAGAGGAAATCCACTTCTTGGTCTGCAGAGGCATCATGAGGAAGCACTAGCTTAAGATGAGGATCCAAAATGTCATGTATTTGAGTTGCACTAGCAGCAGAAAGAGACTTGAAAACTGGATAGAGAAAATCAGGGGGGCACTCAAGCTGGTATCTTTAGAGAAATTGTTACCTTTAGATATAGTTGCTGCAGGAAGCTCTGGTAGCTGTTGAGAAGGGAAGTTCTCATGCTGCAGAGGAAGAGTATTTTCAATAGTCTGAACCATAGATTGTATTGCAGGAATGATAGGAGCATCTGTATCCACTTGTCTCAAAGTTGAATCATCCACAGGCAGCTCTTGCAACATTTCCACCACTGCAGATAGCATAGGTAATTCTTGGAGCAACCCAGGGTCAGCAACTTCAACTGGAACCTCTTGGAGCAATCCACCATCAGCAATAGCAATATCTTCTGCATCAATAGGTGCATCAGCATCAATATCTTGTAACACCATAGGTGCAGAAGCATCAATTGCAGCAGGTGGTTGGATGATGGCATCAATAAAAATTTCTTCTACTGCAACAAAGACTTCCTCAGTAGCAATATCTTCAACTGCAGCAGGGATAAGAGGGACACCAAAGAGGTTAGGTTGTTGAATGTGATGTAAATGATCAATTGGTTGGTTAAGATCCAAATCAAGAGCTAGAGGAGGCTGCTCAACAGGAGGGACTATAGGTGCCAGCAGTTCTTCCAAGTTGAGCGGTGGCCCCCCATTGGCAGATTCGGCAGTACTAGCATTGGAGTTAGGTAAACCCAGAGATAAAGTAAGGCCACTTTCATCTGCCATATGTAGATTTTCCTCCAATGGTTCCATCAGATCATCCAGCTCCAATAATTCCCCTGCGTGAATCTCAACATCAACAACTTGCTGTTGCTGAGGCATAGCCCAGTGCCCCCAGCCTGCTTCTTCCTCAGCTTGTACTGCTGGAGCAATTACATGCTACTCTGCATTGTGATCTGCCTGCTGAATCAGATGAAATGCAACATGCCCAACCATCAGATTATTTTGGTTCGGGTGATGAAATTCCTCATTTGGGTCGGGGGTGCGGATTGCCATCCTCAGGGATGGGATCTTCCTCAACAGGGGGGCCTTGAAGTAAGATATCATCAATGATCACAACAGGGCAGGTCCAAGATTGCCCACTGAAACTCTTAACTCTAGTCACAACCAAACTAGCAGGAACATCTTTCAGTGCCTCAATCTTGACTTTGAGAGCAACAATAGTGTCAGAAGATTTGATTCGACCCCAGACCAACAGCAGCCCGAAACCAGCAGTAGCATTGGAGAGTTCATGGAAATTTCTCAGATCAGTCGGGAAACCGAAAACCATAATCCAGACATCTCTATTCAGATTAAAGTTTTTCCAGTTGAGGCCCTCGTTGTGCCTCTGAAACACAATATGGATGTCGTCATAGGGATGAGGGCCACGGTTCACAAGAAAATCTCTATCAGCAGCACTAGCAACTCTGACAAACGCCTGGCCAAAAGGGCATTTGGAGATAGAGACAACTCCAGTACGCTTAGACCGCGGGAACTCCATAAGAATCTCTCTGACATTTTGGAAATCAACTTCATCTTGGGGCATTAGAATGATGGTGGCAATAGCAAGGTCTTCATTGGTCGGGGAGAGATTGTCGTGGATGATACGATGGCGAGCCGGCCGCCCTTCAACTTCGATGGCTTGATATCCAGAAGGGAGGAAGGGAGCTGGATCAAAGAGGAAAGTGTCCATCGGCG
>LR738712.1:157041408-157109309 GCA_902687465.1 Secale cereale
GGGGTGAACACCTCACCGCGGCGGAGCTCTCAGCTGGTGGGCATGAATGTTGCAGAGGACGAGGAGGCTACTGGGAATGCGAGTGGGCAGGGGCGGTAATGGCTTGATTTGACTAAACAAGGCAAGTGGTGGTCTCTCTGACAACTGGGCCGGGAATACCGCACGCCTGGAATTTGGGTCGTCAGTCATCAGATGCCTTTGACAGAGGGGGAACATATGTTGCGGGGCGGCTCCTCGAAAATTGCACCTCCAAATCTGCAGTTGCTCTGGACATGGCCCAAGCGTGAGCAGCCTTTGCAGCGGATCCTATTTCTGCATTTGGGCTAAGAGTGACCCGATTGAAAATATCGCACACAGAAGAGACCCCGAGTTGGATGGGCAACCTGCCGAGATGGGGGCCCAGAATTTTGAACCAGCACAGATCCCGCCCTTCCTAAAGGGACATTATTGGGCGAACTAATAATGGGATTCAACGCGAGCACCGATTGGGCCAAACGTTCTGAAGCTGGAAGTGTAATCGGAGTACTGCTTTGAACATGCTGATCTGAGGGGAAAACTCGAGGGGATTGAACCACTGAACGTAAGAACGATTATTCCGAGAACGATCAACCAGAGTCCACTCTTGATCCAGTTCTTGCTGGTAGAGACGAAACTCTTTCTGAAAATCGGGGCCCCCATTACCCCAAAGGAAGAAACCCACGTTGAACAAATCATTCGAGAAATTTCCTCCATTGATGATTGAAAAATGCACATATCTATAAGAAACACTGAATTTGAAGGACCAATTTTGAAGACAAGAAACCTTAAAGCGAGATGCATGCCCTCCGAAGCAGGATTGGAGAATGAGACTGACCGAATCATTGTTGATGCGCAACTTTGATCTGGAGACCTCGACCACAAGGAAGAATTCCTTAAGGTTGTCCCCATCGAAGTGATTCACAGGGATGCAAAATTGCTTCCAGATGAAAGCCTCAAAAGCTAGCCCAGGCTCAAACTTGATGTCCGAGAGCGCCATGATCTATGTGGCCGCCGGCGATCGAAGTGACTACCAGCGGGTGACGGTGGTCGCTGGTGGTTGGAGTGACGACCAGCGAGGGGCTGTGGCCACCGCGACCGGAGTGGCCAGCGGTGCTAGGAGAGGAGCGGCCACCAACTCCAAATTAATCACCCTCGATCTCGCCATACATGTTCATTGATACATTTTTATATAACTCAAATTGAAATGATGAAATTTGACATACACTTTGTTAGAGATATGCCCTAGCGGCAATCATGTATGATGATATTTCCTATGTGTTTCTAAATAAAGATAGTTCTTGGACATTATCAATGATGTATATCAGAAAGTACGTGACTTGTTTGTGGGACTATACATTGTATGATGAATGTCCTAAAGGGTCCCTAGTCGAAACAGTTGTGTGGACGCGCAACCGACTAGATTAGCATACGACACGGTAGATGGCTCGGTCTTACTAGCCATGGAGCACTGGATGCTAACCGGATAATATGGGCTCAGAAAGATCTTGTCGGATTCGAGTTGAGATAAGGTCCGAGCCGGATAGACCAAACTATGAGACGCAATGATATGTCATCTGTGAGTCTCTAGTGCAACATACGCTCTATGTCCTAAGACTTGAGCTGGCGCATGTACTCGGGATGGTGACAGACCTGCTTTGGGCCGACCAAATGCTACTCCGTGGCTGGGTAGTTACAAAGGTAGGTTACGGGCTTGTCTAGTCCCATGCTACGAGACATGGTCGAGCAATATGGGGTTTGACCCTCCGATCATGAGAGATATACTTTGGACCCCTCGTGTGATCCGACCAAGATAAGCATGAAAACGCGACAGGGATTATGAGATAATCCGGTTTGTGGTCAGCATTACTGGAACGAGAAAGAGGTCAGGCTAGCACAAGGATGACAAACTCGCCTTGAGCCCGGCAACATATATCATGTGGCAAAGGGAACAAAAGTGTGACATGTTGTATAGGTTCGCCAATCGGCTTCATTGTCTACCTGGTGGTCGGCACGCCTTGCTAGAGGCCGCTACCAGCCGAGCAGGTCGGATGTGATCTGACCTGCGACCAAGTCGATTTGAACCCGAGGCGTCGTGCGCTTAAGGGAAGGAAACTGTGAGGCCTGATCCGACTCCACAAGTCATATGTGATCTTACTTGGACTCGGATCTAGGCCGAATAGACTTTGACATCCCGGAGCACGGCGTGATCCCACGAGTCATGGGTGATCCTACTAGAAAGGCGTGCCTATTTAATAGGCCAAGAGCGCGACATGTACTTCACCCATCCTAGATCAAGGAACCAGGCGAGAATCAGAGCAATCTGAAAAGAGAAAATGGCTGACCCCCCGGGCTCATCCTCACGCCCTCACGGCCGCTCCCAGGCGACTGGACTAGCTGCTCGGTTGCGCACCTTCAATTGAGCAGACTCCAAATGAAGGGATATCTTCCTGCTCCAGATTTGACATCCGTTCGCGCCAGATTAATTTATGCGAATGGCAAGGCCTTCACAGAGAACTTCCCTGCCTCAAGCAAGGAGGAGAGGGTATGTTTCATGCCCTTTCTTCTACGAGGTTTAGGCTTTTCTATCCACCCCTTTCTGAGAGGTCTGCAAGAGTTTTACAGGATTCAACTCCACCATCTCACCTCCGGATCCATACTACACATATCGGGCTACGTTGCCCTTTGTGAGACGGTTTTGGGCTGCGAGGTGATACGTCTCCAACGTATCTATAATTTTTTATTGTTCCATGCTATTATATATGATGTTTTGGATGTTTAATGGGCTTTATTATACACTTTTATATTATTTTAGGGACTAACCTATTAACTCAAAGGCACAATCCAGATTGTTGTTTTTTTGCCTATTTCAGGGTTTCGCAGAAAAGGAATATCAGACGGAGTCCAAACGGAATGAAACCTTCGCGAGAGTTATTTTTGGAACGATATCTTCATGGGAGACTTGAGAACCAAGGCAGAGGGGACACGTGGTGCCCATGAGGGTGGGGGGGCGCGCCCCCTGCCTCGTGGGTCTCGCGTTGCTCCCCCGATGCCCTCCTTCCTCCTATATATACCCATATACCCTGAAAACATCAAAGCAACAGAGAAAACCCTAATTCCACTCCCGCAACCTTCTGTTCCCGTGAGATCCCATCTTGGGGTTTGTTCCGGAGCTCCGCCGGAGGGGGGGATCTTCCATGGAGTGCTTCTACATCAACACCATCGCCTCACCATGAGTTGTGAGTAGTTTACCACAGACCTTCGGGTCCATAGTTAGTACCTAGATGGCTTCTTCTCTCTTTTTGGATCTCAATACCATCTCCTCGGTCTTCGAGGAGAGCTATTCGATGTAATCTTTTTGCGGTGTGTTTGTCGAGATGCGATGAATTGTGGGTTTATGATCAAGATTATCTATGAGAAATATTTGGTTCTTTTCTGAATTCTTTTATTATGATTATAATATCCTTGCAAGTCTCTTCGAATTATCGGTTTGGTTTGGCCTACTAGATCTATAGTTCTTGCAATGGGAGAAGTGCTTGGCTTTCGGTTCAATCTTGCGGTGTCCTTTCCCAGTGACAGCAGGGGTAGCAATGAACATATTGTATTGTTGCCATCGAGGATAAAAAGATGGGGTTTATATCACATTGCTTGAGTTTATCCCTCTACATCATGTTATCTTGCTTAAGGCATTACTCTGTTCATATGAACTTAATACTCTATATGCATGCTGGATAGCGGTCGATGTGTGGAGTAATAGTAGTAGATGCAGAATCGTTTCGGTCTACTTGTCACGGACGTGATGCCTATATATAATGATCATGCTTAGATATTCTCATAATTATTCGCTTTTCTATCAATTGCTCAACAGTAATTCTTCATCCACCATAGAAATCTGCTATCATGAGAGAAGCCACTAGTGAAACCTATGCCCCCCCGGGTCTATTCTCAACAAATCAATCTACAATCTACTTTACTTTACTATTTTTACTTTTTGTTCTTATATCCAAAAATACCAAAAATATCAAACTATCATATCTATCAGATCTCACTTTCGTAATTGACCGTAAAGGGATTGACAATCCCTTATCGTGTTGGCTGCGAAGTTCTTATTTGTTTGTGTAGGTGCAAGGGACTCGCGCGTGCTCTCCTACTGGATTGATGCCTTGGTTCTCAAAAACTAAGGGAAATACTTACGCTACTGTGCTGCATCACCCTTTCCTCTTCGAGGGAATACAACGCAAGCTCGAGAAGTAGCAAGAAGAATTTTTGGCACCGTTGCCGGGGAGCCTTATGCAAAAGTCATATACCAAGTACCTATCACAAACCCTTATCCTTCGCATTACATTTATTTGCCTCTCATTTTCCTCTCCCCCACTTCACCCTTGCTGTTTTATTTGCCCTTCTTTTTGCCGTGTGTTTACCGTTCGCTTGCTTCTTGTTTGCTTGTGTGTTGGATTGCTTGCTTGTCACTATGGCTCAGAACAATACCAAATTGTGTGACTTTTCTAATACCAACAATAATGATTTTATTAGCACTCTGATTGCTCCTATTACCGATGCTGAATCTTGTGAGATCAATGCTGCTCTGTTGAATCTTGTCATGAAAGATCAATTTTCCGGCCTTCCTAGTAAAGATGCCGCTACCCATCTAAACAACTTTGTTGATTTGTGTAATATGCAAAAGAAAAGGGATACAGATAACGATATTGTTAAATCAAAGTTATTTCAGTTTTCACTTAGAGATCGTGCTAAAACTTGGGTTTCCTCTTTGACTAGAAATAGTATTGATTCGTGGAATAAGTGCAAATATGCTTTTATCTCTAAGTATTTTCCTCCTGCTAAGATCATCTCTCTTAGAAATGATATTATGAATTTTAAGCAACTAGATCATGAGCATGTTGCACAAGCTTGGGAGATAATGAAATTAATGATACATAATGGCCCTACACATGGTTTGAACTTATGGATGATTATACAAAACTTTTATGCTGGCTTGAATTTTGCTTCTAGAAATCTTTTAGATTCGGTCACAGGAGGCACTTTCATGGAAACTACCTTAGGATAAGCTACCAAACTCCTAGATAATATTATGGTTAATTATTCTCAATGGCACACCGAAAGATCTACTAGTAAAAAAGTACATGCTATCGAGGAGATTAGTGTTTTGAGTGGAAAGATGGATGAACTTATGAAATTATTTGCTGCTAAGAGTGCTTCTTCTGATCCTAATGATATTCCTTTATCCACGTTGATTGCAAATAATAATGAATCTTTGGATGTGAATTTTGTTGGTAGGAATAATTTTGGTAACAATGCTTATAGAGGAAACTTTAATCCTAGACCTTTTCCTAGTAATTCCTCTAATAATTATGGTAATTCCTACAACAAATCTTATGGAAAGATGCCTTCTGAATTTGGAACTAGTGATAAGTAGTTTATGAATTCGCAAAAGAATTTCAATGCTTTGCTTGAAGAAAAATTGCTTAAGATTGATGAATTGGCTAGAAGCGTGGATAGAAGTACTCTTCATGTTGATTCTTTGAAACTTAGATCTATTCCACCTAAGCATGATATCAATGAGTCTCTCAAATCAATGAGAATTTCCATTGATGAATGCAAAGAAAGAACGCTAGGATGCGTGCTAAAAAAGAGAGCTTTATAAAAGCGTGTTCTTCTAGTTATCATGAAAATAAAGATGAAAATCTGAAAGGTATTGATGTGTCTCCTATTAGATCCTTGTTTTCTAGTATGAATATTGATAAAGATGGGACTGAAGATGAGTCTACTTTAATTAAAAGGCGTCCCAATGATTCGGAGTTTTTAGATCTTGATGCTAAAATTGTTAAAAGTGGGATTGAAGAGATTAGAACTTTGCATAGTGATGAACCCACTACTTTGGATTTCAAGGGATTCAACTATGATAATTGCTCTTTGATTGATTGTATTTCCTTGTTGCAATCCGTACTAAATTCTCTGCATGCTTATAGTCAAAATAAAGCTTTTACCAAACACATAGTTGATGCTTTGATGCAATCTTATGAAGAAAAACTTGAATGAGAAGTTTCTATCCCTAGAAAGCTTTATGATGAGTGGGAACCTACTATTAAAATTAAAATTAAAATTAAAGATCATGAATGCTTGGCTTTGTGTGATTTGGGTGCAAGTGTTTCCACTATCCCAAAAACTTTGTGTGATTTGCTAGGATTCCATGAACTCGATGATTGTTCTTTAAATTTGCATCTTGCGGATTCTACTATTAAGAAACCTATGGGAAGCACTAATGATGTTCTTATTGTTGCCAATAGTAATTATGTGCCCGTAGATTTCATTGTTCTTGATATAGATTGCAATCCCTCATGTCCTATTATTCTTGGTAGACCTTTCCTTAGAACAATTGGTGCAATTATTGATATGAAGGAAGGAAATATTAGATTCCAATTTCCATTAAGGAAAGGCATGGAACACTTTCCTAGAAAGAAAATTAAATTACCTTATGAATCAATTATGAGAGCCACTTATGGATTGCCTTCCAAAGATGGCAATACCGAGATCTATCCTTGTATCATGCCTAGCTAGGGGCGTTAAACGATAGCGTTTGTTGGGAGGCAACCCAATTTTATTTTCTTTGTTTTTGCTTCTGTTTAGGAATAAATATTGCATCTAGATTATGTTTAGATGTGGTTTTGTGTTTTAATTAGTGTTTGTGCCAAGTAGAACCTTTGGGAAGACTTGTGTGAAGTTTATATGATCTTGCTGTAAAAAACAGAAACATTAGCGCTCACTAGAATAGTCACCAGATTTTACTGGAGAGCGCTATTTAGTTGATTCTTTTTGCAGATGATTAATAGAAAAATTCCTCACGTTTACCAATTTATTTCAATTTTTTGGAGTTACAGAAGTATGCGAAGACTGTTATGTTTTTCACAGATTCTGTTTTTCGTGTGTTGTTTGCTTATTTTGATGAACCTATGAGTAGTATTGGAGGATATGAATCATAGAGAAGTTGGAATACATTAGGTTTAACACCAATATAAACAAAGAATGAGTTCATTACAGTACCTTTGAGTGATGGTTTGTTTTCTTATACTAACGGAGCTCACGAGATTTTTGGCTAAGTTTTGTGTTATGAAGTTTTCAAGTTTTGAGTATGGCTTTGATGGACTATGGAACAAAGAGTGGCAAGAGCCCAATACTGGGGATGCCCAAGGCACCCCAAGGTAAAATTCAAGGACAACGAAAAGCCTAAGCTTGGGGATGCCCCGGGAAGGCATCCCCTCTTTCGTCTTCATCTATCGGTAACTATACTCGGGACTATATTTTTATTCACCACATGATATGTGTTTTACTTACAGCATTATGTATGATTTGAGTCTTTGCTTGTTAGTTTGTCACAATCATCCTTGCTGGACACACCTTTTTGAGAGAGATAAATATGGCCTACAAATTGTTAGAACACTCTATGTGCTTCACTTATATCTTTTGAGTTAAATAGTTTTGCTCTAGTACTTCACTTATATCATTTAGAGCACGGTGGTGATACGTCCATTTTGCATCATGATTATAAGTTGATATTTATTGCATTATGGGCTGTTCATACATGTTTTGTCATAATACTTATGCCTTTTCTCTCTTATTTGACAAGGTTTACATGAAGAAGGAGAATGCCGGCAGCTGGAATTCTGGGCTGGAAAAGGAGCAAACTCTGGAAACCTATTCTGCAAAACTCCAAAAGCCCTGAAACTCCACAGAATATCGTTTCGGAAAATATAAAGAATATGTGGCGAAAGAAACCCACGAGAGAGGCCACCGGCTGTCCTCGAGGGTGGGGGGCGCGCCCCCTTCCTAGGGCGCGCCCCCTACCTCGTGGGCCAGCCGGCAGGCCCCCGATGCCCTCTTCTCCTATATGAGGTGTTTTGACCTGGAAAAAAAATCATAAGGAGGCTTTCGGGACCATACGCCGCCGTCTCGAGGCGGAAACCAATCTAGGGCTCCGGCAGAGCTGTTCTGCCGGGGATCCTTCCCTCCGGGAGGGGGAAATCGTCACCGTCATCATCACCAACAACTCTCCCATCTTGGGGAGGGCTATCTTCATCAACATCATCACCAGCACCATCTCCTCTCAAACCCTAGTTCATCTCTTGTATCCAATCTTTGTACCCAAACCTTAGATTGGTACCTGTGGGTTCCTAGTAGTGTTGATTACTCCTTGTAGTTGATGCTAGTTGGTTTATTTGGTGGAGAATCATATGTTCAGATCCATTATGCATATTAATACCCCTCTGATCGTGAACAATATTATTTCTTGTGAGTAGTTACTTTTGTTCCTGAGGACATGGGAGAAGTCTTGCTATCAGTAGTCATGTGAATTTGGTCTTCGTTCGATATTTTGATGAGATGTATGTTGTCTTTCCTCTAGTGGTGTCATGTGAACGTCGACTACATGACACTTCACCATTATTTGGGCCTAGAGGAGAGCATTGGGAAGTAATAAGTAGATGATGGGTTGCTAGAGTGACAGAAGCTTAAACCCTAGTTTATGCGTTGCTTCGTAAGGGGATGATTTGGATCCATATGTTTCGGGCTATGGTTAGGTTTACCTCAATACTTCTTTTGTAGTTGCGGATGCTTGCATTAGAGGTTAACCATAAGTGGGAGGTTTGTCCAAGTAAGGGTAGCACCCAAGCACCGGTCCACCCACATACCAAATTATCAAAGTACCGAATGCTAATCAGACGATCGTGATGAAAACTAGCTTAACGATAATTCTCATGTGTCCTCGGGAGCGCTTTTCTTTATACAAGAGTTTGTGCAGGCTTGTCCTTTACTACAAAAAGGATTGGGCCACCTTGCTGCACCTTATTTACTTTTACCTTTTGTCACTTGCTACCAATTACCTTATCACAAAACTATCTGTTACCTATAATTTCACTGCTTGCAGAAAATACCTTACTGAAAACTGCCTATCATTTCCTTCTGCTCCTCGTTGGGTTCGACACTCTTACTTATCGAAAGGACTATGATAGATCCCCTACACTTGTGGGTCATCAAGACTCTTTTCTGGCGCCGTTGCCGGGGAGTGAAGCGCCTTTGGTAAGGAAAAATTTATATAGTGTGCTGAAATTTATTGTCACTTGTTACTATGGCTCAAAATCCTTTGAGGGGCTTGTTCGGGGTATCTTCACCCTGAGAAGAAGAGCAAAGAGTTGCTCCTCAACCTACTTCACCTATGGAAAATGTTTGCTTTGATATTCCTTCGGGTATGATAGAGAAACTGCTTGAAAATCCCTTTTACAGGAGACGGAACACTGCATCCCGACTTACACCTAATCTATGTGGATGAAGTTTGTGGATTGTTTGAGCTTGCAGGTATGCCCGAGGATGTTATCAAGAAGAAGGTCTTCCCTTTATCTTTGAAGGGAGATGCATTGACATGGTTTAGGCTATGCGATGATATGGGATCATGGAACTATAATCGTCTGAAGCTAGAATTTCATCAGAAGTTCTACCCTATGAACCAGGTTCATCGTGATCGTAATTATATTTATAATTTCTGGCCTCGCGAAGGAGAAAGCATCGCTCAAGCTTGGGGGAGGCTTAAGTCAATGTTATATTCATGCCCCAATCATGAGCTCTCAAGAGAAATGATCATTCAAAATTTTTATGCTCGGCTTTCTCATAATAATCGCTCCATGCTCGATACTTCTTGCTCTGGTTCTTATATGATGAAGACTATTGACTTCAAATGGGATTTATTGGAAATAATTAAATGCAACTCTGAAGATTGGGATCTAGACGAAGGTAAGGAGTCAGGTATGACCCCTAAGTTTGATTGTGTTAAAGCTTTTATGGATACCGATGTTTTCCGTGAGTTTAGCACTAAATATGGACTTGACTCTGAGATAGTAGCTTCTTTCTGTGAATCCTTTGCTACTCATGTTGATCTCCCCAAGGGGAAGTGGTTTAAATACCATCCCCTTATTGAAGTAAAAGTAGTTGAACCTATTAAAGTTGAAGAAAAGACTATCACTTATAATGTTGATCCTGTTATACCTACTGCTTATATTGAGAAACCACCTTTCCCTGTTAGGATAAAGGATCATGCTCAAGCTTCAACTATAGTTCGTCAGAGTAATACTAGAACACCTACACCCTCTGAGCAAATTAAAGTTGAACCTAGTGTTGCTATGGTTAAAGATCTCTTGGTAGAAGATTTAGATGGACATGTTATTTACCTCCAAGAAGAGTCTTCAAGAATAACCAAACCCAATTCTAGGAATAAACATAAACCTGTTGTAGGCTTGCCTGTCATCTCTGTCAAGATAGGAGATCATTGCTATCATGGTTTATGTGACGTAGGTGCTAGTGCGAGTATTATCCCTTTTGATTTGTACAACGAAATTATGCATGATATTGCACCTGTTGAGTTAGAAGGGATTGACGTTACTATTAAGCTTGCTAATAGAGATACTATTTCACCAGTTGGGATTGTTAGAGATATTGAAGTCTTGTGTGGGAAGGTGAAATACCCTGTTGATTTTCTCGTTCTTAGTTCCCCACAAGATGCATTCTACCCCATTATATTTAATAGACCCTTCTTGAATACCGTTAATGCCAAGACAGACTGCGTGAAAGATATTGTCACTGTTGGATTAGGGGATATGTCTCATGATTTTAACTTTGCTAAATTCCGTAGACAACCCGTTGAAAAGGCACCACCCAGTAAAGATGAAATTATCAGTCTTGCTTCTATTGCCGTGCCACCTAATGATCCTTTAGAACAATACTTGCTAGACCATGAAAATGATATGCATATGAATGAGAGAAGGGAAATAGATGAAATATTCCTTACACAGGGACCCGTATTGAAAAACAACTTGCCTATTGAAATCCTAGGGGATCCTCCTCCACCCAAGGGTGATCCCGTGTTTGAACTTAAACATTTGCTTGATAATCTTAAGTATGTTTATCTTGATGAAAAGAAGATATATCCTGTTATTATTAGTGCTAACCTTTCAGAGCAGGAAGAAGAAAAATTATTGAAAACTCTGAAGAAGCATCGTGCTGCTATTGGATATACTCTCGATGATCTTAAGGGCATTAGTCCCACTATATGTCAACACAAGATAAAATTGGAAGAAAATGCTAAACCAGTTACTGATCATCAGCGACGGTTAAATCCTAAGATGAAAGAAGTGGTGAGGAAGGAAATACTAAATCTTCTAGAGGCAGGTATTATCTATTCAGTTGCTGATAGCCAGTGGGTAAGTCCTATCCATTCAGTTCCTAAGAAAGGAGGTATGACTGTTGTCCCTAATGATAAAGATGAATTGACCCCGCAAAGAATAGTTACAGGTTATAGGATGGTAATTGATTTCCGTAAGTTAAATAAAGCTACTAAGAAGGATCATTACCCCTTGCCATTTATTGATCAAATGCTAAAAAGGTTATCCAAACATACTCATTTCTGCTTTCTAGATGGTTATTATGGTTTCTCTCAAATACCTTTGTCAAAAGGGGATCAAGAAAAGACCACCTTTACTTGTCCTTTCGGTACCTTTGCTTATAGACGTATGCCTTTTGGTTTGTGTAATGCACCTGCTACCTTTCAAAGATGCATGATGGCTATATTCTCTAACTTTTGTGAAGAGATTGTTGAGGTGTTCATGGATGATTTCTCCGTTTACGGAACTTCTTTTGATGATTGCTTAAGCAACCTTGATCGAGTTTTGCAAAGATGTGAAGACACTAATCTGGTCTTGAATTGGGAGAAGTGCCACTTTATGGTTAATGAAGGCATTATTGTAGCGACCACGATCCGAATGGACCGAAGTCTCTGTGTTCTGTGTCATCCCTGGATCGGTATGCTGACACACACAGTACTCGAGGATTTATAACAGAGGTAAATCACATGTAATAAGTAACGTAAATACTATTACCTCAATCGATCATAGCGGAAGCATCAAAGGTTGTGGATTCCCATCAACACCAACGGCAAAGTTGAGTGTAGAAATCGTAACCCTAACGTATCACTTACTCGTCGTAAGATAATCCTGCAACATGAGACGTTGCAGCCATGTAGGTCAGTACATTGAATGTACTGGCAATTTCATACTATAATGATAATGATAAGCAAAGCCTACAACTACATGCATATTTGGCTGGTGGAGGCTGTAAGGATGTTTTTGCATAAAGCTGATTTTTCCCTACAACAAGGAATGCATTTTATTTAACTACTTTGTTAAATTTAAACCATGAACAATTGAGAATGGTTCCTCCATCTCAATCCCAAACCAAAGTCATTATTAACCCAACAAATTAATTCAATAGAGTGTTGAGATCAATAAACAATCCACTTCTAGATACTCAAAGATGTCCATAACCGGGGACACGGCTACTCATGAATAGTTTGTACACTCTGCAGAGGTTTGTGCACTTAAGACCCGATCTCCTCCGTTGGAATTCTCGCACTGCATGATGTTTGAGAAATGGATGACCGAGACACAGTCTTTCAGAAGCACTAGTACCTACGACCGGGTGAACCGTACCAACCTACATCCCCTACATCTGCTAGTTCACCACTATAGATGTCCGCACGACTTACTCATACTATGCTAGAGCCCATAATAGCATTGTGGCTGCACACGGAAGTTTCTACTATGAATAATCTCATGATCCCTTTGAGCCTGGGTGGCGGTCCGAAGAAAAAAAGACCATCCCTGGAATACCCAGATGCCTCAATCCACCCAGATGTGTATTAATGTTGCCACCTTAAGTTGAACCATTAATTAACAAACTCACATCTGTCATGGATTTCACTCACTCAATCCACGTCTACGAGCATAGCATGTCCTAACAGCAAACGTAGAAGTAACTCCCAAAGGTTTGAATGTAATGCAGGTAATAGGTACTACCTCAATCTACTTCCCAGTCCCACAAGTTAATTGATCCTACTCATGCAATGTGTTTGAGGATATAACTAATGCAATGAAAACTGGGTATTGGAAAATATGATCAAAGTGTGAACTTGCCTGCAATGTTGATGAAGATGATTCGCGCTCAAAACTCTTGATAGATCTACTCGTCACACTCCGATCAACTTATCGTAAGCACGCAATGGTAACCACACATAAGCAATCACTCAGAAAGATCGGACGGGACGAATAAACACTTCGAAAAACTTCGAAAACAAACGAATGATTCTTGAAACATAAAACAATTTCTAACAGTACCAAAATTATGTGAATTTGGCCTTATCAGAAAGTTTAGGTCAAGAGCTTCGATTTGCAACAAGAATCAACTCAAACGGAGTTACGAAACTTAAGTTATGATCAAACGAAGTTCAAATTTAAAACTAGTTGAATTCAAATTTTAAAATTTTCAAAAACATGTTTAAGTTGTATTACTGGAAAGAGGGCTTCGTAACGAAGACGTGGGCGTTGGTTTCGTCGGATTTGGACCAACTGATAAAAAGTTATGGCCGAAAGAAGAATAGGGGCTAAACTGTAAATAAAGTATTTACAGAGAGGTCCCTGGCCGAAAACTAAACAGAAAAGAAAAACTTAATGAATGAACGTTCGTTTTCTAGTCCTAAAGGGTGAACGTTCACTGTATAACTAAACCTAAAAAAAATAAACCGATCTAAAACTAAAGATCTAACTAAACAGAAAACCAGGGCGGGTTTATACCTATAAGGTTTTCCGACGATAAACCAACGGTTCGGCGAAGTAAACCGGCGAGGACGCTCGGGCGCGGACCGGACCGGAACTCTGCCGAGGTCTTTGGCCGGCGGCGAAGCGGGCAGTGCGGCGGTGGCGCGGAGCAGGGGCGGGCGAGCGAGGCGAGTGGGGCGGCGAGGCGCGGCTGCGGGAGCGAGCGGCGGCGGCGGCAGAAGTGCGCGGCAGCGGCGGTTGAGTGCGGCGGCGGCAGTGCGATGCGAGGGGAGAGGGGCGGAGCTTGCGTGCAGAAGGGGGCAGGGGAAGGCGGCGGCGGCAGTGTCCGCTCGGGACACGGCGGCGGCGAACTTGCCGTGTGGGAGGAGGAAAGGGTCGGGGCGAGCAGCTGGGCCGCGGCCTGGCTCGGCTGCTGGGCCGGCCCAGTCGGCGAAGGAACATTTTTTTTAACAGACAAGAAAATGTATAAAAGCAAAATAAATAAATAAAATGCCCTATAGGCATATAATATATCAAAATTGACAGAAAAATAAGCCCTACAACCTGAACATTTTACTATTTTCAAATAAAATGCCCACAAATTCTAATAAATCAAGAGGTTCTACTGATGCAATTAAAATCCAATAAAAATCATTCTAAAATACCAAAAAGGAATTCAAATTTATCTCTCTCCAATTTTCTGCTGTAGGGAATCATGTTACCCTATTTTTCCATGTAATTTATTTTGGAGAAAAATAATTTGAATAAAAACCAAATAACTCAATATTTGAAATTGAGCAGAAAATTTGAGAAAAACCTCCAACTCATATTTCCTATAATTTGAAGAAGTCATTTTATCTTCTCTCTGGAAAATCATTGAGTCGCATAAAGTTCCTGAATTCGAGAATATTTCGAGGATGAAATTCAAAATCCTTTCAAAGCCCTTTATCATTTAGAATAAATGGAAGAAGTCATATTATATTCACTCTAGGGTTTTGTGTTGAAAAGAATTTGAATTCCCTCGGAGATCAAAAAGCAAAGTGAAAGTTTTGGGAAAGTCATTTTATTTAACTTTCAAAAGTTTCAAATTTCACTCAATTTCACACAGCACATCAAACAGCAATCAAATCTATCTGTTTATTATAACATTCCAATATTTAGAATTTTGGGATGTTACGAACCTACCACACTTAAAATGAATCTCGTCCTCGAGATTCGGAGAGGCTAGCAAGAAATAGGTTAGGGTTTGGGGGTCTCCTAACAAATCGCTAATTGGTGTGGCCTAGTGTGCTACCACACTTAGAATGATGGTTATGGTTCCATCAAAACTCAGGTATTCCATCCTTTGGGTTGACGGCGTCGGTCTTCTCAATGTTTAGGGTAATTACTTCTCGGGGCTCTTTCGGTAGTGGCAAAATTGCTGTCTCGATTCCTTGTATCCTTTCAACTTGATAAGGTTCTTTCGAGACAGGTTCCTCTTAGCTGACAGGTATGGCGCCAATACTAAACATATATCAATATCTCATGGAGGTCATCGAACAATTTATTGGGTCCCTGCAAAAACGGGTCTGGGCTTCATCCTCACCGTATATCCTACGGTTGGCAACAGCATGCCGTGTACAAGGGAAAAATTTCTATACCATTCCAGGGTTTAAACAAGGTTTTGACATCGTCGTCTCTCTACTATAGGAAAGTCACTCAGATTTACCATCCCGTATAACAGATGCGAATAATAAGAGTAAGTCGGTATGGTGATCAATCCATCCCGCACCCAAATCATTACCTTGTATATGGTTTAGTGAATCTCGTATTCTAACACTCGGCCATCCTCACAAGCATTGTAGAATTTTCTCTTGTTAACGAACTAAGTTCGGAGAAATCCATTGATTCTGCAAGTCAAACAACCATCTATCGTTTCACTACCCTCGGGTTTAACATAACCACCTATAGGATCGTCTACTGACAAAGGTCGTAACTTCTACCAGGGGTTTTCCTTCAGCAAGAGTGAGCTTGCTTTCTTGACAGGTCCTGGGGCCTGTGGGTTATGGCTCATCTCACCACTAGTAACACTTGGTCTCATCATCGGGTTGCAACTGGTCATTCTTCCGACATCCAACTTCCCTGGGCTCTCTTAAATCCATCCAATTTGTTTGGTATCCCTTTCTTCTGGGTACCAAACTAAGCGTAATTACTCACACTCATCCTTGGGTAGTTCTTTCCAAGTCGGACGTAACTAACAACTAGCTAGTGTATTCGGGTAGTGGTGTTGGATTCTACCACACTTAAAATGAATAACACTAGTTTCTTCAAAATCTCCTTCCATGCATCATGTCTTCACTCATCACTATAGAGTAACAACTCATAAAATCCAAAATCAATACCAGGCTGCTAACTTCACCGATTCTCAACTTACTACAGTTTACTGCATTTCCATTGCAGGCTTCAACTCTAATACTTAGCACAAAACTCCTTCTTCTTGGTACAATCTATAGCAAAATGCACCGCTTTACCACAGCAGGTACACATAACTATTAACAAGTCTCGTGGTTCCCTTGTGATTATGTAGCCTCCTTAGGTCCTCGGCTAAAGGGTCCATGTCAGAACTTGTATATCCGTAACTCAATCCTTGGGGTCACTATAGTTCCATACTCCAGCATTACACCCTCTTAAAAATCCAATTGTACTTCTTTCCTTCATACTCTTGGGGTAAGCCTCATATCAAAATCAACTCCAATTTATTTGTGCAAACTCTTCTCCTTGGAGCAACACTTTCCTTTCTATTGGTCCAGGGTTCACTCAGTAAGGTTCAACTAAACAAAATGCACTCGTTCAACAAAAATCCATATTCTCCTCATATCAAATCTTGTATTACTACTTGAACCAATATTCAACACTCCAGTTACAAAGGTGCTTCACTACAAATGTTTCCATCCACCTAGTTGGGTATGGTCAAACATTCCTCCCATCTTTATTCATTTGTCCTAGCTAAGGACGCTTCAGTCCCACTGGAATTGTGCAATGTACTTCTTGAAATCATCAATCTTTTGCTTCGTCCTATTGGTCGTGTGCTTCATCTCCACCATCTCTGCATGCATCATACTCAGGCATCCCTGGGTATAACGAAGTCTTGCTTCGAGTATTTCTCCCATTTGACGTATGGCCTCCATAGCAGCTTCACGAATAGAATCGAAGAATGTTGTTCGCGGTACTCGGGAGATGAAAAAGTATTGACCCATAGTCTTTAGGCAAACTCCTTTCACACGGTGGAGGTGTACCTCCACGTACCAAAGTTCAACTCCATTCTCCATGAAGGGATAACCCTTGTAAACTGCATCTCCTTCCAGGTGAATATGCTTCATCATGTCCTTCAGGATCTTTGGATAATCCTGGTCGCTAGTCAGGGTCATGATGGTTTCCGGGCCTTTGAGAAAAGACTCGTATAGGGTTGTCATCTGTGGGTATAAGATAGAAGGGGTTCTTAGGACAACATACATATATCCTTGGGTAAAACTGTGACACCTGGATAATTACGCTACAGTAATTCCGCGCTAATGATGCCACGTCACCATGATCACTGTCGCTAATCTCGTGTTAGTTCGAAACCGATCCAAATTAAAAATTGAGTTAAAAGAAAACAACAAAGATTTCAAATATCAAAACTAAAATGTTCAAGTTGTGTCAAATACATCGTAAGTAAATATGGTGGAGAAACCACTCCTTCATAAAATAATTATTAAATACTATTAGGTGAATAAAATAGTAGAAAAAACTATTATTTAAATGCTTTTAAATATTAATTAATTACAAAACTAATGTAGTTTGAGTACCAAGTTAAGGTGATAATGACATATTTGGTAACATCAAATTAGGTGGCATTTTGGTATTTTGCAAAAATAAAAATATAAAGTAACTAAAAGAAAACACTAAACAAAAGTAATTAAAATAAGAAAACAAATGTAAAAAGAAAAGAAGAAAAAGGAAACCCCCTGCTGGGCCGTGGCCCAGCCGGCCACCAGGCCAGGCCCAGCCGGCCCACCCCGCGCGCCCCTAGCCTACTAGGCCAACCCCTCCCACCTCTAACCCTAACCCGCACCCATTCCCCCCCCCACTCCCTCGTCTCTCCCTCCCCTCCCGATCCAGATCGGATCGGGGCTCACCCCGTGGCCATCGACCGGCGCAGCCTCGCGCCCCCGCCCCGTCTCCAGCATCGGCGCCCCGCCGCCTGCCGTCACCGGCGAGCACCAGCAGGCCGCCGGCCATCGAGGCCCCAGCATGGACCGGAGCATCGCCGCCGCCCTGGTTCTGCAGGGCGCTGTGCTCGGGCCCCATGCCGCCCGACGACCCTCTGTCGTGGGCGAGCCACTCGACGGCGACGACCTCCCTGTACTCGCGCCGGCCCCACCTCCTACAGGCGTTTCTTTCTACTCGTCGTCCCGTGTTGAGGCCGTCGTCCATGTGCCGCAACCCTTGCCCTCTGCTCTGCCTCGTGCCTGCCGGCCCGTCCAGCCACCGGACCTCGCCGGCAAGGTTCCTCCGGCGTCCCCGATCCCTCTCTGCAACGATGTGAGCATCCGGCTCCTCCCCGACCTCTCCCCTTTCTCTCCCTCGCCCCGTAGTTCGGTTACAGCCAAGCCACGTCGTCACCGCCGTCCGACGTCGTCGTCGTGGTCACCTCCGTCCGTCATCGCACGAACAGCTCGCCCCACTACACGCACGGCGCCGCGCAACTTCTGTGGGTGGTTGCAGACGACCATTTGGTCGCCGGAATCAGGATCCGGCATGTCGCCGCTGCCTACCCGTCGCTCCGCCGCTACTCCCAGCGGCAGCGTCGAGCCACCCGCGCAGCTCCCCCCTCGCTGCCCCCCTGCCGCCCGATCCCCACTGGCCGCAGCCGCCGCCGGCCAACCGCCTGGAGGCCGCCATCGGTCGGGGCCTTGACCCATTCTGGGCGAGTGCTCGACCCGCCTCCTCGCTCCGCTTTTGCCTGATACCCGCACGCCCGTTAGGCCTCCTGGCCAAATGACAGGTGGGGACCGCCCAAAAAAAATGTGTAATAAAAATAACAATAATAAGTAATTAAATTAATAAATTAGTAAATTGATTAACTTGATTAATTAAATTTAGTAACCTAAACAATTAGTTAAACTAATTAACTTTAGTTAATTAAACTGGGACCTATGACAGCCGGGGCCCGCCGCCAGAATGTTTAAAAAAAAGAAATGAAAACTATATATTAATAATAATAACAATATTAATTAATTAATTAATTAATTCTGCTTAATTAAACTAATTAAGGTTAATTAACCTAAATAGCTAATCAACCTAATTAATCTGTTAACTAGGTTAATGAGTCTATGACAAGTGGGACCCACATGTCAGTTTGACTAGGTCAACTAACTAGTTGACTGCTGACATCACCTTGACATCATGCTGATGTCATAATTACATTTTCTTATTAAATTAATTCTGTTAATTCTAAAAATGATTTAAATCTTAAAAAATTAATATAAATTAATCCGTAACTCGGATGAAAATAATTTATATATGAAAGTTGATCAAAACGATGAGACGAATCCGAATACGCAGCCCGTTCGTCAACCACACGTCCCTAGCATACCAAACCTGCAACTTTCCTCCTCCGTTTCATCTGTCCGAAAACGTCAAACACCGGGAATACTTTCCCGGATGTTTTCCCCCTTCCCCGGTATCACCTATCCCTGCGTTAGCTCACGCCTGGCGCCGTGTATTGCTTTGTTATATTTTGTGATGCTATTGTTTGCTCTGTTATTTATTGTATTCCCCTTCGTTGCTTCTTTTCGGTAGACTCCGATACCGTGATAGACCCCGAGACCATTGACGCTTCGGTGTTCGACTACGGCTACGCCTCCGAAGTCTCCTTTCGTTTGCAGGGCTTCCACGCAAGCCCCCCCCCTTGATCACCAGATATCACCTATCCTCCTCCTTCTTACTCTTGCATTAGTTTACTACTGTTGTTGATCTGAGAACTCCTATTCTGATGCATAGCATGTCATTGTTGCTACCATTGTTGATACCTTACCTGTTATCCTAATGCTTAGTATAGGATGCTAGTATTCCATCAGTGGCCCAACATCCTTGTCCGTCTGCCATGCTATACTATCGGGCCGTGATCACCTCGGGTGGTGATCACGGGTATATACTATATACATACTTTACATGACACATGATGTGACTAAAGTCGAGTCGGCTCATTGAGTACCCGCAAGTGATTCGATGTGGGGGCTGAAAGGACAGGTGGCTCCATCCAGGTAGTGATGGGCCTGAGTTCCCGACGGCCCCCCGAGTGGATCTTTCTGGCGGAGCGACAGGGCAGGTTGTGACACCCAGTGGAGAGGTGGCCTGGCCCTGGTCGTTGTCCGCGGT
This sequence comes from Secale cereale, assembly GCA_902687465.1. Taxonomy (NCBI): domain Eukaryota; kingdom Viridiplantae; phylum Streptophyta; class Magnoliopsida; order Poales; family Poaceae; genus Secale; species Secale cereale. The sequence goes on from LR738712.1 coordinate 157,061,475, forward strand.
TATTTCATAATAACACGCTTAACGAGTTTGGATATTTGATCTGAGTCTGGTCGTTGGCCTATATGCACTAACCAGCTACGTGGGAATAGTTATGGGTACTCGACGTCGTGGTATCAGCCGAAGCCTTCTTGACGTCAGCGATTGAGCGGCGCGCGCCGGGTTGGACCGCGTAACGCAACTTCCTTAGTAATGGAGGTTGCTAGGTCTGCTCACCGGCCGCGTACGCAACGTGCAGGTGTGCGTTGGGCGATGGGCCCGGACCCCTGCGCGCCTAGGACTTAGACCGGCGTGCTGACCTCTTTGTTGTGCTTAGGTAGGGCTGCGACGTGTTGATCTTCCGAGGCCGGGCATGACCCTGGAAAGTGTGTCCGGCCAAATGGGATCAAGCGTGCTGGGTTATGTGATGCACCCCTGCAGGGAAGTTAATCTATTCGAATAGCCGTGTCCCTCGGTAAAAGGACGACCCGGAGTTGTATTCCGACCTCATGACAACTAGAACCGGATACTTAATAAAACACACCCTTACCAGTGCCAGATACAACTCGGTGGTTGCTCTCTCACAGGGTGATGTGCGGGAGGATCGCCGAGTAGGATTATGCTATACGATGTTACTTGGTGAACTTACCATCTACCCCCTTCTACTGCTGCAAGACGGAGGCTGCGAGAAGCGAGGATACTTGTTACTTTCTAGCTACCCTCTTCTTCTGCTGCAAGATGGAGGTTATGAGAAGCATAGTCTTCGATTGGATTAGCTATCCCCCTCTTATTCTGCTTTCTGCAGTTCAGTCCACATATATTAACCCTTTACACAGATATCTTTGCATATGTAGTGTAGATCCTTGCTTGCGAGTACTTTGGATGAGTACTCACGGTTGCTTTTCTCCCCCTTTTCCCCTTTTGTCCCTTCTTCTCGGATGACGCAACCAGATGGTGGAGTCCAGGACCCAGAGGATCCCGATGATGTTTCTACATGGAGTTCGGCTTCGAGGAGTATTTAGGAGGTCCCAGGCAGGAGGCCTTGCCTTTTCGATCATTGCTACTTTTGTGCTAGCCTTCTTAAGGCAAACTTGTTTAACTTATGTCTGTACTCATATATTATTGCTTCCGCTGACTCTTGTGTTTTCGAGCTTATGTATTCGAGCCCTCGAGGCCCCTGGCTTGTAATATAAAGCTTGTATTATTTTAATTTGTGTCTAGAGTTGTGTTGTGATATCTTCCAGTGAGTCCCTGATCTTGGTCGTACACATTTGCGTGCATGATTAGTGTACGGACAAATCGGGGGTGTCACAAGTTGGTATCAGAGCCGACTGCCTGTAGGAATCCCCCTTTCCAACTCCTTGGCCGAAGTTGTGTCTAGTCTTTGAAAAAAACAAATTTACTAACTTGTTGTGTGGCTTACGGGCCCACAACACCAATAGGTGGTATTAGGATCTTTTATTCCTCTTCTATGCTCTGGGACTCTGATCTCTCTTCTATTCGGGTTAAAATATTTTACTAACTCTGACTCTAGGTTCTCGTAACTATTTCTCCCGGAGAGCTTTCATTTCGGAAGATCACCTGCTTCGTCGGAATATTCTGAGGATATCCCTCGATGTTTTCCCGAAACCCTTGTGCTCATCGCCTTTGCAAATCACTACCACCGATATATCCCTATGGATATCTGCATGCACTTGTCATTCTCATGATCATTCCTCGCCGCTCTTGTTGTTACAAGATGCCTCGAAATATTCTCCGTTGTTCGAGGATCCTTTGAGTTTACTGTCTTGCAGTTTTATTTCGCATGAAAACCCTTACGGTTATTTCCTCACATTTATTGAGGATCCATTCTTCTCAATTGTTCATGTGTCTCACAAAATTCTTCGGAATACTTTTCGATCTTTCGAAAATTCTCTACAACATGTTACTCTTGAAATTCTTGACTCCTTGCATTATGGTTAATTTCATATGACCAGTAGTCTTCGTTAGCATCCCTTGTCTTAGCCATTTTGAGCCTATTGATTCAATGTGTGCATATGCACGTAGTCATCGGTTACCCTTTTTAAATTTATCCTTCCGGCTCACACGTCATTCCGGACATGAGTTAGTTCTCGGCAATTCAAACCTTTATTGATTGTACAACTAAGTACTTTCAACTCATCCATCCTAGATCAGAGCGTCTTCTTCTGATCCTTCGTTTTGGGAAACCATAATTTCTTTGTGTTTAAGCATCCGACTAATCAAGTGATTCTTGAATCTGATGCCTCTACATTCTTTCTTCCTCTCAGTGAGTACCGATACTCACACCAGCTCCGTTGTGGATCGCCCGATCCATTGTTGGATTGTTATCCGACAGTACCCTTCATATTCAATCACCTTGTGAGTTCTTCCCCTGATACATAATGCCTTTGGTAAATTGTATCCTCTACTTGGCCAACCATGCTCTGCTTTCGAGCTGGTGTATTTACTTTTGAAGCTTGTGGTATAGGTTACTAAGATGTCCGATGGGTTGAACATATACCTTCCCCCTAATCCGTGAGAACCCGAAAGTTTTCACAAGTCATATCTTCCGGTGTTCTACCGGATAAAATTCCAACACTACAGTTTTATCAAAGCAAGAGGTAAATGAAACGTATGCATTGGAGAAATGGGAGTCGACCTTGAACTTTTGTTCATGCCCATGGAAACGATGTAGACCGTCTCGGGAGCTTCTTGCAAAATGATTATACATCTAAATAATTCTTTAGGTGTCAATAAATTTGATCCCTTGCAGTTATGGTTCCGACCATGCTGTCCTTATTCAATATATCTAGAATAAATCCATTCCAGGCCTCGTCAATTTTTGACAAGGTTAAAGCATCTACTGTCATAGGTCAATGACCTAGTTCAACTTCTATCGTGTTCTACCTTCGAGTTTTACCCTCTGATACCTCGAGGATATCATGCCTTTGCACTACACCTTTTGAACTTTTGATGAAGTAATACCTTTGCTTGTCGTAATCACTCTATGGGTTCTAGGTTGCCGTCAACCGAGGACACCGTTTAGTAAATCAAATCTGCTCTAAAAATTCAACACCCCTAGTAGATGTTACTGGGAAATTCTTAAACTCAATCTGGTTTATTCCTAGACTATCGGGTACGTCCCTTGTCTAGCTATCTTTGACTGTGCTACCTCGTCCTTCTTTGGTGCACGAATTCTTCAGAGATTGAGCACAACTTACGTCGAGCTTTCAGCATCTGGTTGCTTGTTCAGTAAGGCAACTTTGATTCCGAGCTTGCATCTTATATATTGATTCTATAACTTGCCACTTCGTCATTCCCTTGCTAGTTACCGTTGTTGTTTGATTGCATCCTCTTGAAACCTCCCGGCAAATGTGTCGGATCACCTTCAACACTTTGACTTCTTCCGAGTTGTCAAATGTGTTCATGATGCGAAATACCCTCCTTGCCCTCGATGATTTTTATTATCATCGACAACACCTTTGACTTCCTTTCATCGCGAACTTGTCCACATTATGAATAGAACTTGCTCTCCATCTAGTGTTGTGTTCCGCCTTGAAGTATTACTGTCTATTATGTCGAGAATGATGTGGGGATTGCTCCACCTCTTAGAAATTCTCTGTATGGTGATACTTCTCACCATCACCATTCTTCCTTGGTCCCCGTGTTGTTTTTAACCGAGATACCAATATGCTAACGATGCTGCTTGAGTTATGTACTTCTATCAACCCTATTGCTTTGAAGTTAACGATCGACAGTTCATTCTTAGACCGTTGGTTATTGAATCGCCACTCTAACATTGATCTTGCTGCCTAAGGTCATATTTCGGGCACGACTTTCAACTAATGATTAATGTTGTATGTTATCCTCGAGCATACAACATTATGTCATTTGAATTGAAAAGTGTCATCTTCCTGTTCACATTATTGTGGAAATCCATCCGTTTGGAATTCTCGATGAATTGTCGCTGAGCCCATCAGTCACCTCCTCATCCTCTCCTTGGTTTAATGATGAACTATTGTTTCGGGAACCCACTCCCATAGTTCATTTCCCGAGAATCTTGCAATGTCATTTCGTCGACTTGTGATGCACCATTTCTTCTCGAACATCCTGAGTCTGAGGTATCGTAACACCGATCGGATCTGAATCTTGGTCAGATATGATGGTTGGGATAACTTTCCAGTAGTTATAATGTTGGTCCTTTGACGACCCGGTAATATGATGTCATGCCTAGCACCCGGGCTAGAGGATCCATCATTATAATTTCTTTTGTAAGGATAGCCATTCTTCTAGGAGGAAATTGTAAGACTTATTCTATAAGTTGCTTCTGATGGATCATTTGTGTATCCAAGGTCTGGCCCTTAATTGAAACACCATATCATTGCTACCTCGAAACATGACTATGATACCCCCGCTCATCAACAAGGACATTGGAGGCATGATGCTAAATGTTCTTGGTCAGTTATCCAAACACCGTTGTATGGGTAACATCTTGATTCATCCTTGCCTCTTTATCTGAATGGTTGGGTGCTTGCTCTCCTACCCTGTCTGCCATGATTCTTCTTGTCCATGGGATGGGTATACTCCTAATAATTGTGTGTAATCAGAATTTTCCTTTCCATTTGTTTGTTTAACCTTTCCTTGATCTACATATAATCTAAGCAGTAAGAATACTCTGCTAATGTAAACACCTTGTTGTACAACTCTATCGGTAAGACCCTGTTACCATGGTTGGTAACATTCTGGTAACCACCGTTGGAAGAAAACTTTGCCTACCGGTCCGCCTCGTTTCAACGAGCAAGACAATGGTTCTCTTTGTTCTCCGTCCTTGGTACCGACATTGTTGCCAACTTAGCTGACAGACTATTCTCTGACATGCCTTGCTTTCTGTGCAAGATGTCATCACCCTTCCTACTTTCAACCCACATGGTGGGCCCATAACCCACAGGTCCACTGGATCGAAACCTGACTCTTCTTTACAACCTGAATTCTATGGTATCCTTTGCACCTGGCTTCGTATATGATTCACGAGCTAAATTCTACTATGTTTCATCCTGGTATCAAACACCATGTTATTCACGTTGTTCAAGCCCCATTCCAGCTTCTGTCTAGGCATCGAATGATTGCCTACCCATTTGAAACTTTGGTACCATCGTATAGTGCACTCAATGAATTCATCGAAATACTACTCGTAGGGTACTTCGTGTATCACTTTCTGAATTCGCCGTCGTATGCGCAGACTTCGTGGAGATACGTTCCTCCAAAGTTTTTCCCCATGGTCGCGTTCGTAGGACGATGGAGACCCCGAAGAAAGGATGACGGCTTGGTCACGATGACTTGAAGCAGAGAAATGAAGACATCAACGAAAGGGATCAACCTCTTCGAAGGGGCAGTCAAGACTGAGAAGACTCGCTAGGTTTTCGCAACCAGCACTCCCCCCTACTCCACCGCTTAAATCTCGGGACGAGATTTCTTGTAGTGGAGGAGAATTGTGACGCCCGGATAATTACGCTACAGTAATTCCGCGCTAATGATGCCACGTCACCACGATTACTGTCGCTAATCTCGTGTTAGTTCGAAACCGATCCAAATTAAAAATTGAGTTAAAAGAAAACAACAAAGATTTCAAATATCAAAACTAAAATGTTCAAGTTGTGTCAAATACATCGTAAGTAAATATGGTGGAGAAACCACTCCTTCATAAAATAATTATTAAATACTATTAGGTGAATAAAACAGTAGAAAAAACTATTATTTAAATGCTTTTAAATATTAATTAATTACGAAACTAATTTAGTTTGAGTACCAAGTTAAGGTGATAATGACATATTTGGTAACATCAAATTAGGTGGCATTTTGGTATTTTGCAAAAATAAAAATATAAAGTAACTAAAAGAAAACACTAAACAAAAGTGATTAAAATAAGAAAACAAATGTAAAAAGAAAAGAGAAAAAGGAAACCCCCCGCTGGGCCGTGGCCCAGCTGGCCACCAGGCCAGGCCCAGCCGGCCCACCCCGCGCGCCCCTGGCCTACTAGGCAAACCCCTCCCACCTCTAACCCTAACCCGCACCCATCCCCCCCCACTCCCTCGTCTCTCCCTCCCCTCCCGATCCAGATCGGATCGGGGCTCACCCCGTGGCCATCGACCGGCGCAGCCTCGCGCCCCCGTCCTGTCTCCAGCATCGGCGCCCCGCCGCCTGCCGTCACCGGCGAGCACCAGCAGGCCGCCGGCCATCGAGGCCCCATCATGGACCGGAGCATCGCCGCCGCCCTGGTTCTGCAGGGCGCCGTGCTCGGGCCCCATGTCGCCCGACGACCCTCTGTCATGGGCGAGCCACTCGACGGCGACGACCTCCCTGTACTCGCTCCGGCCCCACCTCCTCCAGGCGTTTCTTCCTCCTCGTCATCCCGTGTTGAGGCCGTCGTCCATGTGCCGCAACCCTTGCCCTCTGCTCTGCCTCGTGCCTGCCGGCCCGTCCAGCCGCCGGACCTCGCCGGCAAGGTTCCTCCGGCGTCCCCGATCCCTCTCTGCAACGATGTGAGCATCCGGCTCCTCCCTGACCTCTCCCCTTTCTCTCCCTCGCCCCGTAGTTCGGTTACAGCCAAGCCACGTCGTCACCGCCGTCCGACGTCGTCGTCGTGGTCACCTCCGTCCGTCATCGCACGAACAGCTCGCCCCACTACACGCACGGCGCCGCGCGGCTTCTGTGGGTGGTTGCAGACGACCATTTGGTCGCCGGAATCAGGATCCGGCATGTCGCCGCTGCCTACCCGTCGCCCCGCCGCTACTCCCAGCGGCAGCGTCGAGCCACCCGCGCAGCTCCCCCCTCGCTGCCCCCCTGCCGCCCGATCCCCACTGGCCGCAGCCGCCTGCGGCCAACCGCCCGGAGGCCGCCATCGGTTGGGGCCTCGACCCATTCTGGGCGAGTGCTCGACCCGCCTCCTCGCTCCGCTTTTGCCTGATACCCGCACGCCCGTTAGGCCTCCTGGCCAAATGACAGGTGGGGACCGCCCAAAAAAAATGTGTAATAAAAATAATAATAAATAAGTAATTAAATTAATTAATTAGTAAATTGATTAACTTGATTAATTAAATTTAGTAACCTAAACAATTAGTTAAACTAATTAACTTTAGTTAATTAAACTGGGACCTATGACAGCCGGGGCCCGCCGCCGGAATGTTTAAAAAAAAGAAATGAAAAATATATATTAATAATAATAACAATATTAATGAATTAATTAATTAATTAGTTAATTAATTCTGCTTAATTAAACTAATTAAGGTTAATTAACCTAAATAGCTAATCAACCTAATTAATCTGTTAACTAGGTTAATGAGTCTATGACAAGTGGGACCCACATGTCAGTTTGACTAGGTCAACTAACTAGTTGACTGCTGACATCACCTTGACATCGTGCTGATGTCATAATTACATTTTCTTATTAAATTAATTCTGTTAATTCTAAAAATGATTTAAATCTTAAAAAATTAATATAAATTAATCCGTAACTCGGATGAAAATAATTTATATATGAAAGTTGATCAAAACGACGAGACGAATCCGAATACGCAGCCCGTTCGTCAACCACACGTCCCTAGCATACCAAACCTGCAACTTTCCCCCTCCATTTCATCTGTCCGAAAACGTCAAACACCGGGAATACTTTCCCGGATGTTTTCCCCCTTCCCCGGTATCGCCTATCCCTGCGTTAGCTCACGCCTGGCGCCGCGTATTGCTTTGTTATATTTTGTGATGCTATTGTTTGCTCTGTTATTTATTTGTTTCCCCTTCGTTGCTTCTTTTCGATAGACTCCGATACCGTGATAGACCCCGAGACCATTGACGCTTCGGTGTTCGACTACGGCTACGCCTCTGAAGACTCCTTTCGTCTGTAGGGCTTCCAGGCAAGCCCCCCCCCCCTTGATCACCAGATATCGCATATCCTCCTCCTTCTTACTCTTGCATTAGTTTACTACTGTCGTTGATCCGATAACTCCTATTCTGATGCATAGCCTGTCAATGTTGCTACCACTGTTGATACCTTACCTGTTATCCTAATGCTTAGTATAGGATGCTAGTATTCCATCAGTGGCCCAACATCCTTGTCCGTCTGCCGTGCTATACTATCGGGCCGTGATCACCTCGGGTGGTGATCACGGGTATATACTATATACATAGTTTACATGACACATGATGTGACTAAAGTCGGGTCGGTGATGTCTACACACGCTTCTACTCTTGTAGACTATGGTGGGCCTCCAAGCGCAGAGGTTTGTAGGACAGCAGCAATTTCCCTCAAGTGGATGACCTAAGGTTTATCGAACTCAGGGAAGTAGAGGTTGAAGATGGTCTCTCTCAAGCAACCCTCCAACTAAGATACAAGAAGTCTCTTGTGTCCCCAACACACCTAATACACTTGTTAGATGTATAGGTGCACTAGTTCGGCGAAGAGATGTTAAATGGCAAGTGATATGGATGGCAAAACAAGTAATATAAATCTGTAATAAAAAGTGCAGCAAGCAAACAAGTGGTAAACGTGAGCACAAATGGTATTGCAATGGTGGAAACAAGGCCTAAGGATCATACTTTCACTAGAGGCAACTCCCAACAACATTAACATAATCGAATCACATGATATTTCCCATAAAACATGCAATGGAGACGCACCCGGAGGTCATTCCTTCGTGGTCAAGAGATGACGAGAATTATGTAGGGCTACAAAAGCACACCTCAAAGTTCGTAGTTCTCAATCTAAGGATTTCCCAATGTCACCGCGGCCATCCAAAGAGAGTCCCACAATCACCACAACATATCTAAAGGACAGTCAAAGACAAGCACCAAGAGACTCTCAATCTTCAATCAACACACAAGAGAGGAAATCACTCATGAAAATATTTTTCTAATCTATGTCCAATAGACCGCTGTCACCTTGGTCTCGGGGATTATACTAGATAAAGACAAGTGAGTACATCAATCCAATACACAGAGGAAGGGGAAATATCATGGGATCACCCTAGATTAACATAGCCTATGATCACAACGAAGATCACATCATGGGAGAGAGAGATAACCACATAGCTACACGTACGAGCCCTCGGCCCCGGAGAAGACTACTCACGCATGGACATGGTGAGGAGGAGGTTGATGATGGTGTTGATGGAGAGGTGCAGCCCCGCGAGGAGGCGGCGGCCGGCGGCGGCCACGAAGGCGGCGGCGGCGAGGAGGAGACGGCGGCGGCCCTTGGGGGCGGCGGCGGCCCTAGGGGGCAGCGGCTCCTTGGCCCCCCCTTCTTCCTTGTGGATGGTGTTGCAATGGTGCTAGTCCTCCCCTCCAAGACGGCGGCTTGGGAGGAGGAAAATTCGTGGCCCTTGGTGACCTAGGTTTCCTCTCTTTATATAGACTCTCGGATTCCCGTCATCAGATTTTGGGCCTCAGTAAAACGGGCTTTATTCAGCCGTCCGGACTCCGATTTGGACAAATTTTATATCCAGAAGCATCGCCTCGAAATTCCCCACAACTTTCGCAACTAGACTTTTTCCGTTTGACGTCGTCTTCGGGCCAGAACGTGAACATCTTTAAAAAACGTTCTCAGATAGATTTCAGGAAAGTCGGAGTCCTACTCCAATACGACTCCTTTTGCGTTTTTGTCAATTTCCAAGTAATTCCTACACAATAAAGTGTAAAACAAGAACATTGTGCACTTTTGCAACCATTAGTAGATTAGTCCAAATATGATCAAAACTGTATGAAAGTGCATAAATATCATAGCAATATCACACAAAAAGGGCATGGAGCAAGCAGAAATTATAGATACGTTTTGGACGTATCAGTCGGCTCATTGAGTACCCGCAAGTGATTCGATGTGGGGGATGAAAGGACAGGTGGCTCCATCCAGGTAGTGATGGGCCTGAGTTCCCGACGCCCCCCCGAGTGGATCTTTCTGGTGGAGCGACAGGGCAGGTTGTGACACCCAGTGGAGACGTGGCCTGGCCCTGGTCGTTGTCCGCGGTTATTTCATAATAACACGCTTAACGAGTTTGGATATTTGATCTGAGTCTGGCCGTTAGCCTATACGCACTAACCAGCTATGTGGGAATAGTTATGGGTACTCGACGTCATGGTATCAGCCGAAGCCTTCTTGACGTCAGCGATTGAGCGGCGCGCGCCAGGTTGGACCGCGTAACGCAACTTCCTTAGTAATGGAGGTTGCTAGGTCTGCTCACCGCCCGCGTACGCAACGTGCAGGTGTGCGTTGGGTGATGGGCCCGGACCCCTGCGCGCCTAGGACTTAGACCGGCATGCTGACCTCTCTGCTGTGCTTAGGTAGGGCTGTGACGTGTTGATCTTCCGAGGCCGGGCATGACCCTGGAAAGTGTGTCCGACCAAATGGGATCAAGCGTGCTGGGTTATGTGGTGCATCCCTGCAGGGAAGTTAATCTATTCGAATAGCCGTGTCCCTCGGTAAAAGGACGACCCAGAGTTGTATTCCGACCTCATGATAACTAGAATCGGATACTTAATAAAACACACCCTTACCAGTGCCAGATACAACTCGGTGGTTGCTCTCTCACAGGGTGATGTGCGGGAGGATCACCGAGTAGGATTATGCTATACGTTGTTACTTGGTGAACTTACCATCTACCCCCTTCTACTGCTGCAAGACGGAGGCTGCGAGAAGCGAGGATACTTGTTACTTTCCAGCTACCCTCTTCTTCTGCTGCAAGATGGAGGTTACGAGAAGCGTAGTCTTCGATTGGATTAGCTATCCCCCTCTTATTCTGCTTTCTGCAGTTCAGTCCAGATATATTAACCCTTTACACAGATATCTTTGCATATGTAGTGTAGATCCTTGCTTGCGAGTACTTTGGATGAGTACTCACGGTTGCTTTTCTCCCCCTTTTCCCGTTTTGTCCCTTCTTCTCGGATGACGCAACCAGATGGTGGAGTCCAGGACCCAGAGGATCCCGATGATGTTTCTACATGGAGTTTGGCTTCGAGGAGTAGTTAGGAGGTCCCAGGCAGGAGGCCTTGCCTTTTCGATCATTGCTACTTTTGTGCTAGCCTTCTTAAGGCAAACTTGTTTAACTTATGTCTGTACTCAGATATTATTGCTTCCGCTGACTCTTGTGTTTTCGAGCTTATGTATTCGAGCCCTCGAGGCCCCTGACTTGTAATATAAAGCTTGTATTATTTTAATTTGTGTCTAGAGTTGTGTTGTGATATCTTCCAGTGAGTCCCTGATCTTGGTCGTACACATTTGCGTGCATGATTAGTGTACGAACAAATCGGGGGCGTCACAAAAACGGGGTCGTTTATCTGAGAAAGGTTTGGGGTTAACTGGCCCATGGGTTCTAGGTTTTGGTCGGGGTGAGATAGCAAAAGAGGCACTCACAGTCATCCAACAACTCATAATATTTCCTTCTTAGCTCTCAATATATCAACTTCTATTGCTTCACGAACTATTACAATGTTCTTTCCATAACTCAACTCAACATTGTAATAAAGATGTATTCCATTTAGCTACATGCTTCATCCTAATATTACGATCTCAACTACTCTGGTCATCTTTCCTCCGGTCTGAAACTTCTCTTGGTAAAAATGCTCTACTTCCTTGTAGTGTAAACTAATGTCATAAGATAGATCTAGGGGCTTCATGGTGACTATCCTCGTTCACTGGATTCTCCGCTTCCTGGTTGGGCAGTTGATAGCATAATGACCTAAATCCTTGCACCGATAACATGTGATGTGACTCAGGTCCTTTTCCATAGAAATTGGGTTCTTCTGGGGGCACATGCTCTTTCTCTTCCTCGACTTCTTCGTTCCCATCAATTCTTCTATCTTTTGTGGATCAAACTCCACCTCTTCTGTCGGGAAGTCCCCCAGATACTCATGGCTTTCCTTTGTGCAATGCTGTGAAAAATGTCCTTCTTCTCCACATGAATAGCAAGTACGGGAGTAATATCTGTCTAGTCCTTCTCCATCAGGGTCGTCAATATCTTCCTCCATCGCGGATTCCCTTAAGGTTTCCTCGGGGACTTCTTTCATTGCTTCTTTCCTCTGTTGGACAGTTTGTTGCACCATGGGGTAAATGTGACACTGACAGGGTAGTGGGTAGTCCCTTCACACAAGAAACAAGTAATCTGCCTAGTTGGGAATTCTTCAGCTAGGTGACTTCCTTCACAATTTGGACATTCATCCTTATGCTCCTCCTGGGTGTGTCCTATTTCTCCACAAATCCTACAGGCACAAAGTTTCTTCTTCGGGTTGTCAGCACGCTTGCAGATGAGACGGGATCTTAACAGGGTCTTCTTGAATTCTTCCCAATTTTCTACTCTATTACATCCTTGTATGTCTTGATGCATCTTCCACCATGTTGCAGCACTGTTTGTAAAGTACTGGAGAGCGTATTGAACCTCATACTTCCTTGCTACCAAATTTTTCCTGAAGTGATCCATAGCTCTGCCTCCGGCTGGGCCATTGGTCCAGAGACTTTAAGTCCATCTTCAGTCATTCTCTATTGGGTCCAAGGGTTTTGGGGATGAGATTCAGAAGAGATAGAGAGGTACACTCAATACAAACAATGGTTTTGAAAAGACGGTTTTAGTTTGTGGCCGTCAGAAAACATCAAACAAATGACGGCTCACAATCATCGTATCTAACGTAAGTACATAACAAGAGTTTGGTCTTCTAAGGGTCATCATCCCTTCAAAGTTGTCAACTCTTCAAATCTTCGGAGTATCCATTGTTGTAGCTTCAACACTTCCAAGGCATGGTGAAATCATCTTTACCCCGAAGGGTCCAAATGGTAAAGGGTATTGTCTAACTATTTAAGGTCAAAGGGAAGATTTGACAAAGCTCAGAAAAGAAGAGAGATAAGAATCCTTTTGAAGAAGATAGTTTTAGAGAAATCCTTACCTATGGTCTGGCCAGTTTCTAGGGTCACGTCCTACAGTCAACATGTGCTCTGATACCATCTTGTAGCGACCACTGATACGTCCAAAACGTATCTATAATTTCTGCTTGCTCCATGCTTCTTTTGTGTGATATTGCTATGATATTGATGCACTTCCATACACTTTTGATCATATTTGGACTAACCTATTAACTCAGTGCACCACAGTGCCAGTTCCTGTTTTCTGCTGTTTTTCTATTTCAGGTTTCCCCCATATTAAAAGTGCCCCAAAAATTACGGGAAAAATACAGGAAAAATCAGCGTACAGGAAGCTTCGCGGAGAACCAAAGCGGGGCCAGAGGGGAGCCAGGGGAGGCCCAGGCGGCCACCTGGCGCGGCCCCACCCCTGGCTGCGCCAGGGGGCGCCTGGGGCCCCTGCTCCGCCTCTGGTTGCCCCCCTTCTCATATATATTCCTCTCGTCCCGAAACCCTCGAGGACGGAACCCTTTTTCGCGATCTCGCCTCTGTTCCGCCGCCGCAGCGCTTCCAAGATCGGGAGCATCAGGAGAACTCTTCCCGGAACCCTGCCGGAGGGGAGAACCACCACCGGGAGCTTCTCCACCACCATGGACGCTTCCCGAATGAGTCGTGAGTAGTCCACCTTGGACCATGGGTCCATGATCAGTAGCTATGTGATGTTCTCCTCCCCTCTTTGCTCTTCATGGTTTAGATCTCGTGAGCTGCCCTACATGATCGAGGCACATATGTAATCTTTCTGCTGTTGCATCGCTGAGTTTGCTGGGATCTGATGGATTATGAGACTATGTTCAGATTGTGTTTGAGTAATATATTTGATTCACCTCTTTTATATCTTTGTTCTTGAGTAATTCTTGCATGTTCTCCGTTGCTGTTTATTGCTTTGGCCAAGTAGTAGGTAGTACCTCCAAGAGGGAGCGTTATGCTTGATTGTGGGTTCATGCCCCCTGATGACTAGCTTGGGTGACAGAAACATGAGTCTAGGGGATGTGCTGTTGCCACAAGGGGGAAAACAACGGTGCTTGTACTTGCGGGTGCAAGGATTGTTTACTTTACGCAAAGTTCTTTTAATGCAGTTGTCTGTTGCTTTGAGTTTACACTTTGGGTGGGATTCGCAACTTAATACCAGTGAAATGTTCTGGATAGATATCTTAAGGTGGATGATTAGTAGTAGATGCAGATGGATTTCGGTCTACTTGCCTTGGCGTACCGCCCATGCTTTTAAGCCTCTACCTTTCCTTGCGGCATAGTTAGCATTGGTTTGCGCACATAATCCTGTCAATTGCCCAGCTGTAATTTGTTTACCTCGCTTTGCTGTTTTATCGTCTTTTGGGAGAGAGACATCACTAGTGAACATCATGGGACCCCGGTCCATATTACCACCGCTGATCACACCTTCTATTTACTTCCTGTTTTTATTTCCTAGTTGCAGTCATAGCTATCATTATTATCTCTTGTGTTTGATCCTTTGTAAACAACAAGGCCGGAGGGATTGACAACCTCTCTGTACTCGTTGGGAGCAAAGTTATCTGTATCTGTGTGCAGGTCCTGTCAACCGCTAAGTTTCTGGCGCCGTTGACACCTACTTGTCGACCCTCGGAGTCTCACGGGATTCGATCCTTGGTATCTTGCCAAGGGAAATTTGCCGCTACGCTACATCTCAACCTTCCACTTGGGGTAACCAACGAGGGGCGAGAAGCCATCAACCACGATCCGAATGGACCGAAGTCTCTGTGTTTTGTGTCATCCCTGGATCGGTATGCTGACACACACAATACTCGAGGATTTATAACAGAGGTAAATCACATGTAATAAGTAACGTAAATACTATTACCTCAGCCGATCATAGCGGAAGCATCAAAGGTTGTGGATTCCCATCAACTCAACGGCAAAGTTGAGTGTAGAAATCGTAACCGTAACGTATCACTTACTCGTCGTAAGGTAATCCTGCAACATGAGACGTTGCAGCCGTGTAGGTCCGTACATTGAATGTACTGGCAATTTCACACTATAATGATAATGATAAGCAAAGCCTAGAACTACATGCATATTTGGCTGGTGGAGGCTGTAAGGCTGTTTTTGCATAAAGCTGATTTTTCCCTACAACAAGGAATGCATTTTATTTAACTACTTTGTTAAATTTAAACCATGAACAATTGAGAATGGTTCCTCCATCTCAATCCCAAACCAAAGTCATTATTAACCCAACAAATTAATTAAATAGAGTGTTGAGATCAATAAACAATCCACTTCTAGATACTCAAAGATGTCCATAACCGGGGACACGGCTACTCATGAATAGTTTGTACACTCTGCAGAGGTTTGTGCACTTAAGACCTGATCTCCTCCGTTGGAATTCTCGCACTGCATGATGTTTGAGAAACGGATGACCGAGACACAGTCTTTCAGAAGCACTAGTACCTACGACCGGGTGAACCGTACCAACCTACATCCCCTACATCTGCTAGTTCACCACTGTAGATGTTCGCACGACTTACTTATACTATGCTAGAGCCCATAATAGCATTGTGGCTGCACACAGAAGTTTCTAGTATGAATAATCTCATGATCCCTTTGAGCCTGGGTGGCGGTCCGAAGAAAAACAGACAATCCCTGGAATACCCAGATGCCTCAATCCACCCAGATGTGTATTAATGTTGCCACCTTAAGTTGAACCACTAATTAACAAACTCACATCTGTCATGGATTTCACTCACCCAATCCACGTCTACGAGCATAGCATGTCCTAACAGCAAACGTAGAAGTAACTCCCAAAGGTTTGAATGTAATGCAGGTAATAGGTACTACCTCAATCTACTTCCCAGTCCCACAAGTTAATTGATCCTACTCATGCAATGTGTTTGAGGATATAACTAATGCAATAAAAACTGGGTATTGGAAAATATGATCAAAGTGTGAACTTGCCTGCAATGTTGATGAAGATGATTCGCACTCAAAACTCTTGATAGATCTACTCGTCACACTCCGATCAATCTATCATAAGCATGCAATGGTAACCACACATAAGCAATCACTCAAAAAGATCGGACGGAACGAATAAACACTTCGGAAAACTTCGAAAACAAACGAATGATTCTTGAAACATAAAACAATTTCTAACAGTACCAAAATTATGCGAATTTGGTCTTATCAGAAAGTTTAGGTCAAGAGCTTCGATTTGCAAAAAGAATCAACTCAAACGGAGTTACGAAACTCAAGTTATGATCAAACGAAGTTCAAATCTAAAATTAGTTGAATTCAAATTTTAAAATTTTCAAAAACATGTTTAAGTTGTATTACTGGAAAGAGGGCTTCGTAACGAAGACGTGGGCGTTGGTTTCGTCGGATTTGGACCAACTGATAAAAAGTTATGGCCGAAAGAAGAATAGGGGCTAAACTGTAAATAAAGTATTTACAAAGAGGTCCCTGGCCGAAAACTAAACAGAAAAGAAAAACTTAACGAACGAACGTTCGTTTTCTAGTCCTAAAGTGTGAACGTTCACTGTATAACTAAACCTAAAAAAAATAAACCGATCTAAAACTAAAGATCTAACTAAACAGAAAACCAGGGCGGGTTTATACCTATAAGGTTTTCCGACGATAAACCAACGGTTCGGCGAAGAAAACCGGCGAGGCGGCTCGGGCGCGGACCGGACCGGAACTCCGGCAAGGTCTCTGGCCAGCGGCGAAGCGGGCAGTGCGGCGGTGGCGCGGAGCAGGGGCGGGTGAGCGACGCGAGTGGGGCGGCGAGGCGCGGCTGTGGGAGCCAGCAGCGGCGGCGGTGGCGGCGGCAGAAGTGCGCGGCGGTGGCGGCGGTGCGATGCGAGGGGAGCGGCGGGGCCGGGTCTTGGCCTTAAATAGGCGGAGAGGGGCGGAGCTTGCGTGCAGAAGGGGGCAGGGGAAGGCGGCGGCGGTAGTGTCCGCTCGGGACACGGCGGCGGCGAACTTGCCGTGCGGGAGGAGGAAAGGGTCGGGGCGAGCAGCTGGGCCGCAGCCTGGTGATACGTCCAAAACGTATCCATAATTTCTGCTTGCTCCATGCCACTTTTGGGTGATATTGCTATGATATTCATACACTTCCATACACTTTTGATCATATTTGTACTAACCTACTAATCCAGTGCACCCCGGTGCCAGTTTCTGTTTTCGGCTGTTTTTGTATTTCAGGTTTTCACGTTACGAGAACTGCCAGGAAAAATCCAGAAAAATTATATAAAAAATCAGCGTTCCAGAACCTACCTTGCGCCCGAAGGACAACCGGGGGGGCACCAGGGCTCCAGGCGCCCTGGCGGCGCCCCCCCCCCTGGGCCGCGCCAGGGGGGCGCCTGGGCCCCCCGAGCCCCGTCTGGTGCCCCCCTTCGGCATATATTTAGAGCGTCCTTCGAAACCCTCGGGACGGAAACTCTTTTTCGCGATCTCATCTCTGTTCCGCCGCCGCCGCCGCTTCCAAGATCGGGAGCACCAGGAGAACTCTTCCCGGCACCCTGCCGGAGGGGAGGATCACCATCGGGAGCCTCTCCACGACCATGGACACCTCCCGGATGAGTTGTGAGTAGTCTCCCTTGGACCATGAGTCCATGACCAGTAGCTATGTGATGTTCTCCTCCCGTTCTTGTGCTTCACTAATTAGTCCTCGTGAGCTGCCCTACATGATCGAGGCACATATGTAATCCTTATGTTGTTGCTATGATGAGTTTGCTGGGATCCGATGGATTATGAGATTATGTTCAGATCGTTCTTGAGTAATATATTTGATCTACCTCTTTTATATTTATGTTCATAAATAATTCTTGCATGTTCTCCGTTGTTATTTATTGCTTTGGCCAAGTAATACGTAGTGACTCCAAGAGGGAACGTTATGCTCGATTGTGGGTTCATGCCCCTCGATGATTAGCTTGAGTGACAGAAACATGAGTCTAGGGGATGTGTTGTTGCCACAAGGGGGAAAACAACGGTGCTTGTGCCCGCGGGTGCAAGGATTGTTTACTTTACGCAAAGTTTTTTTAATGCAGTTGTCTGTTGCATTGAGTTTACACTATGGGTGGGACTCGCAACTTAATACCAGCGAGATGTTCTGGATAGATATCTCAAGGTGGATGATTAGTAGTAGATATTGATGGATTTCGGTCTACTTACTTTGGCGTACCGCCCATGCTTTGAACCTCAACCTTTCTTGCAATGTAGTCAGCATTGGTTTGCGTTCGTGGTCCTGTCAATTGCCCAGCTGTAATTCGTTTACCTCACATAGTTGTTTTATCGTCTTTTGGGAGAGAGACATCACTAGTGAACATCATGAGACTCCGGTCTATATTACCATCATTGATCACATCCGCTATTTACATTTCGCTATTATTTACTATTGCAAACATTATCTATCACTACTATCATTTGCGTTTAATCCTTTGTGAACTACAAGGCCGGAGGGATTGACAACCTCTCTGTACTCGTTGGGAGCAAAGTTATTTGTATCTGTGTGCAGGTCCACGTTGATTGCTAATCCGAGCTGTTAGCAGTCGACACCTACTTGTTGAACCTAGGAGTCTCTGGGGATTCGATCCTTGGCATCTTTGCTAAGGGAAAAAACTTCCACAACACTGCATCTTACACCTTCCACTTGGGGTAACCAACGAGGGGTTAGAGGCCCATCACCTGGCTCGGCTGCTGGGCCGGCCCAGTCGGCGAAGGAACATTTTTTTTAACAGACAAGAAAACGAATAAAAGCAAAATAAATAAATAAAATATCCTATAGGAATATAATATATCAAAATTTGCAGAAAAATAAGCCCTACAACCTGAACATTTTACTACTGTAAAATAAAATGCCCACAAATTCTAATAAATCAAAAGGTGCTACTGATGCAATTAAAATCCAATAAAAATAATTCTAAAATACCAAAAAGGAATTCAAATTTATCTCTCTCCAATTTTCTGCTGTAGGGAATCATGTTACCCTATTTTTCCATGTAATTTATTTTGGAGAAAAATAATTTGAATAAAAACCAAATAACTCAATATTTGAAATTGAGTTGCAGAAAATTTGAGAAAAACCTCCAACTCATATTTCCTATAATTTGAAGAAGTCATTTTATCTTCTCTCTGGAAAATCATTGAGTCGCATAAAGTTCCTGAATTCGAGAATATTTCGAGGATGAAATTCAAAATCCTTTCATAGCCCTTTATCATTTAGAATAAATGGAAGAAGTCATATTATCTTCACTCTAGGGTTTTGTGTTGAAAAGAATTTGAATTCCCTCGGAGATCAAAAAGCAAAGTGAAAGTTTTGGGAAAGTCATTTTATTCCCTCTCATTTAACTTTCAAAAGTTTCAAATTTCACTCAATTTCACACAGCACATCAAACAGCAATCAAATCTATCTATTTATTATAACGTTCCAATATTTAGAATTTTGGGATGTTACAATTATCTTGGGACATAAAATTTCTGAAAGAGGTATTGAAGTTGACAAAGCTAAAGTTGATGCTATTGAAAAGATGCCATGCCCTAAGGATATCAAAGGTATACGAAGTTTCCTTGGTCATGCCGGGTTTTATAGGAGGTTCATAAAGGACTTATCCAAAATCTACAGGCCTCTGACTAATCTCTTACAAAAAGATATTCCTTTTGTCTTTGATGACGATTGTCTAGAAGCATTTGAAATACTTAAGAAAGCATTGATGTGTACACCTATTGTCCAGCCTCCTAACTGGAATTTACCCTTTGAGATTATGTGCGATGCTAGTGATTATGCTGTAGGAGTTGTTTTAGGGCAAAGATTTGATAATAAATTGAATGTTATCCAGTATGCTAGTAAAACCCTAGATAGTGCCCAAAGAAATTATGCTACCACTGCGAAAGAATTTTTAGCCGTTGTATTTGCTTGTGATAAGTTTAGACCCTATATTGTTGATTCTAAAGTAACTATTCACACTGATCATGCTGTTATCAAATACCTTATGGAAAAGAAAGATGCTAAACCTAGCTTATCAGATGGGTTCTCTTGCTGCAAGAATTTGACTTGCACATTATTGATAGAAAAGGAGGTGAGAACCCCGTAGCAGATAATTTGTCTAGGTTAGAGAATATACTTGATGACCCACAACCTACTGATGATAGCTTTCCTGATGAACAATTAGCTATCAAAAGTACTTCTCGTACTGCTCCATGGTATGCTGATTATGCTAATTACATTGTTGCTAAGTTTATACCACCTAGCTTCACATACCAGCAAAAGAAAAAGTTCTTCTATGATTTGAGACATTACTTTTGGGATGACCCACATCTTTATAAAGAAGGAGTAGATGGTATTATTAGACGTTGTGTACCTGAGCATGAACAGGAACAGATCCTACGCAAGTGCCACTCCGAAGCCTATGGAGGACACCATGCGGGAGACAGAACTGCACACAAGGTATTGCAATCCGGTTTTTATTGGCTTACTCTCTTCAAGGATGCCCGTAAGTTTGTCTTATCTTGTGATGAATGTCAAAGAATTGGTAATATTAGTAGACGTCAAGAAATGCCTATGAATTATTCACTCGTTATTGAACCATTTGATGTTTGGGGCTTTGATTATATGGGACCTTTTCCTGCCTCTAATGGGTACACACATATTTTAGTTGCTGTTGATTACGTTACTAAGTGGGTAGTAGCTATTCCAACTAGTAGTGCTGGTCATAACACCTCTATTAAGATGCTTAAAGAAGTTATATTTCCGAGGATTGGAGTCCCTAGATATCTAATGACTGATGGTGGTTCACACTTTATTCATGGTGCTTTCTGTAAGATGCTTGCTAAGTATGATGTCAACCATAGAATTGCATCACCTTATAACCCACATACTAGTGGTCAAGTAGAACTAAGTAATAGGGAGTTGAAATTAATCTTGCAAAAGACAGTTAATAGGTCTAGAAAGGATTGGTCCAAGAAACTAGATGATGCATTATGGGCCTATAGAACTACATACAAAAATCATATGTGTCTCCATATAAGATGGTATATGGAAAAGCATGTCACTTACCTCTTGAGCTAGAACATAAGGCATATTGGGCTATTAAAGAGCTCAACTACGATTTCAAACTTGCCGGTGAGAAGAGGCTTTTTGACATTAGCTGTATCGATGAATGGAGGACCCAGGCCTACGAGAATGCCAAGCTATTTAAAGAAAAAGTTAAAAGATGGCATGACAAAAGAATACAAAAGCGTGAGTTTAACATAGGTGATTATGTCTTGCTATTCAACTCTCGTTTAAGATTTTTTTTGCAAGAAAACTTCTCTCCAAGTGGGAAGGACCTTACGTTATCGAGGAGGTCTATTGTTCCGGTGCCATAAAAATCAACAGCTTCGAAGGCACAAATCCGAAGGTGGTGAATGGTCAAAGAATCAAACATTATATCTCAGGTAATCCTATAAATGTTGAAACCAATGTTATTGAAACCGTAACCCCGGAGGAATACATAAGGGACACTTTCCACAACGATTCAACCTCCGAAAAGGAAGATGTATGTGATACGGTAAGTAAACCGACTCCAAAACAGTTCTAAAGGCAAATTTTCTCCGTTTTGGAATATTAAGAAAAATAGAAAAATAAACCGCAGTCCGGAAGAGACACGAGGCGTCCTCGAGGGTGGAGGGCGCGCCCCCTGCCTCGAGGACACCCCGTGTGTCCCCTGGACTCCGTTTTCTTGTGGGTTACTCCTTTTGTTCGGGAAAAAATCATTATATATACTCCCGAAGGTTTTGACCTCTGTAATAATCCTCTGTTCTCGTTTCGAGCCGTTTTCTGTTAAGGTTTGCGAAGCCAGGCATCATGTCGTCTCCCTCCTCCAACAACGAAGGCAACGATGCTTGGCTAATGAAGATAGATCTGAAGAGGGAAGGACCCGAGGAGATCCACAAGGAGAAGAAGATCAAAATGGAGGTGGAAGATCCGGCTCCGACAGCGGGAGAAGAAGACACCTCTAAATCCCTTCCTAATCTCTGTACCTCAACTGAGCTAGAAGCTTTCAGGATGATTGAGTTAGCTTAGATTCGAAACAAGCATCTCACAAGTGAAAATCCTTTGTTGAAGGATTACATAGCTGCTCTCACAGGTATTATCCGCAAGCTGGAAGATCTCCTACGCTCGATATATGAGGATCCCCCATCACTACTTGCAACTCCATCATCACCAACCCCGAAGAAGGAGACATAATCATATGGGTATGGGCACTCCCCTTGGCAACTGCCAAGCTTGGGGAAGTGATCCCGGTATCGTATCAACATCACTCCTATCTTTACCGTTTTACTTAGTTCAATCCTTTTGGTAGTATCTTGATCTATTAGAATAAACTTAGCATGATCTAGTTGTGAGCTTTTGCTTTGTGAGCTTTATCCTTTGTAATCAAGTCCGTGACCTATATAATAAAGATTAGTGTTGAGTTAAGGGCTTGATTTCCTCACTTGGGTCATGATAAAAAGAAAGAATACATAAAGAGTATCAAAGAGATCATATCGATCTTATGGGAAGTAATGAATTCACATACAAGAGTATGATAAATAAAAGTTGTTGGGAGGTGACAAGCATAGTTGTGGTCATCGTTGCAATTAATAGGAAGTAATAAAGAAGAGAGGCTTCACATACAAATATACTATCTTGGACATCTTCTATGATTGTGAGCACTCATTAAAGTATGACATGCTAAAGAGTTGATGTTGGACAAGGAAGACAACATAATGGCATATGTTTTCTTATATCCAAAATAAAGTATATTGTCATGGATCATCCAACATGTTTAGCTTGCCTTTCCCCCTCATGCTAGCCAAAACTCCTCGCACTAAGTAGAGATACTACTTGTGCTTCCATATATCCTTAAACCCAGTTTTGCCATGAGAGTCCACCATACCTACCTATGGATTGAGAAAGATCCTTCCAAGTAAGTTGTCATGTTGCAAACCCGCTAAAATATGTATGATTTATTAGTGTGGGAGAAATTAGCTTTATACGATCTTGTGATATGGAAGTAATAAAAGCGACGGACTGTAAAATAAAGGTCCTTATCACAAGTGGCAATATAAAGCGAAGTTCTTCTATGCTAAGACTTTGTGCATCCAACCATAAAAACACATGACAACCTCTGCTTCCCTCTGCGAAGGGCCTATCTTTTATTCTTGTCTTATAAGTGTCAAGGTGAAATCCACATTTCCTTTTTACATTTTATCCTTTGGCAAGCACATTGTGTTGGAAAGATCCTGACATATATAGCCACTTGGATGTAAGTTTTCATGATCTATTACTGTTGACATTACCTTTGAGGTAAAAGGTTGGGAGGCAACACCATAAGCCCCTATCTTTCTCTGTGTCTGATTAAAACTCCATAAACATAAGTATTGCGTGAGTGTGAGCAATTGTGAAAGACTATATGATAGTTGAGTATGTAGGCTTGCGGAAAAGCTCTTATATTGACACTTTTCGATGTTACGATAAATTGCAATTGCTTCAATGACCGAGATCAAAGTTTGTTAGTTTCCAATGAAGTTTATGATTCATACTTGATATTGTGGATGAATTGTTACTTTAGCATAAGAATCATATGAATATATTTATATAAGTTGCTGTTATGAGAATGATCTTGATGCCCTCATGTCCGTATTCTGTTTTTATCGACACCTCTATCTCTAAACATGTGGACATATTTTTCGATATCGGCTTTCGCTTCAGGACAAGCGAGGTCTAAGCTTGGGGGAGTTGATACGTCCATTTTGCATCATGATTATAAGTTGATATTTATTGCATTATGGGCTATTCATACATGTTTTGTCACAATACTTATGCCTTTTTATCTCTTATTTTACAAGGTTTACATGAACAGGGAGACGGCCGGCAGCTCGAATTCTGGGCTAGAAAAGGAGCAAACTCTGGAAACCTATTTTGCACAACTCCAAAAGCCCTGAAACTCCACAGAATATCGTTTCGGAAAATATAAAAAATATCCGGCGAAAGAAACCCACGAGAGGGTCACCGGCTGTCCTCGAGGGTGGGGGGCGCGCGCCCCTTCCCAGGGCGTGCCCCCCTACCTCGTGGGCCAGCCGGCAGGCCCCCGATGCCCATCTTCTCCTATATGAGGTGTTTTGACCTGGAAAAAATCATAAGGAGGCTTTGATACGTCCAAAACGTATCTATAATTTCTGCTTGCTCCATGCTTCTTTTGTGTGATATTGCTATGATATTGATGCACTTCCATACACTTTTGATCATATTTGGACTAACCTATTAACTCAGTGCACCACAGTGCCAGTTCCTGTTTTCTGCTGTTTTTCTATTTCAGGTTTCCCCCATATTAAAAGTGCCCCAAAAATTCCGGGAAAAATACAGGAAAAATCAGCGAACAGGAAGCTTCGCGAAGAACCAAAGCGGGGCCAGAGGGGAGCCAGGGGAGGCCCAGGCGGCCACCTGGCGCGGCCCCACCCCTGGCCGCGCCAGGGGGGCGCCTGGGGCCCCTTCTCCGCCTCTGGTTGCCCCCCTTCGCATATATATTCCTCTCGTCCCGAAACCCTCGAGGACAGAACCCTTTTTTGCGATCTCGCCTCTGTTCCGCCGCCGCAGCGCTTCCAAGATCGGGAGCATCAGGAGAACTCTTCTCGGCACCCTGCCGGAGGGGAGAACCACCACCGGGAGCTTCTCCACCACCATGGATGCTTCCCGGATGAGTCGTGAGTAGTCCACCTTGGACCATGGGTCCATGATCAGTAGCTATGTGATGTTCTCCTCCCCTCTTTGCTCTTCATGGTTTAGATCTCGTGAGCTGCCCTACATGATCGAGGCACATATGTAATCTTTCTGCTGTTGCTTTGCTGAGTTTGCTGGGATATGATGGATTATGAGACTATGTTCAGATTGTGTTTGAGTAATATATTTGATTCACCTCTTTTATATCTTTGTTCTTGAGTAATTCTTGCATGTTCTCCGTTGCTGTTTATTGCTTTGGCCAAGTAGTAGGTAGTACCTCCAAGAGGGAGTGTTATGCTTGATTGTGGGTTGATGCCCCCTGATGACTAGCTTGAGTGACATAAACATGAGTCTAGGGGATGTGCTGTTGCCACAAGGGAGAAAACAACGGTGCTTGTACTTGCGGGTGCAAGGATTGTTTACTTTACGCAAAGTTCTTTTAATGCAGTTGTCTGTTGCTTTGAGTTTACACTTTGGGTGGGATTCACAACTTAATACCATCGAGATGTTCTGGATAGATATCTCAAGGTGGATGATTAGTAGTATATGCAGATGGATTTCGGTCTACTTGCCTTGGCGTACCGCCCATGCTTTTGAGCCTCTACCTTTCCTTGTAGCATAGTTAGCATTGGTTTGCGCACATAATCTTGTCAATTGCCCAGCTGTAATTTGTTTACCTCGCTTTGCTGTTTTATCGTCTTTTGGGAGGGAGACATCACTAGTGAACATCATGGGACCCCGGTCCATATTACCACCGCTGATCACACCTTCTATTTACTTCCTGTTTTTATTTCCTAGTTGCAGTCATAGCTATCATTATTATCTTTTGTGTTTGATCCTTTGTAAACAACAAGGCCGGAGGGATTGACAACCTCTCTGTACTCGTTGGGAGCAAAGTTATCTGTATCTGTGTGCAGGTCCTGTCAACTGCTAAGTTTCTGGCGCCGTTGACACCTACTTGTCGAACCTCGGAGTCTCACGGAATTCGATCCTTGGTATCTTGCCAAGGGAAATTTGCCGCTACGCTACATCTCAACCTTCCACTTGGGGTAACCAACGAGGGGCGAGAAGCCATCAAGCAAGTTTCTGGCGCCGTTGCCGGGGACTCCACTCTTCAAGATAGGGGAGTTGCACGCTATCTTTTATCTTTGCTTTTTAGTCTTGTTAGTTTACCTTTTAGTTTTTGCTTTAGTGTCCCTTACCAAAAATCACAAAAATAGTTATCTTGCTTGCTGCTGCTATGGGTTCCACCGAGAACACCAAGTTGTGTGACTTCACTAGTCATAACAACGATGACTTTATCTGCACGCCTATTGCTACACCTGCCACTTCAGCACCTTCTTATGAGATTAAACCTACTTTACTGAACCTAGTTATGAAAGATCAATTCTCCGGTGCTGGAGATGATGCTGCTTTGCACTTAAATAATTTTGTTGAGCTCTGTGATATGCAAAAGTACACAGAAATAGATGGTGATATTGTTAAGCTTAAGCTTTTTCCTTTCTCCTTGAGAAGAGGAGCTAAAATCTGGTTTCAATCCTTGCCTAGGAATAGTATAGATTCTTGGGACAAGTGCAAGGATGCCTTTATTGGGAAGTACTATCCCCCTGCTAAAATTATCCAATTAAGGAGTAACATAATGAATTTTAAACAATTGGATAATGAACACGTTGCCCAAGCTTGGGAACACATGAAATCTCTTATCAAGAACTGCCCTACTCATGGTTTGACTACTTGGATGGTTATCCAAACTTTTTATGCAGGCTTGAACTTTACCTCGCGGAACTTGTTAGATTCGGCCGCGGGAGGAACCTTTATGTCAACTACACTTGGTGCTGCCACGAAGCTTCTCGACGAGATGATGACCAATTATTCCCAATGGCACACCGAACGCGCTCCAACAGGTAGGAAGGTAAACTCTGTCGAGGAGATTTCCTCCCTAAATGAAAAAGTTAACTTGATCATGTCTCTACTTTCCAAGCAATCTTCTATTGATCCTCATGATGTTCCTTTAAATTCTTTGATTGCTCAAGATCAAGTAGATGTGAACTTTATCTCTAGAAACAATTTCAATAACAATGCTTATAGGAGTAATTTTGGTAGCAACCCTAGACCGTTCCCCTCTAATTCCTATGGGAACAACAATACTTATCCTAGCACCAAGAACTCCACTTCTGAACTAGAGATTATGCTTAAAGACTTCATCACTACCCAAAAGGCCTTCAATAAGAGTGTAGAAGAAAAACTAGACAAACTAGATAATCTCTCTTTGAAGGTAGACAATTTAGCCCATGAGGTAGAGTTGCTTAAAATTAGAACTTCTCCTCTTGAGGAGAGGAAGACCACTCCTATGAATGCTATTCAAGTGGAAATTAATGAAAACATTAGGATGATGGCTAAACTTAAAGAGAGATGGGCTAGAGAAAAGGAGGAAGAAGATAGAATTAAGAGCCTTCCTACCCACCACACTGTTGCTACTATTCAAGTTGTTGAGGATATCCAAACTCTTAGCACCCAATGCACTCCTAGTCCCATTGGACCTATTAATGGTGATGCTATGACCTCAACCGTAGAAGAAGAAACTCCTGTGACCATAGAAGCTACCAAACAAGTGAGCCTGAAGGACACCACTACCACTTTACTTGATAGTAGTGACCTTGATTTTGATAATAGCACCATTTTTGAAGTTATTGGTTTTCTTCACAAGATGTCTAGAGATCCCCACACTAGCACGCTTAATCTTGCCTTCACGAAGCATATCACTAATGCTCTTATCAAATCTAGGGAGGAGAAGCTTAGGGTAGAAGCCTCCATACCTAGAAAGCTAGAAGATAGTAGGGATCCTATGATTAAAATTAAGTTGAATAACTTCTCTTGCTATGCTTTATGTGATGTTGGAGCTAGTACCTCCGTTATGCCCAAAAGAATGTATGATATGCTTGAATTGAAACCTTTTGATCCTTGTTCTTTTGGTGTTCGTCTTGTTGATTCTTCCGTAAAGAAACCTTTGGGGAAGATCGACAATGTTCTTATCATTGTCAATGACAATTATGTTCCCGTTGATTTTACTATTATGGATATTGAATGTGAACCTTCATGTCCAATTATTTTGGGACGTCCTTTTCTTCGCACCGTTGGTGCTATCATTGACATGAAAGAGGGGAATATAAAATTCAAATTCCCTCTCCAGAAAGGGATGGAACGCTTCCCTAGAAAGAAGATTAAGTTGCCTTTTGAGTCCGTTACACGGGCTAGCTATTCTCTTACTCTTGATAAAACTTGATCTTCTCTTTTTTGCATCATGCCTAGCTTAAAGGCATAAAAGAAAGCGCTTTTGGGAGGCAGTCCACAACAAATTAGGTTTTATTTTTGCTTTTGTTGTGTCTTGATGTTTGTTACTACAGTAGCATCATCATTGTATCTTTTCTTTTCAGCTTTGTGCCAAGTTTAGCCGCCGATTGCAAGAAAGTTCAAAAGTTGTGACGTGTTGTCCAGAAAACAGATTCTGTCCTTGGACAGAAAAATTCGAATAAAATCACCAGATCATTTTTTTGATCTAAATGTTTTTGACAGCGTGCTCTATACAATTGGCTTTCAAGCGTCTGTTCTGAGTTTTTTGATTTGAGTTGCAGAAGTGCCCCGAAAAAATGATTTACTACCTGCTGGTCTGTTTTTCACAGATTCTGTCGTGTTTTGCCTTTTCTTCGTTTTGCAAACCTTGAGCTTGCTTTTTCTTTGCAAAAACCTTTTGGCATTCTTGAGAAACAGTAGCTCTTCAAGATTATCTTTATTTCCAGTAGGGAAAAATTATTTTATTGTGGGTACTAACCTCGCTAATAAGATTATGATGAGTTATGTATGAAGGGAGTTTTCAAGTGTGCGAGGGAAGATGATAAAAGAAGATTCAGGAGGGTCAAACGCTCAAGCTTGGGGATGCCCCCGTGCACCCCCAAGAAATATTCAAGAAGACTCAAGCGTCTAAGCTTGGGGATGCCCCCATGCATCCCCTTCTCCATCAACAATTATCAGTTCGCCTTTCGTTCCACTATATTCTTATCACTTCATGTGTTATGTGCTATGCTTGGAGCGTCTTGCTCTTAGTTTCCTTTTTAGTTTTCTTTAGCTTTGCTTGTTGTTCATAACAAGTTAGAACCCAGCTTTCTTTGTGTGGGAGAGAAACACGCTCCACTTCAGCCTAGAACACAACATAGGATTTTCATGCTTATCTTTGATGTGTATGTTCTTTGTCTTTCCATAGCTGCTGTCATGTTTAGCTCTTAGTTTTCATGCTTTTCTTTTTAAAGAACTTTTGTTTAGTTGGTTGCTGAACTCTCTTGAGTTTTCATGTTTATCTTGTTAAGAGAGTTTGCTTGTTGCACTGACTTGTGTGTCTTAACTTAAAGTAGGTAATTGAGGTTGCTATTTAATTTTAGTAGTAACTTGCAATAGTTTTGAGGTATTGCCATGAGTAATGTCTGAACTTTTGGTGTCAAGAGCTTTAGCCTATTAGTGATAGATGTCGTATTTTGGGCAATCCGTGTTTATTTTCGAAAACCTACAAAATAGTTGAGAACTTTAGCTACTAGATGGATCACTAATCTTTGGAGGGATCGAATATTAGAGTACACTCACGTACCATGAGTCGAGGATGCGCAAGGATAACCAAACCCCCATACACTCCTCCTCGGGGTACTTGTCTCTTTGTGAACCTCCTAATTAGATTGAGAGTTACCGATAATAAGTGCATGAGTTCTTCCGACTAATGTGAGTATTCGAAAGTTGATACTTCCACCTAGCCATATTTTTCTAGCCTCTTCGGTACCGTGCATTGCCCTTTCTCACCTCGAGAGTTGGCACATACTTCGCCGGTGCATCCAAATCCTTGGCACGATACGCTCTGTCATCATAAGCCTCATTATATCCTTCCTCAAAACAGCCACCATACCTACCTATCAAGGCATTTCCATAGCCTTTCCGAGATGCATTGCCATGCAACATCCATCTTCTCATGACTTGATCTTCATGTCATACATGCTTTTTGCTTGATCGATGAGCCGCATGCTAGTTGGGCCTTGCCCTAATCATTGCTACATGACGCGCTAGTATCATTGCATATCCTGCTACACTGGCAGAGGCATACATTTGCATACATCATGATAGTTTCATTTTCTTTATGTTGAGTACTTTTGTAAAGTGTGAAAGATCTTCTATACTTCTTGTAATATATAGAGTGTTGTCCCTAAAGTGAGGAAAAGATCGCAAAGAGGACAAAATCAAAAGATCCCAAAGAGGACAAATGAGAGTTAAATAGAAAGAGCCATTGAGGCCACAAAAAAATAGAAAAAAGAGAAAAAAAAAAAGAAAAAAAAAGAGAGAAGGGGGCACACTACTATTCCTTTTGAGAGATCCACACTCGTACTCCATCTTATACCTTGTACTCCATAGAGATTATCATTCATGCATATAGCTATGTGGGGACCTTCACACTATAGAACTTGGCTTGTATATTCCAATGATGAGCCTCCTCAAAAGAGCTCTAGGTATTCTTGAGCAAGCAAGTTGGATGCACCCCCACTAGTTCCATTGGAGAGCTTACCTTAGCTCATATGTGCATCCGTTGCATGGCAATCCCTACTCCTCACATCATATCTATCATTTGGCTTTCTCTCGCCTATGATTGTCCTCATTGATGTGAGCCTTTCACACCTTTTTTGTCTTCCCCCTTCATCATTTTTCTCTCTTTGCCATCCTAAGTGTCAACTTTCTTGCTTACACTCATCCATTGCATGAGTGCTCAAAATATCGAAAGGGAGTGGATCATTTTGACTTGTACCTGGCTGGTGGTGTGGGGATGAGTCAAGATAAGATTCCAAAGAAGACCAAGTGTGAAACTTTAGTAGATTAAGTTCTCAACAATACAAAAACTATGTTTCACTCTCGTATATCCCTATCCCCTTTCTTGCACGCAAACACCATTTGGAGACATTCGAGTCACAGACAGCGAGAGCTCTTGCACCTTTATGTTCTTATGTTGCTTGTTACAATGCTAATATAGACTCTTGCTTGTTATGACTTGAATTGAATTACATGCCTTGATTGCTTTACTTAAAAGTTCTTATATGGTTGATAGCATGTCACCACAGAAATTATGCTTGTTATCATTTACCTACTCGAGGACGAGCAGGAATTAAGCTTGGGGATGTTGATACGTCCAAAACGTATCTATAATTTCTGCTTGCTCCATGCTTCTTTTGTGTGATATTGCTATGATATTGATGCACTTCCATACACTTTTGATCATATTTGGACTAACCTATTAACTCAGTGCACCACAGTGCCGGTTCCTGTTTTCTGCTGTTTTTCTATTTCACGTTTCCCCCATATTAAAAGTGCCCCAAAAATTTCGGGAAAAATACAGGAAAAATCAGCGAACAGGAAGCTTCGCGAAGAACCAAAGCGGGTCCAGAGGGGAGCCAGGGGAGGCCCAGGCGTCCACCTGGCGCGGCCCCACCCGTGGCCGTGCTAGGGGGGCGCCTGGGGCCCCTGCTCCGCCTCTGGTTGCCCCCCTTCGCATATATATTCCTCTCGTCCCGAAACCCTCGAGGACGGAACCCTTTTTCGCGATCTCGCCTCTGTTCTGCCGCCGCAGCGCTTCCAAGATCGGGAGCATCAGGAGAACTCTTCCCGGCACCCTGCCGGAGGGGAGAACCACCACCGGGAGCTTCTCCACCACCATGGACGCTTCCCGGATGAGTCGTGAGTAGTCCACCTTGGACCATGGGTCCATGATCAGTAGCTATGTGATGTTCTCCTCCCCTCTTTGCTCTTCATGGTTTAGATCTCGTGAGCTGCCCTACATGATCGAGGCACATATGTAATCTTTCTGCTGTTGCTTTGCTGAGTTTGCTGGGATCTGATGGATTATGAGACTATGTTCAGATTGTGTTTGAGTAATATATTTGATTCACCTCTTTTATATCTTTGTTCTTGAGTAATTCTTGCATGTTCTCCGTTGCTGTTTATTGCTTTGGCCAAGTAGTAGGTAGTAACTCAAAGAGGGAGCGTTATGCTTGATTGTGGGTTCATGCCCCCTGATGACTAGCTTGAGTGACAGAAACATGAGTCTAGGGGATGTGTTGTTGCCACAAGGGAGAAAACAACGGTGCTTGTACTTGCGGGTGCAAGGATTGTTTACTTTACGCAAATTTCTTTTAATGCAGTTGTCTGTTGCTTTGAGTTTACACTTTGGGTGGGATTCACAACTTAATACCAGCGAGATGTTCTGGATAGATATCTCAAGGTGGATGATTAGTAGTAGATGCAGATGGATTTCGGTCTACTTGCCTTGGCGTACCGCCCATGCTTTTGAGCCTCTACCTTTCCTTGCAGCATAGTTAGCATTGGTTTGCGCACATAATCCTGTCAATTGCCCAGCTGTAATTTGTTTACCTCGCTTTGTTGTTTTATCGTCTTTTGGGAGAGAGACATCACTAGTGAACATCATGGGACCCCGGTCCATATTACCACCGCTGATCACACCTTCTATTTATTTCCTGTTTTTATTTCCTAGTTGCAGTCATAGCTATCATTATTATCTCTTGTGTTTGATCATTTGTAAACAACAAGGCCGGAGGGATTGACAACCTCTCTGTACTCGTTGGGAGCAAAGTTATCTGTATCTGTGTGCAGGCCTGTCAACTGCTAAGTTTCTGGCGCCGTTGACACCTACTTGTCGACCCTCGGAGTCTCACGGGATTCGATCCTTGGTATCTTTGCCAAGGGAAATTTGCCGCTACGCTACATCTCAACCTTCCACTTGGGGTAACCAACGAGGGGCGAGAAGCCATCAGGCTTTCGGGACCAGACGCCGCCGTCTCGAGGCGGAACCGAGGGGGATACGAATCTAGGGCTCCGGCAGAGCTGTTCTGCCGGGGATACTTCCC
This sequence comes from Secale cereale, assembly GCA_902687465.1. Lineage (NCBI taxonomy): Eukaryota > Viridiplantae > Streptophyta > Magnoliopsida > Poales > Poaceae > Secale > Secale cereale. The sequence goes on from LR738712.1 coordinate 157,094,029, forward strand.
TCCGGGAGGGGGAAATCGTCACCGCCGTCATCACCAACAACTCTCCCATCTTGGGGAGGACTATATTCATCACCATCTTCACCAGCACCATCTCCTCTCAAACCGTAGTTCATCTCTTGTATCCAATCTTTGTACCCAAACCTCAGATAGGTACCCGTGGGTTGCTAGTAGTGTTGATTACTCCTTGTAGTTGACGCTAGTTGGTTTATTTGGTGGAAGATCATATGTTCAGATCCATTATGCATATTAATACCCCTATGATCATGAACAATATTATGTCTCGTGAGTAGTTACTTTTGTTCATGAGGACATGGGAGAAGTCTTGCTATCAGTAGTCATGTGAATTTGGTCTTCCTTCGATATTTTGATGAGATGTATGTTGTCTTTCCTCTAGTGGTGTCATGTGAACGTCGACTACATGACACTTCACCATTATTTGGGCCTAGAGGGGGGCATTGGGAAGTAATAAGTAGATGATGGGTTGCTAGAGTGACAGAAGCTTAAACCCTAGTTTATGCGTTGCTTCGTAAGGGGCTGATTTGGATACATATGTTTCAGGCTATGATTAGGTTTACCTTAATACTTCTTTTGTAGTTGCGGATGCTTGCATTAGAGGTTAATTACAAGTGGGAGTTTTGTCCAAGTAAGGTCAGCACCCAAGCATCGGTCGACCCACATACCAAATTATCAAAGTACCGAACGCGAATGAGACGACCGTGATGAAAACTAGCTTGACGATAATTCCCATGTGTCCTCGGGAGCGCTTTTCTTTATATAAGAGTTTGTCCAGGCTTGTCCTTTGCTACAAAAAGGATTGGGCCACCTTGCTGCACCTTATTTACTTTTACCTTTTGTCACTTGCTACCAATTACCTTATCACAAAACTATATGTTACCTATAATTTCAGTACTGAAAATTGCCTATCATTTCCTTCTGCTCCTCATTGGGTTCGACACTCTTACTTATCGAAAGGACTACGATAGACCCCCTACACTTGTGGGTCATCAGGTGGTGATTTTATTTTGTAGAAATTATTGATCTCTCATACTTCACTTATATCCCTTTGAGAGTCTTTTAGAATAGCATGGTAATGTGCTTTGGTTATAAAACTAGTCCTAATATGATAGGCACCCAGGATAAATGTAGTAAAAACTTTCATACAAAGTGCATTGAATATGATGAGAAGTTTGATACTTGTTGATTGTTTTGAGATATGAGGATAGTGATATTAGAGTCATGCTAGTGGAGTTATTATGAAATCGAGAAATACTTGTGTTAAAGTTTGTGATTCCCGTAGCATGCACGTATGGCGAACCGCTATGTGACGAAGTTAGAGCATGAGGTATTTGTAGAGTGTCATCCTTTGTGTGTAGGTCGGGGGCGCGCGATGGTTAAGTCCTACCAACCTCCCCCTAGGAGCATGCGTTGATTGCTTTGTTTTGATGACTCATAAATTTTTGCAATAAGTATATGAGTTCTTTATGACTAATGTTGAGCCCATGGATTATACGCACTCTCACCCTTCCACCATTGCTAGCCTCTCTTGTACCGTGCAACTTTCGCCGGTACCATACACCCACTATATATCCTTCCTCAAAACAGCCACCATATTATTCCTCAAAACAGCCACCATACCTTCCTATCATGGCATTTCCATAGCCATTCCGAGATATATTGCCATGCAACTTTCCATCGTTCCGTTCATATGACAAGCTTCATATTGTCATATTGCCATGCATGATCATGTAGTTGACATCGTATTTGTGGCAAAGCCACCATGCATAATTTTTCATACATGTCACTCTTGATTGATTGCACATCCCGGTACACCGCCGGAGGCATTCATATAGAGTCCTACTTTGTTCTAGTATCGAGTTGTAATATCGAGTTGTAAATCAATAAAAGTGTGATGATCATCATTATTAGAGTATTGTCCCATGTGAGGAAAGGCCAAATAAAAAAAAGATGGCCCAAAAAAATATAGAGAGGGGCTAAAAAAAGGAGAAAGCCCCTCCAAAATAAATAAATAAATAAAATGAGAGAAGAGAGAGAAGGGACAATGCTACTATCCTTTTTCCACACTTGTGCTTCAAAGTAGCACCATGTTCTTCATGATAGAGAGTCTCTTGTTTAGTCACTTTCATATACTAGTGGGAATTTTTCATTATAGAACTTGGCTTGTATATTCCAACGACGGGCTTCCTCAAATGCCCTAGGTCTTCATGAGCAAGCAAGTTGGATGCACACCCACTTAGTTTCTTTTGTTGAGCTTTGATACATTTTTAGCTCTAGTGCATCTGTTGCATGGCAATCCCTACTCACTCACATTGATATCTATTGATGGGCATCTCCATAGACCGTTGATATGCCTAGTCGATGTGAGACTATCTTCCTCCTTTTGTCTTCTCCACAACCACCACTCTATTCCACCCATAGTGCTATATCCATGGCTCACGCTCATGTATTGCATGAAAGTTGAAAGGTTTGAAAAAATTGAGTATGAAAACAAGTGCTTGGCTGAAACCGGGGTTGTGCATGATATGAATATTTTGTGTGATGAAGAGTGTGACGCCCCCGATTTGACCGTACACTAATCATGCACGCAAATGTGTACGACCAAGATCAGGGACTCACTGGAAGATATCACAACACAACACTAGACACAAATTAAAATAATACAAGCTTTATATTACAAGCCAGGAGCCTCGAGGGCTCGAATACATAAGCTCGAAAACACAAGAGTCAGCGGAAGCAACAATATCTGAGTACAGACATAAGTTAAACAAGTTTGCCTTAAGAAGGCTAGCACAAAAGTAACAACGATCGAAAAGGCAAGGCCTCCTGCCTGGGACCTCCTAACTACTCCTTGAAGCCGAACTCCACGTAGAAACATCATCGCGATCCTCTAGCTCCTGGACTCCACCGATCTGGTTGCATCAACCAGAAAGAAGAAAGAAGGGGGAAAGGGGGGAGCAAAGCAACCGTGAGTACTCATCCAAAGTACTCGCAAGCAAGGATCTACACTACATATGCAATGATATAAGTGTAAAGGGGTAATATTTGTGGACTAAACTGCAGAAAGCCAGAATAAGGGGGGATAGCTAATCCAATCGAAGACTACGCTTCTGGCCATCTCCATCTTGCAGCAGTAGAAGAGAATAGATGGAAGTAACTCGTATCAAAGCTCCTGGTAGCCTCCGTCTTGAGTAGCTGAAGAGTTCACCAAGTAACATCGTATAGCATAATCCTACCCGGCGATCCTCCCCTCGTCGCCCTGTGGGAAAGCGATCACCGGGTTGTATCTGGAACTTGTCTGGGTGTGTTTTAATTAAGTATCCAGTTCTAGTTGTCATGAGGTCCGAGTACAACTCCGGGTCGTCCTTTTACCGAGGGACACGGCTATTCGAATAGATTAACTTCCCTGCAGGGGTGCACCACATAACCCAGCACGCTTGATCCCATTTGGCCGGACACACTTTCCAGGGTCATGCCCGGCCTCGGAAGATCAACATGTCGCAGCCCTACCTAAGCACATTAGAGAGGTCAGCACGCCGGTCTAAATCCTAAGCGCACGGGGGTCTGGGCCCATCGCCCAATGCACACCTGCACGTTGCGAGGGCGGCCGGTAAGCAGACCTAGCCTCTCCTAATACCAGAGTAGGCTTTCCAGTTCAATCCGGCGCGCGCCGCTAAGTCGCTGACGTCAAAAAGGCTTCGGCTGATACCACGACGTCGAGTGCCTATAAGTGTTCCCACGCAGCTGGTTAGTGCGTATAGACCAAATGGCCAGACTCGGATCAAATACCAAGATCCCGTTAAACGTGTTATTATGAAATAACCGCGGACAACGACCAGGGCCAGGCCCACCTGTCTCCTAGGTTGTCGCAACCTGCCCTGTCGCTCCGCCACAAAGTAACCATCAGGGGGCTGTCGGGAACCTAGGCCCACCACTACCTGGGTGGAACCACCTGCCCCTTCAGCCCCCATCTCCGAACCATCATCATGTGTATGTAAAGTATGTATATAGTATATACCCGTGATCACCACCCGAGTGATCACGACCCAATGGTATAGCATGGCAGACGGACAAGAATGAAGGGCCACTGATGGAATACTAGCATCCTATACTAAGCATTAGGATGGCAGGTACAGGTATCAATAGTTGTAGCAACAAAGACAGGCTATGCAACAGAATAGGAGTAACCGAACAGTAACATACTACGCTACTCCAATGCAAGCAGTAGAAAGATCTGGTGATCAAAGGGGGGCTTGCCTGGAAGCTCTGCAGACGAAAGGAATCTTCGGAATCGTAGCCGTAGTCGAACGCCGAAGCATCAATGGTCTCGGGGTCTATCACAGTATCGGAGTCTACCGAAAATAAGCAACGAAGGGGAAACAAATAAATAACAGAGCAAACAATAGCATCACAAAGCATAACATGGCAAAAGGCGGTGCTACGTGTGACCTAACGCGGTGCTCGGTGATACAGGCGAAGAGGAATAACATCCGGGAAAGTATCCCCGGTGTTAGGCATTTTCGGGCAGATGAAACGGAGGGGAATGTTGCATGTTCGGTATTTTAGAGATGTGTGGCGGGCGAACGGACCGCGTATTTGGATTCGTCTCGTCGTTCTGAGCAACTTTCATATATAAATTATTTTCATCCGAGTTACGGTTTATTTTCTATTAATTTTCAAAGTTTTTAATCATTATCTGATATTTATTATTTACCTAAATCCAACCTTATCCAGAACAGTGAACGATGACGCAAGCGTGACGTCAGAGTGATGTCATCAGGTCAACTAGTCAGTTGACCAGTCAAACCAGACAGGTGGGTCCAGTGGGACCCACATGTCATTGTCAGGGACACTAACAGAGGATTTAGACTAACTGAAAGGGTTAATTAGCGTGTGGGGCCCAGTAGTCAGTGAGAGATTAAGTGTTTAATTAACTAATTAATTAATTAGCAATTTATCTATTTATTTTAACCGTTTTATGCCGTGGGGCCCGCATGTCATAGACATAGAGGAGCCACGTCAGTGCTGACCGAGTCAAAGGGTCAACGGGGCCCACCCGTCAGCGACACAAGGGGGCCCACGCGTCAGGACAGCTCAGCGACGGCCGGCGACTCGTCGGAATCACGCCGGCGAGCTCGTTCGCGGCGGCGTGTCCTCGGGCACCGTCGGAAATCGCCCACAGGGCGCCATTTTGGTCGCGGCCGGGAGCGTTAGAACGGCAAGACGACGACGCGTCGGATGGCGGTGGTCTTGCGGGCTGCGGTGGACGGAGACGAGCAGTACGACGTCGCCGGCGGAGGCGCGTTCGGGCGCCCAACGAGCTCGGGGCTAGGGGCCACGGGGAAGCGCGTGCGCGGGCGCGTTGGGTTCCTGGAAGCACCAGGAACACGATGCCGTGCTCAGGCGAGCACGACGGAGAGCATGGCCACGGCGGCGAGGCGAACGGCGGTGGCGAGGGTCGGCTATGGTGGCGAGGGGGCTAGGGCCACGGGATCGAGTGCAGAAGAGAGGGGGAAGGGGAAACAGCTCACCGCGAGGCTCGTGGATGGCTCGATGACGACGGGAGAGGTTCAATGCGAGCGGATCTACGAGGTGGACGACGACGGCCGTGGTTGGGGAAGAAGACCGACGGCGATAGCTCGGGGAGCTCCGGCACGACCTGGAGCTTGCAGACGGTGTAGAAGAGGACGACGATGCTCCTCAACTTCTTCCCGAGCGCCGGGGAGGCTAGTGGCCGCGAGCACGGCGACGACACGGCGACATTGGCGGTGGGCTTGAGCGGGGAGCGAGACGAGCGCGGGGAAAGGGAAGAGGGGGGGATTCTAGGGTTAGGGGAGGCCGCACGCGTCTTGTAGGTCACCGGGGGCGACGGGGGTGGCCGCAGGATGGCCAACGCGTGGCCATCTGCGCCATGGACGCGGGAGCACCGTCCAGCGCGCTATGAACAGGGAGAGGAAGGGGACGACCTGCTAGTGGGCTGGGCCCATCACTGTGCTAGCAGGCCTAAGTGCACAGTGCACTTAGGCCCTTTACTTTTCTTTCTTTTCTTTTTGTTTTGTTTTATCCCTTTCTAATTGTTCTGTTTTCCCTTTAGTTTCATTTTACTTTTAGTTTGTAAATTATGAACTTAGTCCTTAATTTAGAATTATTAATTAGGACACTGTCACAATTAACTTGGCACCTAAAATAAAATAGTTTTTAATTGTTTATTACTTTTAAAAGCATTTAAATGATTGTTTTGCTACTGTTTTATTCATTTTAGAGTATTAAGACCTTTTATAAAAGTGTGGTTTGTCCTCCATAATTACTTATGGTTTATTTGTCTACTTTAGAACATTTTAGTTTTGACATTTAAAAACTTTTATATTTTGACTTTATTTTGAATATGAAATTTGAATTAGTTTTGAAGTAACGCGAGATTATTAATAGTAACTAAGGTGACGTGTCATCATTAGCAGGGGTTCACTATAGCTTAATTATCCGGGCGTCACAAAGAGGGAGCATAGCCAGACTATATGATTTTGTAGAGATAACTTTCTTTAGCCATGTTATTTTGAGAAGACATGATTGCTTTGTTAGTATCCTTGAAGTATTATTATTTCTTATGTCAATATAGACTTTTGTCTTGAATCTTTCGGATCTGAACATTCATGCCACAATAAAGATAATTACATTGAAAATTATGTTGGTTAGCATTCCACATAAAAAATTCCGTTTTTATCATTTACCTACTCAAGGACGAGCAGGAATTAAGCTTGGGGATGCTTGATACGTCTCCAACGTATCTATAATTTTTTATTCTTCCATGCTATTATATATGATGTTTTGGATGTTTAATGGGCTTTATTATGCACTTTTATATTATTTTTGGAACTAACCTATTAACCCAAAGGCCTAGTCCAGATTGTTGTTTTTTGCCTATTTCAGGGTTTCGCAGAAAAGGAATATCAAACGGAGTCCAAACGGAATGAAACCTTCGGGAGAGATATTTTTGGAACGATATCTTCACGGGAGACTTGAGAACCAAGGCAGAGGGGACACGTGGTGCCCACGAGGATGGGGGGCGCGCCCCCTCCCCTGGGCGCGCCCCCCTGCCTCGTGGGTCCCACATTGCTTCCCCGCTGCCCTCTTTCCTCCTATATACACCCATGTACCCTGAAAACATCAAAGCAATAGAGAAAACCCTAATTCCACCGCCGCAACCTTCTGTTCCCGTGAGATCCCATCTTGGGGCCTGTTCCGGAGCTCCGCCGGAGGGGGGATCCTCCACGGAGTGCTTGTACATCAACACCATCGCCTCACCATGAGTTGTGAGTAGTTTACCACAGACCTTCGGGTCCATAGTTAGTACCTAGATGGCTTCTTCTCTTTTTTGGATCTCAATACCAAGTTCTCCTCGGTCTTCGAGGAGATCTATTCGATGTAATATTTTTGCGGTGTAGTTATCGAGATTCAATGAATTGTGGGTTTATGATCAAGATTATCTATGAGAAATATTTGGTTCTTTTCTGAATTCTTTTATGTATGATTATAATATCCTTGCAAGTCTCTTCGAATTATTGGTTTGATTTGGCCTACTAGATCTATAGTTCTTGCAATGGGAGAAGTGCTTGGCTTTGGGTTCAATCTTGCGGCGTCCTTTCCCAGTGACAGCAGGGGCAGCAAGGCACGTATTGTATTGTTGCCATCGAGGATAAAAAAATGGGGTTTATATCATATTGCTTGAGTTTATCCCTCTACATCATGTCATCTTGCTTAAGGCATTACTCTGTTCTTATGAACTTAATACTCTAGATGCATGCTGGATAGCGGTCGATGTGTGGAGTAATAGTAGTAGATGCAGAATCGTTTCGGTCTACTTGTCACGGATGTGATGCCTATATATAATGATCATGCCTAGATATTCTCATAATTATTCGCTTTTCTATCAATTGCTCGACAGTAATTCGTTCACCCACCGTAGGAATCTGATATCATGAGAGAAGCCACTAGTGAAACCTATGGCCTCCGGGTCTATTCTCAACATATCAATCTACAATCTACTTTACTTTACTGTTTTTATTTTCTGTTCTTATATCCAAAAATACCAAAAATATCAAACTATCATATCTATTAGATCTCACTTTTGTAAGTGACCGTAAATGGATTGACAACCTCTTATCGCGTTGGCTGCGAAATTCTTATTTTTTTGTGCAGGTGCGAGGGACTCGCGCGTGGTCTCCTACTGGATTGATACCTTGGTGCTCAAAAACTGGGGAAAATACTTATGCTATTGTGCTGCATCACCCTTTCCTTTTCGAGGGAATACAACGCAAGCTCGAGAAGTAGCACGAGGCTCACTTTGAGTTGTGGCGGAAATATTTTTGCATTGTCTCTCATACCCGAGATGGGATGATATGTGAAGTAGGCAGGGACGAAGTATGGCGCATAGCCGAGATAGGGTATATGGTCGGGACTCCGAAGAAGGATCCCGGAGAATGGACCTCGGAGTGGTTTTATATCAAAGATTTTCCTCTACTCGAGCCAGTTCGGCAAGGTCTGCCCCCGAATACTCGGCCGCTCCTTTAAATAAGCGATTCAATTGGCGGCCAAAGAGCCCTTCTCAAAAAGAGAGCGCAGAGGTACATTGTCTCCCCGCCAAGGTGAGGTTGTTGGCCCATAGCAAGTTAACCATCATTGATGTGATGGCTGTTGGCCTGCTGCCATCTCCCGATGTGTGCAACCCCTCCAACAAAGGATGCACCCTTTGTGGTGCTATAATGGAATGGATGATGCGACCTGTTACAAACGACAGGGGCCCGACAACCAAGCCGCAATGGCTGCCCTGCTTGTCAACCTCTTCAAAGGGAAAGAAAAAGAATTCACCCATATGAGGAGCCGGGACGGCTACGCGAGCTATAATCCCATTGAATGGGCAAGTTTTAAGTTTTACTTTAACAGTTCAGACGTTACGTCCGAATCCAACTAATTGTATCCTTTACATTCCCGAACAGAGCTGGAGGCTCATAGTTGAAGGCATCAGCTACCCCGCACCACAACCGGAGAGTCACTCTCGCGACGAGGACCCAAGCTACGACGACGATTCGGATACGTCGATTGACTCCGAGGATGGCTCGAGCGAGCCCGAGTCGCAAAAAAACGGCCGATTGTGGACACGCCAAGGTATGATTTAAGTTTCATGCGGTCCGAGAAGCAGATGCAACCTAGCCAACCAAGCATGCCATTTTCTTCTCGTGCGGGTCTCGTTGAGCCTATTGTGGGTTACTAAACACGCCCCTAATCCAGGGACCAGGGCACATGCATGAGGCATTCCTAATGTTTTTCCTTTCCCATGTGCTTTGTTTTGGGGAGGAGGCACTCTGTCTGTTCATGATGACGAGATGATGTTTTGCCCGTGATGCAATCGAGTCGGTGATACATTTTTCTATGGGCCTTGTCTGCGTTGTTCTCATCGATGTTTATGTTCTTAGTGTCCAAGTCAAGTGATCAAAAGGCAGCACTAGGCTACACCAAATGGAAGCGTGTGTGTAGTGATGATGCGGACCATGCTCCATCTGGGTTTCATGAATGAGTCATCCTGCACTCACTCGGAGATACACAAGACCGTTTCCTTCATGTGGGCCTTTCGTTTCGTTTTCATGCTTTTCTTTTTGTCATTGGCTCGTGTATTTTTGATTGGCAATCAATGTGTTTAAAATTTCCGTGGAGTTAATATAGTCCTGGGCGAGGGTCAATACCATTATTGTTGGAATAGAACCCAGCTTGCAAGGTATGAAACCTAACCACTGACATTGCTAATGACAATGACAGTTGAATAGAGGAGCTGGTCCTGTGCACAATGCGAAAAAGCATCACGGATCCTCTGCTTTGCCGCTGACTTAATAACATGAAAAATGACACAGGCGCACGACTAGTGCCGACTACTGTAATCATTACAACTATCTTCCTCCCCGTTGAACCTGAGCACATGGATTTTTATCAAATGTAACAGTAGCTTGTTTATCCAATAGTACGGCCACGTTTGGGACACGGGGGCTTCAAATGTTCCTATCATGCCCGTGTGCATCGCAATGATGCAGTCATGCAGAGGTCAGAAATTTGACCTATTTTTACTTTCTTTCAATAAAACATGAAAACTCTTCAATTTCCGTGAGAACGAACTGAAGAAAATCCAGGCCTCAATGTACCAACTCGTTTGTGTATCCATGCTGCAAGTATGTTGGTCCTGCACCTGCAGCTAGCACATGGCAGCGCGGTAACTGCGCTCATCAATGTGCGTAGCAATCAATTCAAATCTAGCTAGGAGTAGGTTCAATCGGAGGTCAATCTTGGTTGCCTTGAATCAGAAAATCAAATGCGTTCCGTAGCAGAAGAAAAATGGTCGATTTCTGCACGTGATGGCCCATATAACATATTGAATAAATCGGCGTACATATTTATATCCCTATATATAGGGATCGATCTCATCCCTATGAATCTATGATACCGCAAGGGGTACAGTTACAGTAGCAATTTGTCTAATCTGATAGTACGTGTTCTCAAACAAACAAACAAAATATGTACCACGTACTAGTATGTGTGACAACTTTAATTGTCACGCGCCCAGCACACTTAAATTTGTCTATGGATCCTCACCTAATAACATAGAAGTAGCTAGCGTGGTCTCTTCCATCTCATGATCGAGCCCCAGCATCTGGATGAGTTTCATGGCCGCCGATACATTCTTCAACAGTTTGATAGCCACGGCGAACCAAGCGTAGCTCATCTGATTAGGTTCTTTCCTTAAAAAAAAATTAAAAAAAATTGATTAGGATCGTTCCTTTTCAAAAAATTAAAAATTAATTTGATTAGGTTCTTTACGACTTTTTGCTAAAAAAAAAGTTCTTTACAACGTAACCAATTCATTGGGATTTAAGCTCTAGACTTAGCGCTCGCATTTTTCTTGGATGCTATCGCACCCTATATGTGGATTCAACCCAAGAGCACACGTCCACATCAGGATTCAACATGACAAGTAGACGCAAATTTGGTGCTTTTGGGTGCTACCGCACCCTATATGTGGCAATAATTCAGTAATCCCAAAAAAAGTGAAAAGGTTTTTTTGGAATCAAATATGATCAAGTATTGTACTCTCTTTGTAAATTAATATAAGAGCGTTTAGCTCACTACTTTAATGACCTAAATGTTTTTATATTAGTTTACGGAGGGAGTACTTGTGTAAAAAGCTTGGCCAAGGAATAATTCCCATTGACTCCACGACAACAACAACAAAAAAAATTATGACGTCAATCTAGCATAAATAATACTTCTATATACTTTTTTGGCGAATCTTTGAGCCAAGATACAATTAAAGTCATTTTTGGCGAATCTTTTTTACGAGTACAATACTTGATCATGTTTGATTCAAAAAGGTTACATTTTTGGCGAATCTTTATTTGAATTACAAATTATTTTTGCATATAGGGTGCCCTGGCACCCGAGAGCACCAATGTATTTCTCAACATGGCAATTATAACAAAGCTGTGAATGTATGGATAATTTTTGTGAGGGTACTGTACGCATTAAATTTTCTATGGGAATTGTATGCATTGATTGATGCAGAGAGTCAGTGGGTACTATGAGAAACTATCCGCGTCCACCATTCCTTTTTGTGGAAATCTTATATTGAGAAGAAATTTAAAGACCTTTCCCTGCATAGAAAGAAAAGAAGGTTTTCGCGAGTGGTGAAATGAGACGAAGTTGATGGGCCTTTGTTGAAAAGAGAAATCTCTCCTACTTACGTAAGAAGAACCCAACTTACGCTGTTCACTTTGTAATCAATTCAATCTTACAAATAAAATTATGTTTCATTTGGTACGCCGATAAATGCTTACCAAATAAATTTTTATTATATTATAAAGTTATATTAGTATGGGCAAGTAAACCACGGGCTAACATACTACTCACTCCGATCCATATTAACCGTTGCTGCTTTAATACAACTTTAGTATAGATCAGAGTAGTAGTAGAATATTTATACCCTGTTACAAGGCACAGTCAATATCTAAGTAAAATAAAGGAACCGGAGGTAACTCTGCAGAGGGCCGAGTGCTATCTTTGGTGGTGGTTAGAGTACTACTACTACTACGGGTGATTGATCACCGTGGCAGGATCGTTTTTTTCTCCTTTTCTCTTTTTATTTTATTTTTGGTTGTGTGCATCCTGGATGCTTTTAAGCATCTTGTTGGTGCAAAGGCTGGGTGTAATTGGTATCTAATTGATATTAATATATTCCCCTTTTCAAAAAAAAAAACCTCTGCAGAGGGCCCAAGCACATGACCAAGACACGAACCTTGGTCCATTATCTCCATGTATCAGTCTCAGTATACACCCACTCTTTAGAGACTAGAGAGTATAAAGTACTGTCCAATTTCCCTATTCACACCAAACCATTTCACCAACCCTAGAAGCCTGGAAACCAAACCGTACTGTACACACTTTGCCTATACATGAAAAGTTGAACACTAGCCAACTTCACCAGCACAGGAAAACATATCAGCCCGTATACTCTTTATCTTACACAAAAGCAGAAACCTGCTATATAAATTATTACAACTGCAAACAGGTGTGGACAAAAGAATGGACAAAATTTTATGCACACTACTCACAACCAAATCCACTGCAAGCCCCAACAAGCAGAGTAGAAGCCGTCACACATCAATCTTTGTCAGGCACCAACTCATTTGACTTCAAGGCATTCCTCGGCGAATTAGCAGCATTATCTACAGAAATGATGGATACTGGGGATGATGACTCGCCTGGGCTGAGGATCGGAGAATCCGGCCTGGAGGGGACGGGCGATACTTCTTCCTGGGCTAAATAAGCTTCAACCACCGGAAACATGTTTTCAGTGTATACGCGATTGGTATCTTCTTCTAGCTTGCTGTCTTTCATATTGCCATCGCCAAAGGAGACGACATTGTGGACGGCGAACTGGTGAAAATCTACTATTTCACGCAGGAAGCGATTTTCACGGGCATAAATGGAGTTCTCCTGTGCCAGCCTTGATTTCTCGGCCAGTAATGTCTCCAGTTGCATGCGGATCTGTGTCAAGAAGATCTATTTCAGATTTTCAGTATAACTTTGAGAGGGCTAGCTATGCTCATCTTCTAAACTAAAACTATAGACAACTTTCATCTGAACCGCAATGAGTTCACACAATTGCTGAAAGAAAGAAATAGTAACAAAAAGCATATTATTTCTACTGATTACTGAGCAATGAATGCTACAAAACTACTCCCTCCGTCCCATATAGTGTCAAAAACGCTGTATATTATGGGACGGAGGGAGTATATAGCAGTTCCACCCATCTTTGCTGTTTACACGTGCAGTGGGTGGATAAAATTAAGAACTGTGCAGTGGGTGAGGATTATTAACTTTGGTGCAAACAATATAATTCCAAACTTTTACTAGGCTAAGAAAAAAGTTACCAGGTCATCATCCTCTTCAATTTTGACCCCTTTCTGCTTAGTTTCACGCAACATTTTGTTCTCTTCTTCTAGCTGACTGCAGCGCTGCTTCGCAAAGGCTAGGTCCGCTTTAACGGTTTTTAGTTCACGAAGTACAAGTTTTGCTTTAGCAGCCATCGCATTAGCAACCTGAAACAGTTTGTAGGGGGTAAGAGGAAGCACCATTGGATGGACATAAAAAGCAAATAACGATGTTCATTTATATCAAGTACTGCTGTCTAAATGGATGGTGAAAAGTACCATATTGATGGCCAAAACAAAGAACACAGTAAAACGAAATTTAAACAAATATCTTTCAAAATAAATAAATAAAAAACAAATATCTTTCAGCATAGATCATAGATGTCCATATGTTTCATCTAGTGCTACAGAGACTTAATGTTGCAATGCTACCTTTGGCTTAAACTAAATGAACTATAAAATCTAATCCTAGAAGTTGAGGGCCACTTTGGATTCTAATAATTTCATAGGGTTTTTGAATGATTCCAATCCTGTAGGAACTATCCTACAGAGGTCCTTTGGATCATAAGGACGACGCTATCGAATTCATATGGATTGCTTTCGTACACCACCAATTCCATAGGAATTTCAACATCCACTTCAACCACTTTTCCATACTCATTTGAATAGGACTTAGCATTTTTTCTGCATTTCCTTATGTTTGAAGTTTATAGTTCCTGTATGTTTCATATTCCTTGGTTTTTCATTCCTAAGATCCAAAGAGGCCCTGAACTGGGAATATAAGCATGTGTAAGCAAGCTTTTGTCAAGTAAAAGGATTAGTAGCTTTCCCATAAAGGGCTTGGTAAAGCATATTCCTATTGATCTATAATCGTATGGCACCTTACGTCGCGAGAAGCTTTTAACTGGGTCTCCTGGGCTGCTTCAGCTTTATTCAGTGTGAAACTCGGAGGGGGGAATGCATCTGCAGCAGGATTCTGCATATGCAAACTGGAACTGTTAGGCTTTCTTCTAATTTGTATCTTCTTTGTTTCCTCGATGATGTTTGATGTCTTATTATCGACAATAATGAGACCTTCCTGTAAAACATAGAGATGAAAACAAGTCAGTGCACAAACCAAACAGGATGCTGAACTTCCAAAAGAGATACTGTAAAGTACCCAGTGACAACACAGAAAAGGGTCAGAAATGAAGCTTTAATTACGAATTGTCAGTTGTGTCGGTGATATCGTAAAATAAATAGAGCTGCATGATGCTAAAGAACTTTACTTCCAAGGCGTTTCTGATTCTTCCACCAAACTGGTTGACAGAAGCGGCAAGTGCCTCTGACCTCTTCCGCGGTTCGCTCCTTTCTGTCCCTCCATAGCTGTCGAATGACCAACGAGATTGAGGGGCCTGAAATAAGAAAATGGAACGAAGAATGTAAATCACCTAAAGGCTAAGGAACCAGCCATGGACAATAAGTTTACTGATTGTATTTCATCGTGTTTCACCAATGTATGTGGATCCAGCTTTTCCTATATTTGCTGTCTCACCTGAGCTCCATCCGATAAGTTGGGCTTGCGAGTAGGACTTTGAACTTTCCCATGGTCGTCGAACTTGTGAGCAGCAGCATCCTCATCGAGAATCCCCTTGGCCTTTCTTGCCAATGTTCCCCACAATCCAACCTTAGGCTCACGCATGCTGTCCATCGACGTGTAGTTGTACGACGAAGCAGCCGAACTCTGCTCATTCACCGGAGACCAAATCAACACAGCAACCCATATAAGTAGAACAAAAAATTTCAGTACATGAAGAA
>LR738712.1:157109563-157161282 GCA_902687465.1 Secale cereale
CCCCCCCCCCCCCCCCAATAGGTAAGCAAAAGAGGGAAACATCAATCCGTGACTATCGCACATCGCCTCAACAAATTTCGTGTCGGACGAACGGAGGGCACATCTGTAGTAGCGAACTGGATGCGATGCGATCCCGATATAATATTCGACCGACGGATCGAGACAGGCGCAAGCGCAAGCAAATTGGCAGTAGTAATAACCAGAGGGATTGGATGGTACAGAAGACGGGGAGGGGAGAAGGAGAGGGAGAGAGGGTGCCTGCCTGTGGCTGGGGAGTCCGGCGATCGTCGGAGGCGACGGGCCCCTGCTGCTTCCGGCGGTAGGCCATGATGAGCTGGGTGGGTGGAGGTGGGAGGGACGCGGAGAGGAAGAAGCGAACAGCTGCTATAGCTTTTTGGCGATCCCTTGCTTGCTTTGATTAGAGAAGAGAGACACCAAGCAGCTGGACCAACCTGTCAAAATTCAACAGATGGGCCCACATGTGCTCTTTTGCACAGACGCCCTTCGTCCGTTTTCTCAAGACAAAAAAACGCCCTTTGTCATCTTTTGCTTAGAATGTTTTTTTTAATTATAAGTGCCACACGTGGTGCGTGACACTCCAGCCTTGACATTTTTCGATTGCATTTTCAATCATATAAGTCTGATAATTTTCAGTGATAGACGGTAAATTTCTGTCAAAAATGAACCGAAGCACAAAAGTTGCCATCCCGTGTCACTAAAAATGACGTCAAAAATGTTTGGAGTTGCCATGTGCTCGTACCTGAAGGTGTGGCACTTATCATGTACGATTTTAGTTTTTGTTTTTACAATTAATAGAATTTTATCCGCACAAAGGCATTCTTTGGATAATCAACCAGGAGGTTGGTCACTAGGACGCTAGGAGTTTCGTCAAGCCAAAATTTGGTCGCATTCAAAAATATTTTTGACCTGTTTATATGCTGAATATCAAGTAATGAAATCACTAACCAACTCTCTAATTTCAACTAAGATAGGAGCCACAATTTAACGAGAATTGTGGCGAGTGTTTCGAAGTGTAATCATCTTCAAACAATCAACCTCCATGCTTAAATCCTCATAGCTTGGCAAACCTGACACCGCCCAAAAGTGAATAGGCTTTAGCAATCAACGGGTCAAAGATGTCCATGTATGGCTTGCGCCCAACACCAAGAAGAGCAGAGGATAAACATGCAACCCCACCAGCGCCACCATGATTGTGCGCAAATTCAGTGCCCATAAGTAATTATATTGATGACATCGTGCCCCAGAGGTCGCTAGCCGTAACCAGTCAAAATAGGAGGGAGCTTCCTAGGTAATTCCAGGAGCATAAGCGCCTACTTGGTCCGTCGCATGGGGTTTGCAGGATCAACCCTTCTCCTTCATGTTTCGACCGGTTGCGTGAATGCCAGATAGTCCACATGATGGTGAGGATATTCATGCGGCCCGCTCAAAAACCTAGGGTCACATAAAATGTCCCTCACCCATGAATGAGGGTGGAGTCGAGGAAGATGAAGACCAAACAAAGCATGAGCTTCTTCCTAGAAGTGTTGAGCATGTGATCAATGAATCAAAGCGTGCTTTAGATCTTCTCCCATAGCTAAACAGATTTTGCATTAGTCAATCTCAGCAATATGATGTCTATTGAGAGTGTGCTCATATGGCAGAATTCCACGAAGAACTCTCCAATAGAAAACTTATATTTGGGACGACATTCAATTTCGAGAGGGAAATCCACTTCTCTTGATTATTCCATGAGGTCTCGGTAACCGTTCCTTCTTCATGAGCGACACACTGTTTTTGAATCACAAGGGCATTGTACGCCAACTTTACAGTACTGTAGATGCCTGATTATAATGCCTAGCCTCACCACTGCCTTGCCTAATAGGAATATTGAGGATGGCCTCGAAATTAGGTGCGATGAAAGTAACATGAACCCCGCCACATCCAATTATATGGATCAATTAGATTCGAGACCTTATCAACAGTGGTGTTCGCCAGTTTGAGCAGCGGTGTCATAGAGATAGTCTCGGGAATCCACTTGTGAAAGAACATGCGGTGCCCCCATGTTTGGTTTTGGCAATTGATGACAATCTCTATGGACTAATGGTTGCCTTGAGTTATATTTGAAGGGTTTGTCCATAGGCTTTCTTGGAGTCCATTGGTTGGTTTCAAGGAGAGTTTGTGATGATCAAGGTGCTATTAAGGAATTATCCAAAGATTGGTCTTGTGGGTGTTGAGCTTATTGCAAGTATGTCTTGAAGAAGAAGAGTGTGTGATCATTCATGTTTACCTTCAAGACATCATCCAAATGAAGAGAGCTGGAAAGATTCAAGGTTGATCAAGACTAAGTCAAAGAGTGAATCAAGTTGATCAACACACAAAGCATAGAAGATGTACCGAGAGGGATCAAGCGATCCCATGGTATGGTTAGCATTGTCAATTACGCTTTATGTACTAACCCATGGTCTTCGTGAGAGTTCTTTGTGGGGTTAGGTTGTGGTGTGCAAGTTCAAGTGGATCATCACAAAGATATCATATGCTTGAAGCTTGCCGTCCATTATGGTGGCAATGGACTTGTGAAGATGTGTCGAAGAGTGGCTCACCCATAGTGGAGTATGGGGGAGCAATCTACTAGTCTTCACCGAGCCAACTCAATCAAGAAAGGTGGTCCAACTTGAGGAAGTCAAGATCGTCTACATCTAGCTCAAGTGGACTTTGTGCAAGGCAAAGGTTTGCCCTTGATAGGTTCTCTATTTTACCGGTCTCATGGTGGTAGTTTGGAGACCGAGTTATAGGATCGATTGCCGTACTATCAAGGGGGGCTCTCAATGAGTAGCTTGATCATATCGTTCGTAGAGAGATCAAACCATTGCATGCTTGCATCATCTTTATTGGTTCTTGTTTGGTTCTTCTCCTTGTGAGATTGGGAGCTTATGGTCATTTTCATGACAAGCTCGGGTACATCGAAAACATAGTTCACATGCTTCTACTATGATGTTTTCGATGTTGGGGTTTTTGTCGGTTCTCTTTGTGAGTCTTAGAGCTTATGGTCATCTTGATGACAAGCTCGAGTTCATCGAAAACGGAGTTCACATGCATCTTCTATGATGTTTTCGATGTTGGAGGTTTTGCCGGTTCTTCTCTGATGGAGGATTCCTTCCTCCATATCTTAGGCATACCTCCCTGCCGGTTCTTCGCTGTTTTGATGCTTCACGTCTTCCCCTATCCAACAAGCTTGAGTTTGCTCAATTCGGAGCTCATTTGTAGAAGTTATGGCAGTTTTGGTTTTATTGCATCCTTCTGTGTCTTTAGCTGCGATATGAAGGCATCCAAGTGCTAAAGCCTCAGTGGTGTGCGGTAGTACCGCTCAAGGGAGCGGTAGTACCGCAGGAGCTAAGCGGTAGTACCGCTCCTAGTAAGCGGTAGTACTGCTGCCCCCAGCCCTGACGCAAACTCATGTGGTAGTAGGCGCGGATGTAATTTTTTACATTCGCCCTCATGCGGTAGTACCGTGACTCCTGTCCGGTCCTACCATGCCAGACTTTCGTCAGCTCCAATCTCAGCGGAAGTAGGCGCGGATGTAATTTATTACTTCTGCGCATTTCCAGAACTAGTTGATGCCTGCCTTACGGTAGTACCGTAAGGGAGCGCGGTAGTACCGCTCCGGCGGTTCTACCGTTCGTTGCCCTGTGCAACATGCCCTCATCTAGTCACCGCCGCACGAGCGGTAGTATCGCATGGCCTTGCGGTAGTACCGCAAGTTCGGTGCGGTAGTACCGCGCAGCGCGGGCTGTGAGAGGGGATAACGGTTGGATTCTTTCCCCTCCTATAAAAGGGGGTCTTCTTCCCCAATGGACCTCATCCTTTGAGCTCGTGTTCTTCCCCCATTGTTGACCTTCTTCGAGCTTGCTATCTCTCAATCCCTCCATGGATTCTTGCTAGTTTTGGAGGGAAAAGAGAGAGGAGATCTAGATCCATATTTCCACCAATCACTTTCTCCTCTAGGTGAGGGGAACCCCTTGGATCTAGATCTTGGAGTTCTTGGTGTTCTCCATCTTGTTCCTCCTTTCTTTTCCCTCCCTAGCATTGGTTGCTTTGGTGGGATTTGAGAGAGAAGGACTTGGGCACTCCGTGTGCCCTTGCCATTGCATTTGGTGCATCGGTTTGAATTCTCCACGGTGATACGTGGAAGTGAAGTTGAGAAGCTTATTACTCTTGGGTGCTTGGTACCCTTGAGCTTTTTCCTCTTGGGTGCTTGGGCCTCCTAGACGGTTGTGGTCACCTCGGAGCCATATTCCATTGTGGTGAAGCATCGTGGTGTCGTTGGGGAGATATCCCCAACCTTGGTGTTCGGAGCTCAATCATTATGGTGTAAAGCTCCGGGCAAGCGTCGGGGTCTCCAATTAGGTTGTGGAGATCGCCCCGAGCAATTTGTACGGGTTCGATAACCGCCCCCAAGTGTTGCCATTTGTACAGGTTCGGTGACCGCCCTCAAGGGTCCCTTAGTGGAATCACGACATCTTGCATTGTGCTAGGGCGTGAGGAGATTACGGTGGCCCTAGTGGCTTCTTGGGAAGCATTGTGCCTCCACACCACTCCAAACGGAGATTAGCATCCGCAAGGGTGTGAACGTCGGGATACATCGTCGTCTCCGCGTGCCTCGGTTATCTCTTACCCGAGCCCTTTACTTATGCACTATACTTTGTGATAGCCATATTGTTTCTTGTCATATATCTTGATATCACCTAGTTGTTTATCTTGCTTAGCATAAGTTGTCGGTGCACATAGGTGAGCCTAGTTGTTGTAGGTTTTGTGCTTGACAAATTAACCGCTAGGTTTATTTCGCATTTGTTCGAGCCTAACCGTAATTATTTTAAAGCGCCTATTCACCCCCCTCTAGGCGACATCCACAATCTTTCAACTTGTTTATCCACACTGAGACTAAACTCCCATCATAAATTCTCTTAACTAGATGACCCGGCGCTGTAAGGGCATATTTCTCCCTAAGTAGTTTTGGTGATTGATGACAATACATTTGCGGACTGATCGTGTGCTCTAAGCTCATACAGGTATATCTCCCTTAGGCACAAGACGATTGTTTGCCCCTCGGAATCTATGAAAGACGGTGTTTTCCTTTTGCTCCCTGTCGGTGGCTTTGAGTAATAGGAAAGCCGTACTATTAAGAGGGGGTCGGCGTCGGAAAGGTTTGGGTAGAATCAACACGTACACATCCTTCTCCCGCACCACCTTTCCTTGCTTCTCTGGAGGTCCAACCGGTTACTTCTCGTATTTGCAAAACTGTGTCTTCTTAACTGATCAACTGCCTGGCAAGCGGTAGTACCGCTCAACAAAGCGGTAGTACCGCGCAGGTACACGGTAGTACCGCCTGCCGACACGGTAGTACCGCTCCCACGGTAGTACCGTGTCCCCAGAGCGGTAGTACCGTGTATCTGGCCCAGGCGCTAAGTCTAAGTACAGAAGTGGATGCGGAAGTAATTTTTTACTTCCGCATACAATGCGGTAATACCGCTTATCCTAAGCGGTAGTACCGTGTCGCATTTTTGCTTCTACCGTTTTCCTTGCGGATGTAGCCATGGATGTAATTTATTTCATCCGTGGTTGTCAATCATGTCGCAATCTTTGCCTAAGCGGTAGTACCGCTCCCGTAGCGGTAGTACCGCTCAGCCAGCGGTAGTACCGCAACTCATGCGCGGTACTACCGCTCTCTGCGGGCTGAAAACTCCAATAACGGTTGGATTTGTTCCCCCACTATATATAGGGGGTCTTCTTCTCCAAGAAGACTTACCTCTTCCCCCACTACTCCATTGTTGCTCCAAAAGCTCCATTTCCGCCCGATCTCTCTCCCTAGCCAATCAAACTTGTTGATTTGCTCGGGATTGCTTGAGGAGGCATCGATCTACACTTCCACCAAGAGATATTTGATTCTCCCCACTAATCCCTTGCGGATCTTGTTACTCTTGGGTGTTTGAGCACCCTAGACGGTTGAGGTCACCTCGAAGCCATATTCCATTGTGGTGAAGCTTCGTGGTTTGTTGGGAGCCTCCAAGTTGTGGAGATAGCCCCAACCTTGTTTGTAAAGGTTCGGTTGCCACCTTCAAGGGCACCACCAGTGGAATCACGACACCTTGCATCGTGTGAGGGCGTGAGGAGAATACGGTGGCCCTAGTGGCTTCTTGGGGAGCATTGTGCCTCCACACCGCTCCAACGGAGACGTACTTCCCCTCAAAGGGAAGGAACTTCGGAAACACATCCTCGTCTCCACCGGTTCCACTTGTGGTTATTTCTTACCTTTACTTTTGCATGCTTTACTTGTTCAACTCCTATAGCATGCATGTTTAGTTGTTGTCCTTCTTTATATTAGTTGTCATCCTAGTAATATATCTAGACAACTTATTTTGTCGCTTAATTTAAAGTGGTTAAGAAAAGCTAAAAATTGTTAGTTGCCTATTCACCCCCCCTCTAGTCAACCATATTGATCCTTTCAATTGGTATCAGAGCCTCGTCTCTTTTTAAGGACTTTACCGTCCGAAGAGTATGGTTGACAACGTAGTCGAGACGGAGGACCATTCCGGTGGAAATCCGTCCTTGCCTACGTCAGATGGGGGAGCCTCGGTCACTCGTGAGGAGTTCAATGTGGCCTTGACCACATTGAAAGAATCACTAGCGAGCGAGGTCAAAGGCATGTTTAAAGAAATGCTTGAGGGGCTTAAATTATCCACCTCACCGTTGGAAGTGGGTCGTCCCGCTACCAACGTGTCGAAGGTTAATCCCGACAAGGGAGAAGCTAGTAGTGAGCAAGCCCCGGTCACTAAGAATGGGAGTGGGAAATTTGCCCAATCTGCTCCTCCTACTCACTATGGAGGACCCGTTCCCACACCGCATTTAAATTCTGTTGGGCCCCCTCCCAAGTTTGTTAAAAATACTGATTTTGCTACTTGGGTGTTTCGTTTCAAACGTCATATTAATCATTGTTCCACTAACCTTTGGAGAATCATTGAGCAAGGTTTTTATCCGTATGATCCCGACAACATGACTCCAAGAGAAACTGCCGATCATCAGTTCAACGAGTCCGCTCTTTGCATTCTTCAAGATTCCATCCCTCCTGAAGACATTGCTCACCTTCGTCCCTTCACTGTGGCCAAGGAAGCATGGGAGCATGTTGGCACAATGTACAAGGGAAGCACAAGTATTCAACGCTCCAACTATGAAGTGGTGCAAGATGAAGCTGATGAGTTTGCTATGATTGAAGATGAAGATCCTCGTGAACTTTATCGAAGATTAACTATTCTTGCAGTGTCTCTTCGAGATCATGGCAGTAAGGATACGGATGACAATTGGATCAAGCGCAAGTTCCTCAAGGCCATGATGCCCTATCATAAGGCCATGTCCTCTGTCATTCGTCAGAGACCGGACTTCCACACTTTATCCTCAAACGAAGTGTTGGATGAATTTGTTGCCATGAGGATCCTTGACGTAACCGCCGACAATGGGGTCCTAAGAGCTCAACGATCCAAGAAGCCTAATCTTGCTCTGAAGGCCAAGGCTTGTGTGGAAGAGGAGGAAGTGGAAGATGATGATGAGTGTTGCCCCGAGGACACCAAATATGCCTATCACAAGCACATGGCTCTTGCTTCAAGACAATTCTGGGGCAAGAAGAACTCAAGGTCCAACTTTAATAGGAACAACTCTAGTGGGAACAAAGGGAAGCAACGAGTAAGGACATGCTTCAACTGTGAAAATGTAAGTCACTTCGTTGTGGATTGCCCATATGAGAAGAGAGAAGACTTTGGAGGCAAGCTCATTCGGAAGGACAAGTCAAAGTCCTATCCCAACAAGAACAACTTCATCAAGAAGACTCCTCCGAAAGTGTTGGTGGCTCAAGAAGAATATGTGGAGGATGATGACAATGATGAAGACGATGAGGTGACCACTATGGCCACAATTGCAATTGCTACCACTACGCACTCATCTCTCTTCAACTCACCAAACGAGAACATCACCGCCAAGTGTCTCATGGCCAAGGCCACCAACAAGGTAACCCCAAACATCAATACTACTATCTCTTCTAATCCTTCATTGACTAATTGTATTGATGAGGGTGAGGGTATTAAGGAGGGAGAAAATGAATTTGATTTGTTCATAAAGAATCTCAAGGGCAAACCCAAGAAGCATTTTGTTGCTCTCTTGGAACAACTCGGTGAGGCCAATGACATTATCGAGGCTCGCGAGGAAACCATTACTAAAATGGAAGGGCATAGTCGAGACTATGCCGATGAGATATCGGATCTCTCTAACGCCCTAGAGGAAGAGCGTGGTCTTCGTTTGACTCTTGAGGAGTCACACAACGATGATCATGCTAAATTAAAGAAAGATCTTGATCATGCTTTAGTTGTCTCTCGTGTCCTTAACTATGAGAAGGCAAAACTTGAGGTTGACCATGCTAAACTCAAAGAGGAGTTTGACATACTTGACAAGGCTCACAAGGCCTTGAAAGGAATGCATGCTACTCTCAAGGAGTCTCATGATCAACTCCAAGTTTCGCTAACCAAGGAAAAGGCTATCTTTCCTCGTATGGTTTTAATTGATAATGCAAATGCTACTAACCCATGTTGTGAGCATGTGCATCTTGTTGAAGAGAATGCCGAATTAAAGAAGCAACTTGAGAAAGGCCTTGTGACTTGCATACAAGGTGAGAAGAACCTCAACGCCCTTTTGAGCAATCAAAAGGAAGTTGTGGCAAAGGAAGGAATTGGGTTTGCTCCTAAGCCCAAGAAGAAGAAGAATGACAAGACAAAGCAACCACCCCCTCTCCGACAATCCTTTGTGAAAGAAGGAGAGGGCACGTCAACCAAGAAGAAAAGTGGTGGTGTCAAGAAAAACTCCACCATACCATCAAACATGGCCGGCGATTTTAATCCTTCATATGTTTTATGCCGTGCTAGTGATGGCCATGTGTTTGCTAAATTTGTTGGTTCTTCTTATGAGTACATTGAATGGTCCATTTGGATTCCTAAGACCCTTGTCACTAACCTCAAAGGACCCATTACCAAATGGGTACCTAAATCCAAGCATTGATCTATTGTAGGGGTTTGCTTCCGGTGGGGGATCATGGTTGCTCGATAGTGGAGCCACAAATCATATGACCGGAAGCAAAGACTTGGTGGTGGACGTGCATCTCGGTTCATCTATGGCCACCAACGTCGAATGGGGTGATGCTTCATCTTCTAAGGTATTGGGACTTGGCAAGGTTGTTGTCTCTCATGATCTCACGATCGAGAAAGTCATGCTTGTTGAGTCCCTTGCATACAATTTACTTTCTGTTCGCCAACTTGCACTCATGGGCTTTGCTACATTCTTTGATATTGATTCTGTGGCCCTCTTGTGGAGCAAGACTCTTAAAGTAGCCTATGTTGGGCATGTCGAGAACGGTCTTTATGTGGTTAACTTCTCGAAGCAACCCACTAAGGTCGCGACATGCCTAATGGCTAAAGTTGATGTGGGATGGCTTTGGCATCGCCGTTTGGCCCACGTCAATATGAGATCTTTGCAAAGTCTTCTCAAGGGGGACCATGTCCGAGGACTAACAAATGTTAGCTTTGCCAAAGATCGTGCTTACAGGGCGTGCATTGAAGGAAAATTACATGAGAAGGCTCACCCTCCCACGACTATCATCTATTCAAAGAGACCTCTAGAGCTCCTCCACATGGATCTCTTTGGGCCTCCCACTTTTGATAGTCTTGGGGGTAGGAAATATTGCTTGGTGATTGTGGATGATTACTCAAGATATACCTGGGTGTACTTCTTCAAGAAGAAGAGTGAGACCCAACAAACCGTCATCAACTTTGCAAATGAAGCTCAACGACAACATGAAGCAAAGATTTTGATGATCAGAAGTGACAATGGCACCGAGTTCAAGAACTACACCTTGGATGAGTTTCTTGGTGATGAGGGGATCAAACATCAATATGCCGCCCCGTATACCCCTCAGCAAAACGGTGTTGCAGAGAGAAAGAACCGAACCTTAATAGATGCTGCAAGAACCATGATGGCTGAATTCAACTCTCCATACAACTTTTGGGCCGAAGCCATCAACACCGCTTGCCATGCGTCAAATCGTCTCTATCTCCGCAAAGGCTTGAACAAAACTCCGTATGAGATTCTTACCGGTAACAAGCCCAATCTCAAGTACTTCCGGGTGTTCGGGTGTAAGTGTTTCATTCTCAAGAAAGGTGTTTGTTTGTCTAAATTTGAATCTAGAGCTCATGAGGGCATATTTGTTGGTTATGCTACAACCTCTCATGCTTACCGTGTCCTCAACAAGTCCACTGGACTCATAGAGGAGACGAGTAACGTAGAGTTTGATGAAAATAACGGCTCCCAAGTGGAGCAAAGTGGTACTTGTGATGCAGGTGATGAAATTCCTCCTCAAGCCATAAGAAGAATGGGTGTTGGATATATCCTACCCGTTGAGGAACCCCTTGTGGCCGAAGGAGAAGGACAATGTTCCACTCAAGTGGAACCATCACCAACCCAAGACCCACACGCTTCCGAAGAACAAAGTGAAGGCCCTCAGCCTGATGAACAAGGCCAAGTGCAAGATCAACCTCAAGTTGGTGAAGAACCACCAATTGATGCACAAGGCCAAGTTCAGTCTCCCGAGCAAGATCAAGGTCAAGAGGAAGCTCAAGATCAAGATCTTGCTCATGATGACGCTCAAGATGATCAACTCAATGCTCCTCAGTTATCACTTGAAGAGCAATTAGAGCGTCGTGCTGCAAAAGTTGCCTCCAGGCTTGCTTCCAACGAGCATCACATCGAGAACATTTTAGGAAGCATCAAAAGGGGGGTAAGCACTCGTAGACAATTAGCAAACTATTGTGCTCATCAAGCTTTTGTCTCCTTTGTTGAACCTAAGAAGGTCTATGAGGCGCTCAATGCCATGCATGAAGAACTCAATAACTTCGAGCGCAACAAAGTGTGGCGTCTGGTGCCAAGACCAAAGGAGAACCATAATGTCATTGGAACCAAATGGATCTTTAAGAACAAGCAAGATGCCCATGGCATTGTCATCCGCAACAAGGCACGTCTGGTGGCTCAAGGCTACTCCCAAGTCGAGGGTATCGACTACGGTGAAACCTTTGCCCCCGTTGCTCGTCTTAAATCCATTCGTTTGTTACTTGCCTATGCTTCCCATCATAACTTTAAATTGCAACAAATGGATGTGAAAAGTGCATTTCTTAATGGTCCCATTAATGAGTTGGTGTATGTTAAACAACCCCCGGGGTTCGAGGATCCTAAGTTCCCCAATCATGTGTATCAACTTGATAAGGCACTCTATGGCCTTAAACAAGCCCCACGAGCGTGGTATGAGCACCTTACCGAGTTGTTACAAGATCGTGGGTTTGAAATTGGGAAAATCGACCCCACTCTTTTTACTAAGAAGGTCAAAGGGGAGTTGTTTGTATGCCAACTATATGTTGATGATATTATCTTTGGTTCTCCTAACAAAGCTTTCAATGATGAGTTCACCGCACTCATGACCACACATTTTGAGATGTCAATGATGGGAGAGTTGAAGTACTTCCTTGGATTTGAGATCAAACAACGAAGAGAAGGCATCTTCATCAAACAATCCAAGTATACTCAAGACATGATCAAGAGGTTCAACCTTAGTGATGTCAAGCCGGCTACTACTCCAATGCCAACCAAATGCCAACTTGACATTGATCCCAATGGTAAAGCGGTGGATCAAAAGGTATATCGCTCTATGATCGGATCTTTGCTTTACCTTTGTGCATCTAGACCAGATATTATGTTGAGTGTGGGAATTTGTGCACGGTTTCAAGCCTCACCTAAGGAAAGTCACTTTGTGGCTGTCAAGCGAATCTTTCGATATTTGGCTCATACCCCAAACTTTGGCTTATGGTACCCAAGAGGAGCAAATTTCAACCATGTTGGTTTCTCTGATTCTGACTGGGCGGGAGACAAAGTGGATAGGAAGTCCACCTCGGGAGGGTGCCAATTTCTTGGTTGCTCTCTTGTTAGTTGGTCTTCCAAAAAGCAAAGTTGTGTATCTCTCTCGTCCACCGAAGCAGAATATGTGGCAGCTGGCAGTTGCTGTGCTCAACTCTTATGGATGAGGCAAACTTTAAAGGATTACGGTGTCACTTGTGACAAAGTGCCTCTTTGGTGTGACAATGAAAGTGCCATCAAGATTTCTCTCAACCCGGTACTTCACTTCAAGACGAAGCATATTGAGATTCGGTATCACTTCATCCGGGATCACATAAGGCAAGGAGAAATCGAGCTTCACTACATCAACACTCATGATAACCTTGCAGATATCTTCACGAAGCCTCTGGACGAAGCAAGATTTCGCGAGTTAAGGCATGAGCTAAATATCATCGATTTGAGCAATGTGGTTTGAATCTGTGCACACACTCCTCACACTCGACATAGCTATCATGTCTAGATGTAGGCATGGACTTAGGGGGAGTATTGTTCTCTCAATGAACTATTCCTCCCCTTATTATGCATAAACTAACCAAATCTTCATCATTTGCCATACATAGTTGGCTTAAATGCTTCAAGTCGAGTTTGGATCATGGGCCCAAGGATAATTCTTCGCGGTGCCATATCTATAAAACTCAAACATAGGTGGCCTCGGCCACCGCCCTCTTATGAGGAATTTGTGTTTCGTGTTTTGCTTGTGCACTTGGTGCGTTTACTCTCTCTAGTGCTTAAAGCCTCATCTTTTTCGTGCATTTTCTTGGGAGAGCGGTACTACCGTGATCGGTTACGGTACTACCGCGAAGGATATACGGTACTACCGCACATCCAGCACGGCAGTAATTTTTTACTGCCGCTGGTGGGGCGGTACTACCGCCAGGGAAGCGGTACTACCACGCAAGCGGTACTACCGCGATGACCGCGGTACTACCGCACATATCCGAACGAGTGGGGGTTATAAGCAGGCAGGGGGAGTTCCATCTCCCCCATACCCATTCACTCCTAACCCCCACGTCGTCCCTGTCTCTCTCTCAAGAACGCCGCCGGAGGACCTCCCCGGATCTCCTCCTTCAGCCACTCCCCTCGCATTCCGACCGGTGGGATCGATCCCCACCACGTCCTCTTGCCATGGATACAGGTTTTTCCCCTTTTCCCCTCCTCTTATTGCCTTGCATGTGTTCTTAGGGTTAGGGGAGATGCTTAGTGTTCTTGTGTTCTTCGTGTTCTTATCCATGGATGCTTAGGATGTGGGAGAGTGTTTATGCACTAGAAATTCGATTAGATTTGTTGCTACGAAGTTACTTTGATCAGCCGTAGTACCGGGAGTCGATCTTCTTGGCCGTTTCTAGATCTGCTCTTCTCAGATCTGTTCCGTGCGGTACTACCGCTGGAGAACCGTGGTACTACCGCACGATCTAATCCAGATCTGATCTGACCTGTGCGGTACTACCGCTGTCCCCAGCGGTACTACCGCTCGTGCGGAAGTAAAAATCCAGTACTGCCTGCCGAGCGGTACTACCGCAACCTATGCGGTACTACCGCTCCGCATGCAGCACTATTATTTTTTTACTTCCGCTCCTCTTGCGGAAGTAAAATCTTACTACCGTAACGTATGCGGTACTACCGCATCCTTATGCGGTACTACCGCTTACGTAGCGGTACTAATTTTTTAGTTCCGCTTCCCCTGGCGGAAGTAAAACATTACTACCGCAGCGTACGCGGTACTACCGCATCCATCTGCGGTACTACCGCTTACGTTGCGGTACTAATTTTTTAGTTCCGCCTCCTCTGGCGGACGTAAAATATTACTACCGCAGAGTATGCGGTACTACCGCATCTGTCATGTGGTACTACCGCTTGCCTTGCGGTACTAATTTTTTACTTCTGCGTCGGGTCAGCAGTACTACCGCGTGTATCATATTTTCTTCGTAGCATGATCTATTTCCTATTTCTCCTGGTTTCGTGTGTTTATTGACGCTTTGGCATTGATTCTTCTTGTGTTTGTGTTGTTGTGGTCTTGTGCTTGTGTTTTTTAGGTGGTGGCTCCGGTTTTGAGGGTCGTCGTACCAACCCTGTCCGCGACACCGGATCCAAACGTCTGCGTACCCCAAGTGATGTGCCAGAGGGCTCCAATCCCCAGCGCCGGTACAAGACTTCAGCCAACAAGCGTAAGGAATCCTCAATATCTATGGAGGAGATGCCTGCTGCTGAGTTCATGTCTCGAAGGAAGATCAACCCGTATGGAGAACCCCGTGAGCACTTTCCTGGAGATGATATCTTCTGGACCAAGCAGCAGTTTCACATCTACCATGAGGTGCTCAAGACCAAGGCCAATCTTTATGTGGATGCTCACTAGGTGGATGTGGAGCACATGAGGAAGGACAAGAACCGAGCTTACTTTGCAGAAGCTCTTGATTTGATCGAGCAGTTGGGCCTGGAGCACATCATGACCTTCCAGAACGACTTTGATCCTGAGATTATTGCTCAGTTCTATGCCTCTGTCAATTTCCATGCCAAGGAGGATCGCCCCATGACTTGGATGACCAATGGTCACAAGATGACCTCTACTTGGAAGGAGTTCATGGATCTTCTTCAGCTTCCTGATGAGGGTCTCCATACCCCAATTGGTTTTCGGCCTCACGTCAATCCTGAATCAGCAAACAAGGACAAACTGCTTCCATTTTATGAGGAAAAGACTCTTGCTAGTGGCAAAATGACTTGGGTGTTGAACCCCTTCTTGGACATCATGTATCGGATCTTTTGCAACACTCTGTTCCCTCGTGTTGGAGATAAGGACAAGGTCCATGCCTACCTGGTTGACATGCTACTAATGTGTCAAGAGGCTCGCTCAGCCCAGGCTGCACCACTTGACATTTCCCACATCATGTGGAATGAGCTCCATTTTGCCATCTACTCTCGCAAGGTACCTATTTATGGTCCATACTTGTTTCTGCTGATCTCCAAGACTTGGGAGAAGTTGTACCCAGAGGAAGAGTTCGAGGCCGACTGCTACCGCCATGATCCCATCCGGCTTCGCGTCAAGACTCGATGGGCCAACACCACCACTCGTGCTCAGGCTGCAGCTGCCCAGATGGGCACTGAGGAGGAGCCTGTGGAGGAGACTGCTGATGTACGCTCTGGCAGATTTGCCCCTTCTTCTTCCTCTGCAGTGGAGAAGCCGTCTTGGGCTAAAAGACTTCAACAGAAGATGAAGGCCCTCTTCTGCATGCAGGCCAAGGGGCAATACCGGGCTCACGTGACTGACAAGAAGACTCGCCAGCATGACAAGAAGATTCTGGCGCTATATAGAGAGGAAGTTTCCAACGGATCCGAGGATAACATCACACCTGAGGCTACCTGGATGGCTCGCCAGGGGTACAAGTGGTCAGAGTCTGAGGAGGAGCTTCAGGAGGAGCAGCAGGGGTCTGATGATGAGTATCAGGAGGAGCAGCACGGGTTTGATGATGAGTATGACGACTGAGCTTCTCCCGGGCTGCCACCCGTCTTAGTGTCCTCTTTTCCCCTTTGTGGTGTCTCGATGACAAAGGGGGAGAGTGATTTGCCGTCTTGTGCCTGTTCTTGTGTTTTTCGTTGAACTCTGGTTTATTTGCGTGTTTGTGTCGTGTGCGTGAGACTATCATATGGTGTAAGACATATGCCCCGTTATCGTTGAACTTATCATTATGTCTTTAATTTTTATCCAGTGCAGTCAGTTTTTATATAGAGTATCTCGTGTGTAGATTATAGGGGAGCACTGTACCCAGCATGTGTGTTGTGCAGTCCAAAGCACAATCTTGTGAAGGCACACATCCAGGGGGAGCTCACCTATACTCTAGGGCTTGTATTGCATACTCTATTATTTCTTCTCTGTGCAAATCTAATGTTGTCATCAATACACCAAAAAGGGGGAGATTGTAAGGGCATATTTCTCCCTAAGTAGTTTTGGTGATTGATGACAATACATTTGCGGACTGATCGTGTGCTCTAAGCTCATACAGGTATATCTCCCTTAGGCACAAGACGATTGTTTGCCCCTCGGAATCTATGAAAGACGGTGTTTTCCTTTTGCTCCCTGTCGGTGGCTTTGAGTAATAGGAAAGCCGTACTATTAAGAGGGGGTCGGCGTCGGAAAGGTTTGGGTAGAATCAACACGTACACATCCTTCTCCCGCACCACCTTTCCTTGCTTCTCTGGAGGTCCAACCGGTTACTTCTCGTATTTGCAAAACTGTGTCTTCTTAACTGATCAACTGCCTGGCAAGCGGTAGTACCGCTCAACAAAGCGGTAGTACCGCGCAGGTACACGGTAGTACCGCCTGCCGACACGGTAGTACCGCTCCCACGGTAGTACCGTGTCCCCAGAGCGGTAGTACCGTGTATCTGGCCCAGGCGCTAAGTCTAAGTACAGAAGTGGATGCGGAAGTAATTTTTTACTTCCGCATACAATGCGGTAGTACCGCTTATCCTAAGCGGTAGTACCGTGTCGCATTTTTGCTTCTACCGTTTTCCTTGCGGATGTAGCCACGGATGTAATTTATTTCATCAGTGGTTGTCAATCATGTCGCAATCTTTGCCTAAGCGGTAGTACCGCTCCCGTAGCGGTAGTACCGCTCAGCCAGCGGTAGTACCGCAACTCATGCGCGGTACTACCGCTCTCTGCGGGCTGAAAACTCCAATAACGGTTGGATTTGTTCCCCCACTATATATAGGGGGTCTTCTTCTCCAAGAAGACTTACCTCTTCCCCCACTACTCCATTGTTGCTCCAAAAGCTCCATTTCCGCCCGATCTCTCTCCCTAGCCAATCAAACTTGTTGATTTGCTCGGGATTGCTTGAGGAGGCATCGATCTACACTTCCACCAAGAGATATTTGATTCTCCCCACTAATCCCTTGTGGATCTTGTTACTCTTGGGTGTTTGAGCACCCTAGACGGTTGAGGTCACCTCGAAGCCATATTCCATTGTGGTGAAGCTTCGTGGTTTGTTGGGAGCCTCCAAGTTGTGGAGATAGCCCCAACCTTGTTTGTAAAGGTTCGGTTGCCACCTTCAAGGGCACCACCAGTGGAATCACGGCACCTTGCATCGTGTGAGGGCGTGAGGAGAATATGGTGGCCCTAGTGGCTTCTTGGGGAGCATTGTGCCTCCACACCGCTCCAACGGAGACGTACTTCCCCTCAAAGGGAAGGAACTTCGGAAACACATCCTCGTCTCCACCGGTTCCACTTGTGGTTATTTCTTACCTTTACTTTTGCATGCTTTACTTGTTCAACTCCTATAGCATGCATGTGTAGTTGTTGTCCTTCTTTATATTAGTTGTCATCCTAGTAATATATCTAGACAACTTATTTTGTCGCTTAATTTAAAGTGGTTAAGAAAAGCTAAAAATTGTTAGTTGCCTATTCACCCCCCCTCTAGTCAACCATATCGATTCTTTCAGGCGCGCCCTTGCCGCAAAGACCAATTGCAGCCAAGAAACCAAGCAACTTATGAACAACATATTATATGAATGGTCTGCAAAGGGAAAAAATAAATGCAACCGAGAATGTAGGTGAACTATTTGAATGATGTTTTTCGTGAATTGTCTGCAAGTGATTATGCTTGTATTGTGTTTGTACTTGCCTTGTATTTACTAACGACAGACAATGATGATCGATGTCGTGTCTTTCTTTGGCAATATATAAGTCATTTGCTTCTGCGAGTGAATTGACGCTAAAAAAATCTCTCTCGCTCCAGCAGGGTTGATAGGAAGACCGTACCCCCTCAACAAATTTCTTGAACCATTGGAACTAAGCACTCCCACCCAGAAACATATGAGCAGAAGAAAACCACGCAAACCGACAAGACGATTGATGAGGCAAGGAAGAGCACGATCAACAAGCACGTGCAACATAGACGACAACCAACCAGGCCACAACGTCCAAAGGCTGGATAGACATGGCAAACACGCCATCCGGACATGCCGCGGATGTTAAAGGTCAGGTAGACATCCCAAAATACGCCATCCGGCCGGACTGCAACGCTCAAAGGCCGGACAGACATCCCAAAGCACGTCATCCATCCAAGGAAGCAACAAGCCCACGGACGCAAAGCACCTGCACCCAGGCCCTGCTATCCTGACTCTCCAATGTCGCTTTAAGATCTGTGCGAGACAACTAATTTCGTATATAAAATTTTCTCTTTTTTGTTTCTCTCATATAAAACATGTCTTGAACTTTGAATTTTGCAGCAAAACAAAACTTACTAACTAGAATGTGGGATAAAAAAATCAGAATTTTCGTCCGGCGTAAATACTAAAAATAAGATTTTTTTTATCAAACAAAAGTTATTTTTTATATTTATGTTTGACGAAAAAAATCTAAAAGTTCTATTCTAGATGCTAGTTACAAAGCTTTGTTGTTCTGCAAAGGTTGGAACTTCAAGACATAATATATATGTGAGAAACAAAAAAGAAAAATGTAATTGCATGGATCTTGATGCGAAGAATGGATGGCTAGATAAGAGGGGCATGTGTGCAGGTGCTCCAAAACATGTTTTCGACAAGCCCACACCAACCCGGTAACGGTGTAGAAGAGTTTCCCAGTGTAAACTAGCCCGGTACACCCCAACAGCCAAATAAGCGGTGCAGCCACCCGTGAGTCATAGGGAGAGAGAGAGCCCCATCCTTCTTCTTCCTCCTTGCCCCCCATAGGTGGGAGAAGGTTTCACACTCTAGTCTGTTGTGTTCATGGCCCCCAGAGGGCGAGCCCCCCCCCCTCCAAAATTGGATCTTTTCTTTGGCAGCATTATAGTTGTATTTGTTAT
The DNA here is from genome assembly GCA_902687465.1 of Secale cereale. NCBI lineage: Eukaryota > Viridiplantae > Streptophyta > Magnoliopsida > Poales > Poaceae > Secale > Secale cereale. Next base: position 157,128,390 of record LR738712.1, read on the forward strand.
TTATTTGTTTCTGCTCCGTAAAATTGAAAAGCCCCGAAACACTACAAAACGGGAACTAACACTTGGCACTATATTGACATGTCCAATAAAACCATGTGAAGTTGTGCCAAAGTATGTATAACTGATGTGAATATAGCATGAGCATAAGAAATATTATAGATACACTAGAGATGTATCATTTGTCGGCTCGGTTGACACCCTAGAGAGGGGGTCATCCGACTTTACATTAGGGCGGCACCCCCTTGTGAGTTGGTGTGATGGTTGCCCTGTGAAGTGTGGGTTGTGGATGGCTGGGTAGTGGGGTGTTGTAGCTCGGGTGGGCGATGGTATGTCGGGGTTGCGGCCTCGGAAGGTGGTGTATGTGGACTATGTTGGGTGCTCTAGAGTGTGTTGGAAATATGCCCTAGAGGCAATAATAAATTGGTTATTATTATATTTCCTTGTTCATGATAATTGTTTATTATCCATGCTAGAATTGTATTGATAGGAAACTCAGATGCATGTGTGGATACATAGACAAACACCATGTCCCTAGTGAGCCTCTAGATGACTAGCTCGTTGATCAATAGATGGTTACGGTTTCCTGACCATGGACATTGGATGTCGTTGATAACGGGATCACATCATTAGGAGAATGATGTGATGGACAAGACCGAATCCTAAGCCTAGCACAGATCGTGTAGTTCGTATGCTAAAGCTTTTCTATATGTCAAGTATCTTTTCCTTAGACCATGAGATTGTGCAACTCCCGGATACCGTAGGAATGCTTTGGGTGTACCAAACGTCACAACGTAACTGGGTGGCTATAAAGGTGCACTACAGGTATCTCTGAAAGTGTCTGTTGGGTTGGCACGAATCGAGACTGGGATTTGTCACTCCGTGTGACGAAGAGGTATCTCTGGGCCCACTCGGTAGGACATCATCATAATGTGCACAATGTGATCAAAGAGTTGATCACGGGATGATGTGTTACGGAACGAGTAAAGAGACTTGCCAGTAACGAGATTGAGCAAGGTATCGGTATACCGACGATCGAATCTCGGGCAAGTGCTATACCGATAGACAAAGGGAATCGTATACGGGATTGATTGAATCCTTGACATCGTGGTTCATCCGATGAGATCATCGTGGAGAATGTGGGAGCCAACATGGGTATCCAGATCCCGCTGTTGGCTATTGGCCGGAGAGTTGTCTCGGTCATGTCTGCATGACTCCCGAACCCGTAGGGTCTACACACTTAAGGTTCGATGACGCTAGGGTTATAGGGAATAGATGTACGTGGTTACCGAATGTTGTTCGGAGTCCCGGATGAGATCCCGGACGTCACGAGGAGTTCCGGAATGGTCCGGAGGTAAAGATTTATATATGGGAAGTCATCATACGGTCACCGGAATAATTCGGGGGTTACCGGTATTGTACCGGGACCACCGAAGGGGTTCCGGGGGTCCACCGGGAGGGTCCACCTGCCCCGGAGGGCCCTATGGGCTGTATGTGGAGAGGGACCAGCCCCTTAGTGGGCTGGGCACCTCCCCCCCTAGGGCCCATGCGCCTAGGGTTTGGGGGAAACCCTAAGGGGGGCGCCCCCCTTGCCTTGGGGGGCAAGGCAACCCCCCTGGCCGTCGCCCCCTCCTCAGATTGGATCTGAGGGGGCCGGCCCCCCTCTCCCTTGCCCCTATATATATGTGGGGGGTGGGAGGGCAGCCGCACCACAAGTTCTGGCGCAGCCCTCCCCCTCTCCCAAGTCCTTCTCCTCTCCCGCGGTGCTTGGCGAAGCCCTGCAGGATTGCCACGCTCCTCCACCACCACCACGCCGTCGTGCTGCTGCTGGATGGAGTCTTCCCCAACCTCTCCCTCTCTCCTTGCTGGATCAAGGCGTGGGAGACGTCATCGGGCTGCACGTGTGTTGAACGCGGAGGCGCCGTTGTTCGACGCTTAGATCGGAATCAACCGCGATCTGAATCGCAGCGAGTACGACTCCTTCATCCGCGTTCTTGCAACGCTTCCGCATCGCGATCTACAAGGGTATGTAGATGCACTCTCCTTTATGCTCGTTGCTAGATTACTCCATAGATAGATCTTGGTGATGCGTAGGAAATTTTTTGATTTTCTGCTACGATCCCCAACAGTGGCATCATGAGCTAGGTCTATGCGTAGTATCTTGCACGAGTAGAACACAAAGTAGTTGTGGGCGTAGATCATGTCAATTCTCTTGCCGTTACTAGTCTTATCTTGATTCGGCGGCATCGTGGGATGAAGCGGCCCGGTGTGTCGCCCGGATAATTAAGCTACAGTAACCCTCTACTAAGGACGACACGTCACCACAATTACTGTTGATAATCCCGTGTTAGTTCGAAAACGATCCAAATTAAAATTTGAATTAAAAGAAAACACAAAAGTTTCCAAAACAATAAAACTAAAATGTTCTGTAAGTGATAAATAATTCATAAGTAATATTGGTGGAGAAACCACATTTTTATAAAATAAATAAATGCACTAAAATAAATACAGAAAAGAAATAAATAAAAGGTAAGAATAATCCAAACAAAAACAAACAAAATAAAATAAAACCCCTCTGGCCAACTGGGCCTTGTCCCAGCCGGCCCAGCTGGCCCAGCTAGCCACCAGGCCGGCCCTCTTACCTTCCTCCCCCCTTCCTCTGTTCACCGCTGCTCGGTGGACGCCCGTGCGCCGTCCACGGCGCGGATGGAACACAGGGCGGCCATCCGGCGACTCCTCGTCGACCTCAAGTCGCCTGCGACGCCCTCGACCGAACCCTAACCCACCCCTCGACCCCGCGGGCGGACCCTAGCTACCTCCCTCTCCCTCCTCGTCGCTCCCCACCGCAACCCGACGCAGCCATGGCTCCGCCGCCGTAGCACGCGCGGCCACCGCCTTCGCCTCGTCGCCGCACCGTGTCCACCGCGCTCCTCGTCGTCGGCTACGTCGCCCCGCACCACCATTCGACGCCCGGAGGCCCTCCTCCGCTGCAGCTGCTCTGCCCCCCCTTCTCGGATCCCCGCCGGCGTTCTTCTTCGCCAGCAACTGCACCGGCCCTCCCCCGAGCACGCGTACACGGCTACACCTCCCGGTGAGCTACTCCTCCCTCCCCGTTGCTCTGCTAGCTCGCCTGCTCGCCGTAGCTCAGTCCGCCGCGGCATCGTGCTCCGACCGCCGCTGCTTCGCGCCGTTCGGCCTTCGTCGTCGTCGTTTGGCCCGGCCACGTGCGCCATCCGACTCGCCGTCGACCACACGCTCGAATGCCCCAAAAACCGCGCACTAAAACACGTCGCAGCACCCTCCCCCATCACTCACCGGAGCTGCGCTCCGCTCGGCTCGACGCCGGCCATTTTCCCGGCCACCTGTGCCCCCGCCACCACCACCGTTCGACGCACAGCACCCGTGCGGTTCGAACGCGCCCGGCCGCACGCCTAACGGCGCACCACAGCGAGATCCCGCCGCTCGCCGGCGCTCTGTCGCCGCTCGGGCGCGCGCCGGAGACGCTCCAGCCGGCCTGCCAACGTGGCTGCCACGTGGGCGCCCTGGGCCCCGCCCTGGCCCTATGACATGTGGGCCCGTGGGGCCGCTGTTGACCACTTGACTTGGTCAACTGGTCTGACCGGTGGGCCTCGCGGCCCTGCTAATTGAGTTAAATAAAATGATTAGTTTAAATTAATTAATTAGTTAATTAACACTAATCAGTCACCGACTAGTAGGCCCCACCCACTAACTAATCTGCAATTAGTTTGAACTAACTCTGGATTAATTCTGTCTCAATGACATGTGGGCCCCCCATGTCAGGTTGGCTGGTCAACTGACCAGTTGACTGCTGACATCACACATATGTCATGATGACGTCAGCAGGCACTATTCTGGATAATGTTATATTAAATTAATTAATTAAATTCCAGAAATTAATATAAACTTTAGAAAATCATATCTTTTAAACCGTAACTCGGATGAAAATAATTTATATATGAAAGTTGCTCAGAACGACGAGACGAATCCGAATACGCAGACCGTTCGTCAACCACACGTCCCTAGCATACCGAACATGCAACTTTCCCCTCCGTTTCATCTGCCCGAAAATGCCTAACACCGGGAATACTTTCCCGGATGTTATTCCTCTTCGCCTGTATCACCGAGCACCGCGTTAGGTCACACGTAGCACCGCGTATTTCCATGTTATGCTTTGTGATGCTATTGTTTGCTCTGTTATTTATTTGTTTCCCCTTCGTTGCTTATTTTCGGTAGACTCCGATACTGTGATAAGACCCCGAGACCCTTGATGCTTCGGTGTTCGACTACGGCTACGCTTCCGAAGATTCCTTTTGTCTGCAGAGCTTCCAGGCAAGCCCCCCCTTTGATCACCAGATATCGCCTACTCTTCTCTCTACTGCTTGCATTAGAGTAGTGTAGCATGTTACTGCTTTCGATAATCCTATTCTGCTGCATAGCCTGTCATTGTTGCTACCACTGTTGATACTTTACCTGCAATCCTAAATGCTTAGTATAGGATGCTAGTATTCCATCAGTGGCCCTACACCCTTGTCCGTCTGCCCTGCTATTCTATCGGGCCGTGATCACTTGGGTGTGATCACGGGTATATACTATATACATACTTTACATACACATGATGATGATTCGGAGATGGGGGTTGAAGGGGCAGGTGGTTCCACCCAGGTAGTGGTGGGCCTGGGTTCCCGACAGCCCCCTGATGGTTACTTTGTGGCGGAGCGACAGAGCAGGTTGCGACCACCTAGGAGACAGGTGGGCCTGGCCCTGGTCGTTGTCCGCGGTTATTTCATAATAACACGTTTAACGGGATCTTGGTATTTGATCTGAGTCTGGCCATTTGGTCTATACGCACTAACCAGCTACGTGGGAATAGTTATGGGTACTCGACGTCGTGGTATCAGCCGAAGCCTTTTTGACGTCAGCGGTATAGCGGCGCGCGCCGGGTTGGACCGCGTAACGCAACTTCCTTAGTAATGGAGGTTGCTAGGTCTGCTCACCGGCCGCGTACGCAACGTGCAGGTGTGCGTTGGGCGATGGGCCCGGACCCCTGCGCGCCTAGGACTTAGACCGGCGTGCTGACCTCTCTGCTGTGCTTAGGTAGGGCTGCGACGTGTTGATCTTCCGAGGCCGGGCATGACCCTGGAAAGTGTGTCCGGCCACATGGGATCAAGAGTGCTGGGTTATGTGGTGCACCCCTGCAGGGAAGTTAATCTATTCGAATAGCCGTGTCCCTCGGTAAAAGGACGACCCGGAGTTGTACTCGGACCTCATGACAACTAGAACTGGATACTTAATAAAACACACCCAGACAAGTTCCAGATATAACTCGGTGGTTGCTCTCTCACAGGGTGATGTGCGGGAGGATCACCGGGTAGGATTATGCTTTACGATGTTACTTGGTGAACTCTTCTGCTACTCAAGACGGAGGCTGCCAGAAGCTTTGATAGTTGTTACTTCCATCTACTCCCTTCCTCTGCTGCAAGATGGAGGCTGCGAGAAGCGAGGAAGCTTGTTACTTACCTTCTACTCTCTTCTACTGCTGCAAGATGGAGGTTACCAGAAGCGTAGTCTTCGTTTGGAACAGCTATCCCCCTCTTATTCTGCTTTCTGCAGTTCAGTCCACATATATTACCCCTTTACACAGATATCATTGCATATGTAGTGTAGATCCTTGCTTGCGAGTACTTTGGATGAGTACTCACGGTGGCTTTTCTCCCCCTTTTCCCCTCTTGTACCTTCTTCTCAGATGATGCAACCAGATTGTTGGAGTCCAGGAGCCAGAAGATCCCGAGGATGTTTCTACGTGGAGTTCGGCTTCGAGGAGTAGTTAGGAGGTCCCAGGCAGGAGGCCTTGCCTTTTCGATCGTTGCTACTTTTTGTGCTAGCCTTCTTAAGGCAAACTTGTTTAACTTATGTCTGTACTCAGATATTGTTGCTTCCGCTGACTCTTGTGCTTTCGAGCTTTTGTATTCGAGCCCTCGAGGCCCCTGGCTTGTAATATAAAGCTTGTATTATTTTAATTTGTGTCTAGAGTTGGGTTGTGATATCTTCCAGTGAGTCCTTGATCTTGGTCGTACACATTTGCGTGCATGATTAGTGTACGGTCAAATCGGGGGCGTCACAAGTTGGTATCAGAGCCGACTGCCTGTAGGAATCCCCCTTTCCAACTCCTTGGCCGAAGTTGAGTCTAGTCTTTGAAAAACAAATTTACTAACTTGTTGTGTGGCTTACGGGCCCACAACACCATTGGGTGGTATTAGGATCTTTTACTCCTCGTCTATACTCTGGGACTCTTATCTCTCTTCTATTCGAGATAAAGGAATTTTGCTAAATCTAACATTAGGATCTCGCTATCACTTTCACCCGGAGAGCACCTTATGATAGATGATCGTCCGCTGCACCAGAAGACCCTGAAGATACTCTCCGCTGTTAACCCGAGAACTTGTGTTCAACACCTTCGTAATTCACTGCCACCGATATATCCCTATGGATATCTGCATGCACTTGTCATACTCATGATCATTCCTCGTCGCTCTTGTTGTTACAAGAGGCCTCGAAATATTCTCCGTTGTCCTGAGAATCCTTTGAGTTTACTGTTTTGTAGTTTTATTTCGCATGAAAACCCTCACGGTTATTTCCTCACATTTATCGAGGACCCGTTCTCCTTGATTGATCATATGTCTCCCAAAAATTCTTCGGAATACTTTTCGATGTTTCGAAAATCCTCTGCAGGCTGTTACTCTTGAAATTCTTGCCTGCTTACATTATGGTTAATTCCATATGGCTAGTAGTCTTCGTCAATATCGCTTGACTTAGCTATTTTTGAACCTATTAATTCAATATGTGCGTATGCACGCAGTCATCAGGTTATCCTTTATAAAATTATCTTTCCGACTCAGACGTCATTCCGGACATGAGTTGGTTCTCGACAATTCAAACCTTTATTGATTGTCCAACTAAGTGTATTCAACTTATCCATCCTTGATCAGAGCGTTTGCTTTTGATATCTTGTTTCGGAAAACATAATTCCTTTGCATTTGGTTGAATTAGTCAGTTGTTTCTATGATGTGATCTCCTTTAATTATTTCTTCTTCTAGTTGAGTATCGATACTCACACCTGATTCGTTGCGGTCAGCCAGATCCTTTTGTGGATTATTATCCGACCGTTCCGACATATCAAAACCTTGAGTTCTTCCCCTGATACATAATGCCTTTGGTAAATTGTATCCTCTACTTGGCCAACCATGCTCTGCTTTCGAGCATGTGTATTTACTTTTGAAACTTGTGGTATATGTTACTAAGATGCCCGATGGGTTGAACCTATGCCTTCCCCTAATCCGTGAGAACCCAAAAGTTTTCACAAGTCATACCCTTCCGGTGTTCTACCGGATAAAATTCCAACACTACAATTTTATCAAAGCAAGAGGTAAATGAAACGTATGCATTGGAGAAATGGGAGTCGACCTTGAGCTTTTGTTCATGCCCATGGAAACGATGTAGACCGTCTCGGGACCTTCTTGCAAAATGATTTGTCATCTAAATAATTCTTTCGGTGTCAATAAATTTGATCCCTTGCAGTTACGGTTCCGACCATGCTGTCCTTATTTCAATATATCTGGAATAAATCCATTCCAGGCCTCGTCAATTTTTGACAAGGTTAAAGTATCTACTGTCTTAGGTCAATGACCTAGTTCAACTCCTATCGTGTTCTACCTTCAAGTTTTACCCTCTGATATCTCGAGGATATCATGCCTTTGCACCACACCTTTTGAACTTTTGATGAAGTAATACCTTTGCTTGTCGTAATCACTCTACGGGTTCTAGGTTGCCGTCAACCGAGGACATCGTTTAGTAAATCAAATCTGCACTAAAAATTCAACACCCCTAGTAGATGTTACTGGGAAATTTTTAAACTCAATCTAGTTTATTCCTAGACTATCGGGTACATCCCTTGTCTAGCTATCTTTGGCTGTGCTACCTCATCCTTCTTTGGTGCACGAATTCTTCAGTGTGTGAGCACGACTTACGTAGAGCTCCCAACATCATGTTGCTTGTCGCGAAAGGCAACGTTGGTTCCGATCTTGCATCTTTTATATTGATCCTATAACTTGCCACTTCGGCATTCTCTTGCTTGTTGCCGTTGTTGTTTGATTGCATCCTCTTGAAACCTCCCGACAAATGTGTCGAATCACCTTCAACACTTTGACTTCTTCCAAGATGCCAATTGTGTTCATGATGGGAAATACTCTCCTTGCCCTCGATTATTTTTATTATCATCGGCAACACCCTTGACTTCCTTTCATCGCGAACTTGTCCACGTTATGATTACAACTTGCTCTCCAGCTAGTGTTGTGTTCTGCCTTGAAGTATTACTGTCTTTTAGGTCGAGAATGTTGTGGGATTGCTCCACCTCTTAGAAATTCTCGGTATGATGATACTACTCACCATCACCATTCTTCCTTGGTCCCCGTGTTGTTTTTAGCCGGGATACCAATATGCTAGCGATGCTGCTTGAGTTCTGTACTCCTAGCAACCCAATTGCTTTGAAGTTTACGATCGACAGTTCGTTCTTAGGCTGTTGGTTATTGAATCGTCACTCTGACATTGATCTTTCTGCCTAAGGTCATATTCGGGCACACCTTTCAACTAATGGTTAATGGTGTATGTTTTTCCTCGAGCATACAACATTATATCATTTGAGTTGACAAGTGTCACCTTCTTTTTCACATTATTGTGGAAATCCATCCGTTTGGAATTCTCGATGAATTGTTGTTGAGCCCATCAGCCACCTCCTCATCCTCTCCTTTGTTTAATGGTGAACTATTATTTTGGGGACCTGCTCCCATAGTTCATTTTCCGAGAATCTTGCAATGTCATTTCGTCGATTTGTGATGCACCTTTTATTCTTGAACATCTTGAGCCTGTGGTATCATGACACCAATCGAATCTGAATCTCGGTCAGATATGATGGTTGGGACAACTTTCCAGTAGTTATAATGTTGGTCCTTTGATGACTCGGTAATATGATGTCATGCCTAGCACCCCTGCTGGAGGACCCATCATTATATTTTCTTCTGCAAGGATAACTATTCTTCCAGGAGGAAATTGTAAGACTTTTTCTATAAGTTGTTCCTGGTGAATCCTTTGTGTATCCAAGTCAGACCTTTGCTTCAAGACCATGCCAATGCTATCTCGAAGCATGACTGTGGTACTCCGATTCTCAACAAGAGCATTTGAAGCCCAATGCTAAATGTTTCCTGGTCAGTTACCCAAACACCATTGTATGGATAACATCTTGATTAATCCTTGCCCCTTTATTTAAATGGTTGGGTACTTGCCTTCCTACCCTGTATGCCATGTTCTTCTTCTCCATGGGAAGGATATACTCCTAATAATTGTGTGTAATCACAATTTTACTTTCCATTTGTTTGTTTAACCTTTCTTTGATCTACATATAATCTAAGCAGTAATAATTCTCTGCTTATGTAAACACCTCGTTGTACAACTCTGTCAGTACGACCTTGATTCTATTGTTCATAACGTTCCGGTACTGCCGGTGGACGAAAATTTTGCCTACCGGTCCGCCTCGATTCAACGAGCAAGACTATGGTTCTCTTTGTTCCCCGTCCTTGGTACCGACATTGTTGCCAACTTAGCTGACAGACTATTCTCTGACATGCCTTGCTTTCTGTGCAAGATGTCATCGCCCTTCCTACTCTTAATCCACATGGTGGGCCCATAACCCACAGGTCCACTGGATCGAAACCTGACTCTACTTTACAACCCGGATTCTATTGTATCCTTTGCACCTGGCTTCGTATGTGATTCACGAGCTAAATTCTATACCATTATTCACCCTGGAATCAAACATCATGTTATTATCGTTGCTGAAGCCCTCATTCCAGCTTCTGGTTAGGCATCGAATGATTGCCTACCCGTTTGAAACTTTGGTACCATCGCTTATTGTTCTCAATGCATTCACTGAAATACTACGCGTAGGGCACTTAGTGTATCACTTTCTGAATTCATTTTCAGATGCACATACTTCGTGGAGATACGTTCCACCAAAGTTTTCCCCTGGTCGCATTCGTAGGACGATGGAGATCCCGAAGAAAGGATGACGACTTGATCACGATGACTTGAAGCAGGGAACTGAAGACATCAAGAAAGGGATCCACCTCTTCGAAAGGGCAGCCAAGATCGAGAAGACTCGTTAGCTTTCGCTACCACCACTTTTTCCCCGTGCTCCACCGCTTAAATCTCGGGACGAGATTTCTTGTAGTGGAGGAGAATTGTGACGCCCGGATAATTAAGCTACAGTAACCCTCTACTAATGACGACACGTCACCACAATTACTGTTGATAATCCCGTGTTAGTTCGAAAACGATCCAAATTAAAATTTGAATTAAAAGAAAACACAAAAGTTTCCAAAACAATAAAACTAAAATGTTCTGTAAGTGATAAATAATTCATAAGTAATATTGGTGGAGAAACCACATTTTTAGAAAATAAATAAATGCACTAAAATAAATACAAAAAAGAAATAAATAAAAGGTAAGAATAATCCAAACAAAAACAAACAAAATAAAATAAAACCCCTCTGGCCAACTGGGCCTTGTCCCAGCCGGCCCAGCTGGCCCAGCTAGCCACCAGGCCGGCCCTCTTACCTTCCTCCCCCCTTCCTCTGTTCACCGCTGCTCGGTGGACGCCCGTGCGCCGTCCACGGCGCGGATGGAACACAGGGCGGCCATCCGGCGACTCCCCGTCGACCTCAAGTCGCCTGCGACGCCCTCGACCGAACCCTAACCCACCCCTCGACCCCGCGGGCGGACCCTAGCTACCTCCCTCTCCCTCCTCGTCGCTCCCCACCGCAACCCGACGCAGCCATGGCTCCGCCGCCGTAGCACGCGCGGCCACCGCCTTCGCCTCGTCGCCGCACCGTGTCCACCGCGCTCCTCGTCGTCGGCTACGTCGCCCCGCACCACCATTCGACGCCCGGAGGCCCTCCTCTGCTGCAGCTGCTCTGCCCCCCCTTCTCGGATCCCCGCCGGCGTTCTTCTTCGCCAGCAACTGCACCGGCCCTCCCCCGAGCACGCGTACACGGCTACACCTCCCGGTGAGCTACTCCTCCCTCCCCGTTGCTCTGCTAGCTCGCCTGCTCGCCGTAGCTCAGTCCGCCGCGGCATCGTGCTCCGACCGCCGCTGCTTCGCGCCGTTCGGCCTTCGTCGTCGTCGTTTGGCCCGGCCACGTGCGCCATCCGACTCGCCGTCGACCACACGCTCGAATGCCCCAAAAACCGCGCACTAAAACACGTCGCAGCACCCTCCCCCATCACTCACCGGAGCTGCGCTCCGCTCGGCTCGACGCCGGCCATTTTCCCGGCCACCTGTGCCCCCGCCACCACCACCGTTCGACGCACAGCACCCGTGCGGTTCGAACGCGCCCGGCCGCACGCCTAACGGCGCACCACAGCGAGATCTCGCCGCTCGCCGGCGCTCTGTCGCCGCTCGGGCGCGCGCCGGAGACGCTCCAGCCGGCCTGCCAACGTGGCTGCCACGTGGGCGCCCTGGGCCCCGCCCTGGCCCTATGACATGTGGGCCCGTGGGGCCGCTGTTGACCAGTTGACTTGGTCAACTGGTCTGACCGGTGGGCCCCACGGCCCTGCTAATTGAGTTAAATAAAATGATTAGTTTAAATTAATTAATTAGTTATTTAACACTAATCAGTCACCGACTAGTAGGCCCCACCCACTAACTAATCTGCAATTAGTTTGAACTAACTCTGGATTAATTCTGTCTCAATGACATGTGGGCCCCCCATGTCAGGTTGGCTGGTCAACTGACCAGTTGACTGCTGACGTCACACATATGTCATGATGACGTCAGCAGGCACTATTCTGGATAATGTTATATTAAATTAATTAATTAAATTCCAGAAATTAATATAAACTTTAGAAAATCATATCTTTTAAACCGTAACTCGGATGAAAATAATTTATATATGAAAGTTGCTCAGAACGACGAGACGAATCCGAATACGCAGACCGTTCGTCAACCACACGTCCCTAGCATACCGAACATGCAACTTTCCCCTCCGTTTCATCTGCCCGAAAATGCCTAACACCGGGAATACTTTCCCGGATGTTATTCCTCTTCGCCTGTATCGCCGAGCACCGCGTTAGGTCACACGTAGCACCGCGTATTTCCATGTTATGCTTTGTGATGCTATTGTTTGCTCTGTTATTTATTTGTTTCCCCTTCGTTGCTTATTTTCGGTAGACTCCGATACTGTGATAAGACCCCGAGACCGTTGATGCTTCGGTGTTCGACTACGGCTACGCTTCCGAAGATTCCTTTCGTCTGCAGAGCTTCCAGGCAAGCCCCCCCTTTGATCACCAGATATCGCCTACTCTTCTCTCTACTGCTTGCATTAGAGTAGTGTAGCATGTTACTGCTTTCGATAATCCTATTCTGCTGCATAGCCTGTCATTGTTGCTACCACTGTTGATACTTTACCTGCAATCCTAAATGCTTAGTATAGGATGCTAGTATTCCATCAGTGGCCCTACACCCTTGTCCGTCTGCCCTGCTATTCTATCGGGCCGTGATCACTTGGGTGTGATCACGGGTATATACTATATACATACTTTACATACACATGATGATGATTCGGAGATGGGGGTTGAAGGGGCAGGTGGTTCCACCCAGGTAGTGGTGGGCCTGGGTTCCCGACAGCCCCCTGATGGTTACTTTGTGGCGGAGCGACAGAGCAGGTTGCGACCACCTAGGAGACAGGTGGGCCTGGCCCTGGTCGTTGTCCGCGGTTATTTCATAATAACACGTTTAACGGGATCTTGGTATTTGATCTGAGTCTGGCCATTTGGTCTATACGCACTAACCAGCTACGTGGGAATAGTTATGGGTACTCGACGTCGTGGTATCAGCCGAAGCCTTTTTGACGTCAGCGGTATAGCGGCGCGCGCCGGGTTGGACCGCGTAACGCAACTTCCTTAGTAATGGAGGTTGCTAGGTCTGCTCACCGGCCGCGTACGCAACGTGCAGGTGTGCGTTGGGCGATGGGCCCGGACCCCTGCGCGCCTAGGACTTAGACCGGCGTGCTGACCTCTCTGCTGTGCTTAGGTAGGGCTGCGACGTGTTGATCTTCCGAGGCCGGGCATGACCCTGGAAAGTGTGTCCGGCCACATGGGATCAAGCGTGCTGGGTTATGTGGTGCACCCCTGCAGGGAAGTTAATCTATTCGAATAGCCGTGTCCCTCGGTAAAAGGACGAGCCGGAGTTGTACTCGGACCTCATGACAACTAGAACTGGATACTTAATAAAACACACCCAGACAAGTTCCAGATATAACTCGGTGGTTGCTCTCTCACAGGGTGATGTGCGGGAGGATCACCGGGTAGGATTATGCTTTACGATGTTACTTGGTGAACTCTTCTGCTACTCAAGACGGAGGCTGCCAGAAGCTTTGATAGTTGTTACTTCCATCTACTCCCTTCCTCTACTGCAAGATGGAGGCTGCGAGAAGCGAGGAAGCTTGTTACTTACCTTCTACTCTCTTCTACTGCTGCAAGATGGAGGTTACCAGAAGCGTAGTCTTCGTTTGGAACAGCTATCCCCCTCTTATTCTGCTTTCTGCAGTTCAGTCCACATATATTACCCCTTTACACAGATATCATTGCATATGTAGTGTAGATCCTTGCTTGCGAGTACTTTGGATGAGTACTCACGGTTGCTTTTCTCCCCCTTTTCCCCTCTTGTACCTTCTTCTCGGATGATGCAACCAGATTGTTGGAGTCCAGGAGCCAGAAGATCCCGAGGATGTTTCTACGTGGAGTTCGGCTTCGAGGAGTAGTTAGGAGGTCCCAGGCAGGAGGCCTTGCCTTTTCGATCGTTGCTACTTTTTGTGCTAGCCTTCTTAAGGCAAACTTGTTTAACTTATGTCTGTACTCAGATATTGTTGCTTCCGCTGACTCTTGTGCTTTCGAGCTTTTGTATTCGAGCCCTCGAGGCCCCTGGCTTGTAATATAAAGCTTGTATTATTTTAATTTGTGTCTAGAGTTGGGTTGTGATATCTTCCAGTGAGTCCTTGATCTTGGTCGTACACATTTGCGTGCATGATTAGTGTACGGTCAAATCGGGGGCGTCACACCCGGACCGACCTTACACGTACTCTTACGTGAGACAGGTTCCACCGACTGACATGCACTAGTTGCATAAGGTGGCTAGCAGGTGTCTGTCTCTCCCACTTTAGTCGGATCCGATTCGATGAAAAGGGTCCTTATGAAGGGTAAATAGAAAATGGCATATCACGTTGTGGTTTTTGCGTAGGTAAGAAACGTTCTTGCTAGAATCCTATAGCAGCCACGTAAAAACTTGCAACAACAATTAGAGGACGTCTAACTTGTTCTTGCAGCATGTGACGTGTGATGTGATATGGCCAAAAGGATGTGATGAATGATATATGTGTGATGTATGAGATTGATCATGTTCTTGTAATAGGAATCACGACTTGCATGTCGATGAGAATGACAACCGGCAGGAGCCATAGGAGTTGTCTTATTTATTGTATGACCTGCGTGTCACTGAATAACGCCATGTAATTACTTTACTTTATTGCTAACCGTTAGCCATAGTAGTAGAAGTAATGTTTGGCGAGACAACTTCATGAAGACACGATGATGGAGATCATGATGATGGAGATCATGGTGTCATGCCGGTGACAAAGATGATCATGGTGCCCCGAAGATGAAGATCAAAGGAGCAAAATGATATTGGCCATATCATGTCACTTTATTTGATTGCATGTGATGTTTATCATGTTTTACATCTTATTTGCTTAGAACGACGGTAGTGAATAAGATGATCTCTCACTAAAATTTCAAGAATTGTGTTCCCCCTAACTGTGCACCGTTGCTAAGGTTCATTGTTCCGAAGCACCACATGATGATCGGGTGTGATAGGTTCTAACGTTCGCATACAACGGGTGTAAGCCAGATTTACACACGCGATACACTTAGGGTTGATTTGACGAGCCTAGCATATACATACATGGCCTCGGAACACGGAAGACCGAAAGGTCGAACATGAGTCATATAGAAGATACGATCAACATGAAGATGTTCATCGTTGATGACTAGTCCGTCTCACGTGATGATCGGACACGGCCTAGTCGATTCGGATCATGCATCACTTAGATGACTAGAGAGATGTCTATCTGAGTGGGAGTTCATTAGATGAACTTATTTTTCATGAACAATAGTCTAAGTTGTCTTCGCAAATTATGTTGTAGACCAATAACTGCGTTGTAGCTCCCTATTTAATACGATCCTAAAGAAAGACTAAGTTGAAAGATATTGTAAGCAATGATGCGGACTGGGTCCGTAGTCCGAGGAGTGTCCTCACTGCTGCACAGAAAGCTTACGTCTTTGATGCACCGCTCGATGTGCAAACCCCTACAACGTTGTCTGTGGATGTTGAGAACACCTGACAGACACATCCTGATGACTACTTGATAGTTTAGTGCACCATTCTTTACGGCTTAGAATCGGGATTCCAATGACGTTTTGAACGTCATAGAACATATGAGATGTTCTGAGAGCTGAAATTGGGATTTCAGGCTCATGCCCGTGTTGAGAGGTATGAGACCTCTAACAAGTTCTTTTGCCAAAAAGGATGGAGGAGAATAGCTCAACTAGTGAGCATGTGCTCAGAATGTCTGAATGCTAAGATCACTTGAACCAAGTGGGAGTTAATCTTCCAAATGAAATAGTGGTTGACGGAATTCTCTAGACACTATCACCAAGCTACTAGAACTTAGTGATGAACTATGACATGCAAAGGATGGAGATGATCCCGGAGCTATTAGCGGTGCTTAAGACCGCATAAGTAGAAATCAAGAAGGAGCATCAAGTGTTGATGGTTTATCAAGACCACTGGTTTCAAAAGGGGCATGGGCTAGAAGGGAAACTTCATGAATGGCAAACCAGTTGTCGCTCTAATGAAGGAACCCAAGGTTGAACCCAAACCTTGAAACTAAGTGCTTCTATTGTAAGGGAAACGGTCACATGGTAGCGGAATTACCCCAAATACATGGTAGATAAGAAAAGCTGGCAACTTCAACAAAAGTATATTTGATATACGTGTTATTGATGTGTACCTTACTAGTACTCCTTGTAGCACCTGGGTATTGGATACCGGTTCAGTTGCTATTGTTAGTGACTTGAAGCAAAAGCTACAGACTGAACGGAGACTAGCTAAGGGCGAGGTGATGATGTCTGTTGGAAGTGTTTCCAAGGTTGATAAGATCACCATCGCACGCTCTCTCTACCTTCGGGATTAGTGTTGAACCTAGATAAATGTTATCAGGTGTCTACGTTGAGCATGAATATGATTAGATCATGTTCATTGCAATACGGTTATTCATTTAAGTCAGAAAATAATGGTTATTCTGTTTACATGAATAATACCTTTATGGTCATACACCCAATGGTTTGTTGAATCTCGATCATAGTAATACACATGATGATAATATTAATGCCAAAAGATGAAGAGTTAATAATGATAGTACCACTTTCTTGTGGCACTGCCGCTTAGGTCATTTTGGCATAAAGTGCATGAAGAAACTCCATGTTGATGGATGTTTGGAGTCACTTGATTTTGAATCGCTTGACACATGCGAGCCATGCCTCATGGGCAGGATGACTAAGATCCCGTGTTCATGTACAATGAAACGGGCGAACGACTTGTTGGAAATCATACATGCTGATGTGTGTGATCCAATGAGAATTAAGGCGTGTGGTGGATATCGTTATTTTCTCATCTTCACTGATGATTTGAGTAGATATGGGTATATTTACTTAATGAAGCAAAAGTCTGAAATGTTTGAAAAGTTCAAGCAATTTCAGAGTGAAGATTAAGAATCATCATAACAAGAAGATCATATTCCTACGATCTGATCAAGGGGAGATTTTCTAAATTATGAGTTTGGCAATCACTTAAGACATTGTGGAATTATTTCGCAGTTGAAGCCACCCGGAACACCACAACGCAATGGTGTGTCCGGACGTCGTAATCGAACCTTATGAGATATGGTGCGATCTATGATGTCTCTTACCGATCTACCGCTGTTATTTTGAGGTTATGCATTAGAGACAGCTGCATTAACTTTAGATAGGGCACCATCTAAGTCCGTTGAGACGACGCCGTATGAACTGTGGTTTGGCAAGAAACCACAGTTGTCGTTTCTTAATGTTTGGGGCTGCAATGCTTATGGCTTCAGCCAGGAAAAAGCTCGAACCCAAAGCGGACAAATACATCTTCATAGGATACCCAATGGTAACAGTTGGGTATACCTTCTATCTCAGATCCAAGGGAAAAAATGTTTGTCGCTAAGAACGGGTCCTTTCTCGAGAAGGAGTTTCTCTCAAAAGAATTGAGTGGGAGGAAGATAGAACTTGATGAGGTTGTCGAACCCTCACTTCAACCGGAGAGTAGTGCAACACAGAAAGATGTTTCTGTGGAACCTACGACTGTTGAAGAGGAAACTAATGATAGTGATCATGAAGCTCCAGATCAAGTTGCTATCGAACCTCGTAGGTCGACAAGGATATGTACTACTCCTGAGTGGTACGGTGATCCTGTCTTAGATGTCATGTTGTTGGACAACAATGAATCTACGAACTATGGAGAAGCGATGGTGGGCCCATATTCCGACAAATGGTTAGATGCCAAGAAATCCGAGATAGGATCCATGTATCAAAACAAAGTATGGACTTTGGTAGACTTGCCCTATGATCGGCAAGCCATTGAGACAAATGGATCTTTAATAAGAAGACGGACGTGGACGGTAATATCACCGTCTATGAAGCTCTACTTGTGGCAAAGAGTTTTTCACAAGTTCAAGGAGTTGACTACGATGAGATTTTCTCACCCGTAGCGATGCTTAAAGTCCGTCGGAATCATGTTAGTATTAACTGCATTTATGAAATCTGGCAGATGGATGACAAAACAAGTTTCCTTACAAGTTTTCATAAGGAAAGGTTGTATGGGATACAATCAGAAAGGTTTTGTCGATCCTAAGGATGCTAAAAGGTATGCTAGCTCCAGCGATCCTTCCATGGACTGGAGCAAGCATCTCGGAGTCGGAATATACGCTTTGATGGAGTGATCAAAGTTTTTGGGTTTATACAAAGTTTGTTGGAAACTTGTATTTACAATAAAGTGAGTGGGAGCACTACAACATTTCTGATAAGTATATGTGAATGGCATATTGTTGATCCGAAATGATGTAGAATTTCTGGAAAGCGTAAAGGGTTGTTTGAAAGGAGTTTTTCAAAGGAAGACCTGGATAAAGCTGCTTACATAATTGGGCATCAAGATCTATAGAGATAGATCAAGACGCCTAGTGATACTTTCAAAAGGACACACACCTTTGACATGATTTTTGAAGGAGTTCAAAATAGATCAGTCAAAGAAGGAGTTCTTACCTGAGTTGTAAGGTGTGAAGTTGAGTGAGACTCAAAGCTTGACCACGGCAGAAGAAAGAGGAAGGATGAAGGTCGTCCCCTATGATTTTGTCATAGGCTCTATACGGTATGCCATGCTGAGTACCGCACCTGATGTGTGCCTTGCCACGTGTCTGGCAAGAGGGTACAAAGGTGATCCAGGAGTGGATCACTAGATAGTGGCAAAATTATCCTTAGAGGAATAAGGAAATGTTTCTCGGTTATGGAGGTGATAAAGAATTCAGCGTAAAGAGTTACGTCGATGCAAGCTTAACACCTATCCGGATAACTCCGAGTAGAGATACCGGATACGTATAATGGAGCAACAGTTTGGAATAGCTCCAAGTGGAACGTGGTAGCAGCGTCTACGATATGACATAAAGTTTTTCGAAGTACATAGGGATCTGAATGTTGTAGACCCATTGACTACAACCTCTCTCACAAGCATAACATGATCAAACCCAGAACTCATCGAGTGTTAATCACATATTGATGTGAACTAGATTATTTACTCTAGTAAACTCTTTTGATGTTGGTCACATGGCGATGTGACCTGTGAGTGTTAATCACATGGCGATGTGAACTAGATTATTGACTCTAGTGCAAGTGGGAGACTGTTGGAAATATGCCCTAGAGGCAATAATAAATTGGTTATTATTATATTTCCTTGTTCATGATAATTGTTTATTATCCATGCTAGATTTGTATTGATAGGAAACTCAGATGCATGTGTGGATACATAGACAAACACCATGTCCCTAGTGAGCCTCTAGATGACTAGCTCGTTGATCAATAGATGGTTACGGTTTCCTGACCATGAACATTGGATGTCGTTGATAACGGGATCACATCATTAGGAGAATGATGTGATGGACAAGACCCAATCCTAAGCCTAGAACAGATCGTGTAGTTCGTATGCTAAAGCTTTTCTATATGTCAAGTATCTTTTCCTTAGACCATGAGATCGCGCAACTCCCGGATATCGTAGGAATGCTTTGGGTGTACCAAACGTCACAACGTAACTGGGTGGCTATAAAGGTGCACTACAGGTATCTCCGAAAGTGTCTGTTGGGTTGGCACGAATCGAGACTGGGATTTGTCACTCCGTGTGACGGAGAGGTATCTCTGGGCCCACTCGGTAAGACATCATCATAATGTGCACAATGTGATCAAAGAGTTGATCACGGGATGATGTGTTACGAAACGAGTAAAGAGACTTGCCAGTAACGAGATTGAGCAAGGTATCGGTATACCGACGATCGAATCTCGGGCAAGTGCTATACCGATAGACAAAGGGAATCGTATACGGGATTGATTGAATCCTTGACATCGTGGTTCATCCGATGAGATCATCGTGGAGAATGTGGGAGCCAACATGGGTATCCAGATCCCGCTGTTAGCTATTGGCCGGAGAGTTGTCTCGGTCATGTCTGCATGACTCCCGAACCCGTAGGGTCTACACACTTAAGGTTCGATGACGCTAGGGTTATAGGGAATAGATGTACGTGGTTACCGAATGTTGTTCGGAGTCCCGGATGAGATCCCGGACGTCACGAGGAGTTCCGGAATGGTCCGGAGGTAAAGATTTATATATGGGAAGTCATCATACGGTCACCGGAATAATTCGGGGGTTATCGGTATTGTACCGGGACCACCGAAGGGGTTCCGGGGGTCCACCGGGAGGGTCCACCTGCCCCGGAGGGCCCTATGGGCTGTATGTGGAGAGGGACCAGCCCCTTAGTGGGCTGGGCGCCTCCCCCCTAGGGCCCATGCGCCTAGGGTTTGGGGGAAACCCTAAGGGGGGGCGCCCCCCTTGCCTTGGGGGGCAAGGCAACCCCCCTGGCTGCCGCCCCCTCCTCAGATTGGATCTGAGGGGGCCGGCCCCCCTCTCCCTTGCCCCTATATATATGTGGGGGGTGGGAGGGCAGCCGCACCACAAGTTCTGGCGCAGCCCTCCCCCTCTCCCAAGTCCTTCTCCTCTCCCGCGGTGCTTGGCGAAGCCCTGCAGGATTGCCACGCTCCTCCACCACCACCACGCCGTCGTGCTGCTGCTGGATGGAGTCTTCCCAAACCTCTCCCTCTCTCCTTGCTGGATCAAGGCGTGGGAGACGTCATCGGGCTGCACGTGTGTTGAACGCGGAGGCGCCGTTGTTCGGCGCTTAGATCGGAATCAACCGTGATCTGAATCACAGCGAGTACGACTCCTTCATCCGCGTTCTTGCAACGCTTCCGCATCGCGATCTACAAGGGTATGTAGATGCACTCTCCTTTATGCTCGTTGCTAGATTACTCCATAGATAGATCTTGGTGATGCGTAGGAATTTTTTTGTTATTCTGCTACGATCCCCAACAGAGTGATACGTCTCCGTCATATCTATAATTTTTTATTGTTCCATGCCAATATTCTACAACTTTCATATACTTTTGGCAACCTTTTATACTATTTTTTGGGACTAACATATTGATCCAGTGCCCAGTGCCAGTTCCTCTTTGTTGCATGTTTTTGGTTTCGCAGAATATCCATATCAAACGGAGTCCAAACGGAATAAAAACGGACGGATATTTTTTTGGAATATATGTGAATTTGGGAAGCGGAACCAACATGAAACGATGCCCGAGTAGGCCACGAGGCAGGGGGAGCCCTCGTGGGCCACGAGGCAAGGGGCGCGCCCTGGGCCCTCGTGGCCACACCGTAAGGTAGTTGATTCCCTTCTTTCGCCGCAAGAAAGCTAATATCCAGATAAAAACCGTGTCAAAACATCAGCCCAATCGGAGTTACGGATCTCCGGGAATTTAAGAAACGGTGGAAGTCCAGAATCTGGGAACGCAGAAATAGAGAGAGACAGAGAGACAGATCCAATCTCGGAGGGGCTCTCGCCCCTTTGTCGGCATGGAGGCCATGGACCAGAGGGGAAACCCTTCTCCCACCTAGGGAGAAGGTCAAGGAAGAAGAAGAAGGAGGGGGGCTCTCCCCCCCTCGCTTCCGGTGGCACCGGAGTGCCACCGGGGCCATCATCGTGTGACGGCGATCTACACCAACACCTCCGTCATCTTCACCAACATCTCCATCACCTTCCCCCATCTATCTACAGCGGTCCACTCTCCCACAACCCGATGTACCCTCTACTTGAACATGGTGATTTATGCTTCATATTATTATCCAATGATGTGTTGCCATCTATGATGTCTGAGTAGATTATCGTTGTCCTATCGGTGATTGGTGAATTGCTATGATTGATTTAAATTGCTTGTGGTTATGTTGCTGTCCTTTGGTGCCCATCATATGAGCGCGCGCGTGGATCACACCATAGGGTTAGTTGTATTTTGATAGGACTACGTATTGGAGGGCAAGAGTGACAGAAGCTTCAACCTAGCGTAGAAATTGATGCATACGGGATTGAAGGGGGACCAATATATCTTAATTCTATGGTTGGGTTTTACCTTAATGAACGTTAGTAGTTGCGGATGCTTGCTAATAGTTCCAATCATAAGTGCATAGAATTCCAAGTAAGGGATGACATGCTAGCAGTGGCCTCTCCCACATAAAACTTGCTATCGGTCTAGTAACGTAGTCAATTGCTTAGGGGCAATTTCACAACTCCTACCACCACTTTTCCACACTCGCTATCACTAACTTTATTGTGTCTTTATCTTAATAGCCCCTAGTTTTATTTGCGTGCCCTTTATATTCTTGCAAACCTATCCGACAAAAACTACAAAGTACTTCTAGTTTCATACTTGTTCTAGGTAAAGTAAACGTCAAGCGTGCGTAGAGTTGTATCGGTGGTCGATAGAACTTGAGGGAATATTTGTTCTACCTTTAGCTCCTCGTTGGGTTCGACACTCTTACTTATCGAAAGAGGCTACAACCGATCCCCTACACTTGTGGGTTATCAAGACCTTTTTTTTGGCGCCGTTGCCGGGGAGCAATAGTGTGGGGTGAATATTCTCGTGTGTGCTTGTTTGCTTTTTTACTAAGTAGATTTTATTTGCTGTTCTAAGTTGTTCTCTATCTTTAATTATGGATATGGAACACGAAATACCAAAAAACTTAGGTATACTTGCTACTCATGGAGATGGGGAACCTCCTAAAACCCTTGATGCTCATTATGTGAAGGATATTATGTACTACTTTGATAATCCTGAGAAAACCCCATTCAACTATGTAATGGGAGTAACGTTGGATCAACGTGAATACTTTAGGGATTATCGCTTGACACAAAAAGGGAAACTGTTATGGGATCAAATTCATTTGTTGCATTGGTATGATCGGCAACTATGCTTGAGATATGATTATACTTGTTGCTCTAGGATGAAGGCTCCACACCTTCCCTTTTCATGCAAATTTAATGATAATGAAACCTTAGCTTCTTATGCTAATGGTATATATGATTATTATGATGTGGAACAAATAGAATAATTCGTTGCTTTTAAGGGTGCTTATGAAATTGAATCTCTGTTTAAAAAGAATGATGCTTTTGATGATGATGTTTCTAGGCCTGAAAATCTTGCTATATTAAAATATTGCTATTTGAATTATGAATATAACTCCAATATTGATGCGTTTATTGAGTAAGTCTCCGCTGTCCAAGAAGAGACTAATATTTTGCAGGAAACTATGGAAGAAGAAACTGATGACATTGTGAGCTCATTAGATGAAAAAGATGATGAGGAGAGCGAAGAACAAAAGGAGGAAGAGCGGATTAGCTACCCGTGCCCGCCTTCTAATGAGAGTAACTCTTCAACTCATACATTGTTTAATTTCCCTTCGTGCTTACCGAAGGATGATTGCTATGATGATTGCTATGATCTTATTGATTCGTTTGAAATATCTCTTTTTGATGATGCTTGCTATGCTTGTGGCCAAGATGCCAATATGAATTATGCTTATGGAGATGAACTTGCTATAGTTATGTTAAACATGAGATAGTTGCTATTGCACCCACACATGATAGTCCTATTATCTTTTTGAATTCTCCAAACTACACTATATCAGAGAAGTTTGCACTTATTAAGGATTATATTGATGGGTTGCCTTTTTCCATTACACATGATGATTTTGATGAATATAATATGCATGTGCTTGCTGCTCCTACTTGCAATTATTATGAGAGAGGAACTACATCTCCGCCTCTCTATGTTTCCAACACGATAAAATTGCAAGACACTGCTTATACTATGCATTGGTCTTTACTTGATGTGCATGAATTGTTATTTTATGACATGCCGATGCATAGGAAGAGAGTTAGACTTCATTGGTGCATGATATATATCACTTTGTGCTCACTACTAAATGCCAAATCATTGTTAATTAAAATTGGTTTTGATATACCTTGGGATCCGGGTGGATCCATTACTTGAGCACTATATGCCTAGCTTAATGGCTTTAAAGAAAGCGCTGCCAGGGAGACAACCCGAAAGTTTTAGAGAGTCATTTATTTCTGTTGTGTGCTTTTTTTTAGTTTAAAAACAAAAAAATAAAGAGGGGAACCTAAAACTTTTCAACAAGAAAAGTGAAAGTGATATAGACGAGCATTGTGAAAGTGGGGGACGTCCTTGAACTTGTTCATGCCCATGGAAAATTTGTGAATCTTAATTACATAAACTTTTCAACAAAAATAATTATCCCCTTGTACAATTCCATTGTATTATAAAAATAATGTGCCAAGGTTTGCCTTTAGGATGTTTACAATGCTTGTTGGTTTGTGCGGTGCAGGACAGAAACTTTGGCTGTAGTGCGCGATTTTACATTTTTTGCTGGAACGTCAAATGGTTCTGAAACTTTTTGCACTGTCTTTCTATACAAATTTTTGATTTTTCCTAATTTTGGAAGAATTTTTAAAGTATCAGAAGTATGGTGAATGTTCAGATTATTACAGACTGTTCTGTTTTAGATAGATTCTGTTTTTTATGCATAGTTTGCTTGTTTTGGTGAAACTATCAATTTCTATCAGTGGATTAAGCCATGGAAAAGTTATATTACAGTAGCTACAATGCAAAAACAAAATATGAA
Source organism: Secale cereale (assembly GCA_902687465.1). Lineage (NCBI taxonomy): Eukaryota > Viridiplantae > Streptophyta > Magnoliopsida > Poales > Poaceae > Secale > Secale cereale. Next base: position 157,152,940 of record LR738712.1, read on the forward strand.
TTGGTTTGCAACAGTACTTAGAGTAGTGATTTGCTTTATTATACTAACGGATCTTACCGAGTTTTCTGTTGAAGTTTTGTGTGGATGAAGTGTTCGAAGATAGAGGAGGTCTCGATGTGAGGAGAAGAAGGAGAGGCAAGAGCTCAAGCTTGGGGATGCCCAAGGCACCCCAATTAAATATTCAAGGAGACTCAAGCGTCTAAGCTTGGGATGCCCCGGAAGACATCCCCTCTTTCTTCAACAAGTATCGGTATGTTTTCGGATTCGTTTCATTGATGTGAGATGTGTAGATCTTGGAGCGTCTTTTGCATTTAGTTTTCACCTTTTCTTTTAGGCACCATGCTGGTATGAGATAGTCCTTGGTTAATTTATAGAATATTCTTTGCACTTCACTTATATCTTTTGAGTATGGCTTTATAGAATGCTTCATGTGCTTCACTTATATCATTTGAAGTTTGGATTGCCTGTTTCTCTTCACATAGAAAACCGCCATTTGTAGAATGCTCTTTTGCTTCACTTATAATTGTTAGAGCGTGGGCATAACTTTTGTAGAAAGAATTAAAACTCTCTTGCTTCACTTATATCTATTTAGAGAGTTGACAGGAATTGGTCATTCACATGGTTAGTCATAAAATCCTACATAAACTTTTAGATCGCTGAATATGATATGTTTGATTCCTTGCAATAGTTTTGCGATATAGAGATGCTAATATGTGGGAGGAACTAGTGAATGATTATGGTTTAGTAAAAATATTGGTGTTAAGGTTTGTGATTCCCGAAGCATGCACGTATGGTCTCCTAACTATGTAACCAAATTGGCGCGCATTGTATTTTGATTGTTTATCTTTGCGTGAAGGTCGGGCGCGCGCGATGGTTAACTCCTACCAACCTCCCCCCTAGGAGCATGCGTCGTAGTATTTTTGCTTTGAGGGCTAATAGATTTTTTGCAATAAGTATGTGAGTTCTTTATGACTAGTGTTGAGTCCATGGATTATACACACTCTCACCCTTCCACCATTGCTAGCCTCTCTTGTACCACGTAACTTTCGCCGGTACCATACAACCACCATATACCTTCCTCAAAATAGCCACCATACCTACCTATTATGGCATTTCCATAGCCATTCCGAGATATATTGCCATGTAACTCCACCATTCCGTTTATTATGACACGCACCATCATTGTCATATTGCCTTGCATGATAGTAAGATAGCTAGCATGATGTTTCCATGGTTTGTCCGTTTTTTGATGTCATTGCTACGCTAGATCATTGCACATCCCGGTACACCGCCGGAGGCATTCATATAGAGTCATATTTTGTTCTAGTATCGAGTTGTAATATCGAGTTGTAAGTAAATAGAAGTGTGATGATCATCATTATTAGAGCATTGTCCCCTGGAAAAAAAAAGGCCAACAAAAAGGCCAAATAAAAAAGGAGAGAGGCCAAATAAAAAAAGGAAGGCCCAAAAAAAAAGAAAAAAAAGGGGGCAATGCTACTATCTTTTTCCACACTTGTGCTTCATCATAGCACCATGTTCTTCATGATAGAAAGTCTCCTATGTTGTCACTTTCATATACTAGTGGGAATTTTTCGTTATAGAACTTGGCTTGTATATTTCAAAGATGGGCTTCCTCAAATGCCCTAGGTCTTCATGAGCAAGCAAGTTGATGCACACCCACTAGTTTTCTTTTGAGCTTTCATACACTTATAGCTCTAGTGCATCCGTTACATGATAATCCCTACTCACTCACATTGATATCTATTGATGGGCATCTCCATAGCCCATTGATACGCCTAGTCGATGTGAGACTTCCTCCCTACTTTTGTTTACTACCACCTTCTATTCAACCCATAGTGCTATATCCATGGCTCACGCTCATGTATTGCGTGAAGAATTGAAAAGGTTCGAAAAAGTAAAGTATGAAAACAATTGCTTGGCTGACACCGGGATGGGCACGAGGGGTACGTTGTGTTAAGAAAAGGGAAGCATAAAATACTATATGATTTTGTAGGGATAACGTTCTTTAGCATTGATATTTTGAAAGACTTGATTGTTTATTGGGATGCCCGAGTATTAAATTCTTCTATGTCAAATGATAGACTATTGCTTTGAATCACTCGTGTCTTAATATTCATGCCATGATTAGATTACATGATCAAGATTATGCTAGGTAGCATTCCACATCAAAAATTATCTTTTTTATCATTTACCTACTCGAGGACGAGCAGGAATAAAGCTTGGGGATGCTGATATGTCTCCGTCGTATCTATAATTTTTGATTGTTTCATGCCAATATTCCACAACTTTCATATACTTTTGGCAACTTTTTATACTATTTTTTGGGACTAACATATTGATCCAGTGCCCAGTGCCAGTTCCTGTTTGTTGCATGTTTTTTGTTTTGCAGAATATCCATATCAAATGGAGTCCAAACGGAATAAAAACGGACGGAGATTTTTTTTGGAATATATGTGAATTTTGGGAAGCGGAACCAACATGAAACGATGCCCGAGTGGGCCACGAGGCACGGGGCGCGCCCTCATGGGCCACAAGGTAGGGGGCGCGCCCTGGGCCCTCGTGGCCACACCGTAAGGCAGTTGATGCCCTTCTTTCGCCGCAAGAAAGCTAATATCCAGATAAAAATCGTGTCAAAAAATCAGCCCAATTGGAGTTACGGATCTCCAAAAATTTAAGAAACGGTGGAAGGCCAGAATCTGGGAACGCATAAACAGAGAGAGACAGAGAGACAGATCCAATCTCGAAGGGGCTCTCGCCCCTCCGCCTCCATGGAGGCCATGTACCAGAGGGGAAACCCTTCTCCCACCTAGGTAGAAGGTCAAGGAAGAAGAAGAAGGAGGGGGTCTCTCTCCCCCTCGCTTCCGGTGGCACCGGAGTGCCACCGGGGCCATCATCGTGTGACGGCGATCTACACCAACACCTCCGTCATCTTCACCAACATCTCCATCACCTTCCCCCATCTATCTACAGCGGTCCACTCTCCCGCAACCCGCTGTACCCTCTACTTGAACATGGTGCTTTATGCTTCATATTATTATCCAATGATGTGTTGCCATCCTATGATGTCTGAGTAGAATGTCGTTGTCCTATCGGTGGTTGGTGAATTGCTATGATTGATTTAAATTGCTTGTGGTTATGTTGATGTCCTTTGGTGCCCATCATATGAGCGCGCGCGTGGATCACACCATAGGGTTAGTTGTATGTTAATAGGACTACGTATTGGAGGGCAAGAGTGACAGAAGCTTCAACCTAGTGTAGAAATTGATGCATACGGGATTGAAGGGGGACCAATATATCTTAATGCTATGGTTGGGTTTTACCTTAATGAACGTTAGTAGTTGCGGATGCTTGCTAATAGTTCCAATCATAAGTGCATAGAATTCCAAGTAAGGGATGACATGCTAGAAGTGGCCTCTCCCACATAAAACATGCTATCGGTCTAGTAACGTAGTCAATTGCTTAGGGGCAATTTCACAACTCCTAGCACCACTTTTTCACACTCGCTATCACTAAATTTATTGTGTCTTTATCTTAACAACCCCTAGTTTTATTTGTGTGGCCTTTATATTCTTGCGAACCTATCCGACAAAAACTACAAAGTACTTCTAGTTTCATACTTGTTCTAGGTAAAGTAAACGTCAAGCGTGCGTAGAGTTGTATCGGTGGTCGATAGAACTTGAGGGAATATTTGTTCTGCCTTTAACTCCTCGTTGGGTTCGACACTCTTACTTATCCAAAGAGGCTACAACTGATCCCATACACTTGTGGGTTATCATAGAGCGGTTGGATGTCGAGGTGGCGGCCTTGAGAGTTTCACATTGTTGAGTGTGTTTCCCTGGTACCATGTGGGAAGGAGTCCTATAGTGTTGGTCCTCGGTGTTTCAGGCATCACATTTCACATGTGGACTTAAGGAGAGCAGGCTTCTCATCTCCGTGAGAGTTTCCTAGGTCTGCCCCTCCCATCTAGTCGTTGCTTCTTTTCTTTGAAAGTGGTGGCAAGCTACCTATTTTGGCGAAGCCCCCCCCCCCAAACAAATGGTTTGTCCATGCTCAGTTGGCATGTTCTTGTTGTGTTCGTTGCGTCATCAACTTGAGTGACCCTTGAGCGGGCTCGGCCTTGTTTGTATCGGTTTGTGCTTGATTTTGCTAGTAAAGACAACAATCTTCTTCTTAATTAATGAAAAAGGTAAATATTTTGCCTAAGTTTTGTATGGAAAATCAACTCATTCAATGAGACATACAATTACAGAGCCAAATTTAAGCTAACTAGTAGAACGCCCGTGCGTTGCTACGGGCTATCCGTCATGTTATTTCCAACACACAGGATGATGCCCACCTCATCTTCGCTTTGGTCCCCTCTCTTCTTTACACCGTACTTGCTCATGGACTGCCAAGGAGGAGTCCCACGCCAATTGCCCCGCTCTCTGCCCTGATCATCCCTCATGTTCACACCAATCCGCCACCGCCATAAAGGGGATGAGCCATGCGTCGCCCATGATGGCATTGCCACGTTGTCACATATAGTTGAATGTTGCGCATTACCACGAGACAAAAATATTATTATGCCCGTTGTTCAACATGCAACTGATACACCACTGTTTATTATTAACTTTTGAAGCAATCAACCAATGCATTTATCCTTTTATCCTAACCAAAAAATTGTACAACTTGGTGGAAATATATGAATCCCTCACTTGTGCAATCTGTTGCAAAGTAATCTCTAATGAAATGAAATTTGCCACATTTTCTAAAGTAGAGAAATTATTCTACTCAGACACCTGCTAACCCCATCCCGCTCACTCTTAACCCTCACTCTTATCATAAAATCCACCAACTCGTATTCCAAGTGAGATAGTAATCGACATAGTCGTGGAAGGCCAGCAATATGGGACAAGGGCAACAACTGCCTTCCTATCTTAGTTCTAGTACCACATGGTTGTATACTTGACTCGTCCTTTTTCTCACGCTATACCACGACAGCTCTACATTCATGCGTTGCCACGAAAAAAGGAAGCTATGAATGGGAATGTTGGTCGAAAGCATGAAAAATCTTAATGTTTCTCTTCTCTTCCATCCCTTGCGTGCACATACAAATTTATGTATCCGTCAGAGAAGAGCGAAAAAAAAGATTGCACTCATTTTAAATCACCTATACCAAAAACTACTTTTAGGTCACCAAATTTACAAATTTTATGCTCCAATAAGCCAAATGAAAGAGATGGCATATCATGTGGAATCTTGAGTTCCCTTCAACAAAAGTTAGAGCCATGAGCTAAATAGGAGAACCCAAAGAGATACCATTAAAATGGTCTGAGGTGCCAAGGAAACCATCTGAAACCGAATAAACAAAAATCTAGCTGAAATATAGATACTTGATTAATATTGCATGGATCCAACAATCAAGAAAATATAATAAACATGAGAAAATTTAAGACTTAGTTTGGCAGTGAAGTACTTATAAAGTTCAAGTATTGGAAAACCACAATATTCTAAAGCCAAACACCTCAAAGTATTTAATACTTCAATGGTGTTGAAAACCAAAGTATTCTTGGAATGCTGCTCCAAAGATACAGAGCTCCCAAACGAGGCCTAGGGCTGACGCCCAATGAAAGAATCAGGTTTTGTGAGCCTCACATGACAACTTAAGCTTATTTTTGCTATTCTAATATCTGGTTAGTGCAAACTTTAAATGTCACTTGACCAAGAAAGGGAAGTTCAAAAACCGGTAGAATGCCCGCACATTGCCACGGGCCTTTGATTTGTGTTTTCGACTGCACCTATGAATATAATGCATATCTGTCTATCGCTCCCTCCCCTTCTCTCTCCCACCCTCTCTATTCGCCATCTACCTCCCATAAGCACCGCATCATCCTGCGTGAAAATAAATCCATTAGAAGGGTCCAAGTGGTAAGGTTTGACTTAAATAATAAACGTAAAAATCTTGTTGCAATTTGGTTATGTAATTTTGGCATTATTCCTACACATTGACATTCATGGTTAAGTTGCAAAATCCAAATAAGAAATTGAAAGTCCTACCCTTCTGTATGTTACACGTCGTTATTTTTAACACCATAGATGAAAGAATAGTTGTGTCGTTGTTGCAGTAACAATACACGTAAAATGAGTCAAGAAAATATAAATCACTCCATGAATTTATGCAGCAATGCAAATACTGTCATAGCAAGGATAATACCATGAATTTCTACAGTAATAGCCGAAAACTACGATCAGCTCCTTACAATTTATCCTAGCTAGCATTTTGACCACTAACTTAAAATGCAACAGCATTGTTGATGCCCACCGCTTCACTAGGGGACTAATTCCCTAAAAAACAATGCGACCTCCATATAGATCATTTCAAACTATAATAAATTCACCTAATTATCAATGAAAAACATACATTGTTATGTAAAAAAATGGTCAATAAAAATATGAACTTCCTATGGAACATCCAAAGATGGAAAAGAAAATCAGTGCTCATGCATCAATGATGTCAATGATGTGCACATTTACCTGATACAGAAGCAGGATGTCTTGCATGACATCTTGCAAGACATGAGCGCACCTTCATATCACTTCATACATAATTATATCAGAGCTACATCCAACCTGATTTTGCAAGTTCAACGCGATGATTTGTAGAACAAACTATATATGTAGTCAACACGTAACATAACCGCGACCTCGTAAGGGTTAAGTTTTTCATATAGTGATCTATGTAAGATATATATGAGAGATAACAAAGGCAATGTAATATATCTTATAACCTTTGATTGAATAAGATTCTCACAAACACAAGCCATATATAAATACCAAAATGACTGAACAGGAAAATAGAGCATATAAATATGAAACAATAGTGCAAGAGACAAACTTGAAAGCTTGCAGCAACTGCACAGTGGAGCAGACATACAAATTCAACGGATAAATTATAAAGAAACATGGCAAACCTTTAAAACAAACTAAATTTACAGGATAATAGTTTCAGAAATAAAGTAAAACACTATAAAATTGTGTCAGATAATTGTCCAAGCATTTGAATTAAGTTAGTAACTGATATTGTCCAATCAGCCGCAAAATTAGTTGGAAATAACAATAAAGATTTGAAATTTAACTGCATCACTGGTGAAGCAGCGACGGACGGAGCCAATGATGCGCCGAAGCACTCCTGCCCAGCGGCGGGGTCGTCGGCGTCGGCGAAGCAGAGACCGACGCGTGGGGGCCGTCGTCGAAGCGGTGATGGACGGAGCCCATGATTCACTGGAGCACTCCTCCTGTCCGGCAGCGGGGTCGTCGGCGAAGCGACGACAGACGCGTGGGGGTCGTCCGCGAAGCGGCGACGGACGGAGCCAATGAGGTGCCGAAGCACTCCTCCTGCCTGGCAGCGGGGTCGTCGGTGCAGCGGCGACAGACGCGTGGGGGTCATCGGCGAAGCGGCGACGAACGGAGCCCAGGAGGTGCCTCGCCTCGACGCGCGTGGTGGGTTCTGGAAGCGATCGAGCAGGGCCGTGAGGGCGTTGTGCGCCTCGTCGCCAGCTTCTAGGTTGGAGGGAAGAGAAAGGGGCAAGGCGGCAGGAGACGGGCTGGTCAAGGAGCTCCACGGCGGCGACACAACACAAGGAACTCTAGCGCAAAATTGTTAATCGGGAAGAGAAGCGGCTGGCTCGCTAGGTGCGGAGCTTTTTTTTTTCTCTTATGTTGATTATTGATTGGTTCTTAGAAAAGGCAAACGTCAATGCATTAGGAAAATTAGGATTTGGAATTGATGGTCATAAAACTAAACTTTATTAATTGGTAACGTGTTATCGGTTCCTGCCCGTTTATAACGTGTCTAGTTAGGAAACTTTAGGAAAATTAGGAAAGTTTTTATTGCGTTATGAATGAATTGATTGTGTCTGGTTACCTTAAATTAATTGATTGCGTTTGGAAATAATTGATTGTCATGCTTTATTGCGTTTGGAAAGAATTGATTGTCAATGCATTAGGAAAATTAGGATTTGGAATTGATGGTCATAAAACTAAACTTTATTAATTGGTAACGTGTTATCGGTTCCTGCCCATTTATAACGTGTCTAGTTAGGAAACTTTGGAAAAATTAGGAAATTTTTTATTGCGTTATGAATGAATTGATTGTGTCTGGTTACCTTAAGTTAACTGATTGCGTTTGGAAAGAATTGATTGTCATGCATGATTGCGTTTGGAAAGAATTGATTGTCATGCATGAATCGGGGACGTAAGGGGGGAAACGGAACCTGACTGCGTGCGGTGAGTGGGGTGGGGTTGGGGTGGGTTAATTGTAGCGAAAAAAACGGTTGAAAAAAA
>LR738712.1:157161529-157233961 GCA_902687465.1 Secale cereale
AGCCCCCCCCCCCCCTCATGTTCAAATCTTGGCTACACCCGTACTGATCAGACACTTACTTTAGGACGGAATGCACAAGGTATCAATAGTAGTTAATACCCCCCCTATCCCATAATATGATGCACATTGGTCTTCGTGAAAGTTAAACTCATAAAATTTGATCAAGTTTATATATATTTTTATCTATATCAACAATAAAAAATAATATTACATGAAAATATGTTTCATGATAATTTAATGATATTCTAGATGTTGGTAATTTTTTCTATAAACTTGATCAAAATTCACTAGATTTAACTTTAAAAATACCTGACACACACTATGTTATGGGTCGGAAGGAATAGTATTTGTTTTGTCTAATTACAACACACTAGTACTCCCTCCGTTCCATAATGTAGTGCCTATAGATTTTTGTGAAAGTCAAACTTTGCCAACTTTGACCAAGTGTATAGAGAAAACTGTCTACATCTACAATACCAAACATGTACATTCTGAAAATATAACTCACGATGTATCCAATGATGTGCATTTGGTATTCTAGATGTACATACTTTTCTCTATAAACATGGTCAAAGTTTATAATGTTTGACTTTTGTAAAAATATATATGCACTACATTATGGAACGGAGAGAGTATTAACTACTGTATCACACATGCATAAATTTTCAACTTTATAATGCATTTTGCTCCGTATGTAGTCCATACTGAAAAGATAAATTTTCAACTTTATAATGCATTTTGCTCCGCTCCTATAGAAGCTACCAAAATGGTTCTCAAACCTAAAGATAAAGTTGATTGATCTAACTTCAAGAACAAATTAAAAGAGCATCACATCGCCAAAACACGGCATGCATGGAATAATAAACCAATAAAATTCCAGCCGAAAGTATGCCAGCGTAGACCTCCCAAAGTGTCACAGGCTAGTTGGATGATTGAAGAGCTAGCTTACTGCTAAGTCGGCAGATTAAACATAAACAGCAAAAAGGCTCTCGATTCACACAAAATTGATAGCAGCTGTGATGGTTACATAGCCGGTGACTATTTCAGCTATCTGTTCGGCTTATGGAAAGTACGTCGCCATGTATAATGTATGATTTCATCCTTTCAAGCCGCTTTTGTAACACTGTTGTGCAGGTTATGTACAAAATAAAATAAAATAAAATCAATGAACTGTTCTGGAGCTGGAACTCGGAAGTCCAAACCAAAACCAGAAATATCTTTACAATGTCCTGCGGTTTCGGTATACTACAGAGGTGTCACTGAGCTGAATGGGAGGGATTCATGGTCGTTGCCTGTTGGACTGAGTCTCCTAAGTCAGATCATCCTCGGCATCGGACAATTCATCTTCGGCAACATTCACCTCCTGGCGGGAGAATTCCCACAGCAGTTGTTCGATTCCCAGCTTCCTCAGCTCATGTATCCCTTGCTCAACTGTAACAAAATTGTGTTTCATGAGTGGGTACAAACAGAATGCAGATGTGAAGAATTTGTGGGGTTGAAGTTAGCAATATGGCTGGGCCGACAATTGCAATTGATTGCCAGACCCGAAAATTACAAACTGGAATGGAACATTTAGAACCTAATAAATGTTAACCTTCTAGATGAAGACAGTTCAATTTTAAGAGAAGGGTAGGTTTGTTATTCTAAGGTTCATTCCGCTGCTACTCTGCATCCCAACCTTGTTGCGAGCCAAGTTTGGGTTATGCTTTTACGATAATGAGATGTGCACTGTAAATTATGTGTGGCTTGATTACGCAAATTAAGTCATGTGTTCACATTTGATCCAGGTTGGAACAGCATAATTAGTGCCAGTTTGCATGTTTTGTTAGGAAATGAAACCAAACAAAATTAGCTTAAGTGGGCAATGTATAAGCAGTTAAGTGCATACCATCTACAGCATCATGTGAAGTTGGTTGCTGCCCATGTCGATCAACCCACACCTGCAGTCGCTCCTCCGCGATATCCTCTTCCACATTATGGGTTTTAGCCCTTCTCCAGAAATACATGAGCCAAGCCTGAGTAATACCAAAGTGAAGGGTCACTTTTACAAGCAAAATAACAACATAGATAGAGAACTAAAAAAGAGGAAGCCGAAAAATCCCATTGGCATGTGACTGTGAGACCGGACAAACTTGTCATTCTCACAAGCAATGGCAACTTTCCAGCAGCAATATTTCCTATATTATGTACAAATTAGTGGAAGATTCCAAATTACTACAAGCAGTTTGAGAAGTTTCCATAGCTAATACATCTCATAATTTACACTATAAGCAAGTACTGCTTATATGCAATTTATTGTACTAAATCAGCGACGCTTATTTTGGGACGGAAGGAGTACATTAGAATACCAAAACACCACAAGCATGGCCGAGGATCAGTTGTCTAATCAACAGCCTAAAGAAACATTCTGCTACCACAAACAATCTTGCTTCGCTCCCTATGTTTCTCTCATTTACTTCTCTCCACAACTAGACCACAATATTGAGATGTACACACAATCCCTAAACCAATTAAATGCAACACCACTTAGATACAATACCTAAGAGACGATGCATTAGGGTGCTTGTCTCTAAAAATATATCACCACCTAGAATGATGAGTTAACAAATAATGCATTGTGAGTGGCTTAACTACGGTGCCACATCATCTACGTGCTGACTTGGCAGTGCATGCCACTTGCTATGATGCCTGCACTGCGAGAGTCCTAGCTTCCCAATTTTTTTATCAAAATACTTCTCCTCTTATACCTCCAATGCAATTTTAGTCATAATGCACTTACTTTTCCCCTCTTAGGTGTCATAGAAAATAGCTAATTAATTATTCTTGTGCTTGCAGGCCTTGCTTTGGGTAGAGGTAATTTAATGCCCTTGTGAGGAAAGAGGGGTGGGCAATAGGGGCATTGACTCACATTCTTAATTCTTGTGCACAACTATAAAAAGGGCATCTATCTCGAAATGGCGAGCATATCTTTTATAGAGGGAAAAACACACTTATTTTGCACTGGATTATGAAATACATCATATATTTATGAACAAAAAATACATCAAGAGCTACCTGCTTGAACAAAACATCTTCCTCTTCCTCCTTGCTTAGGTCTGTAGAACCAGAAAATCAAGTTAGACACTGATAAGAAATTTGTAAAATTCCCATATCGCAAAGGGATAGCATAGCATCGTGCAACAGCTAACTAAAGCTGAAAGAACAGCATCCTCATGTAGCTAACTATACGTAGATGGCAGAAAATAAGGATAAAGATGATTGTACCAAATGCCTCAGTGAATTTTTCATCACCGGATGATTTAATGTCTGCAAATAAAAAAGATAAGCGTTAGCCTCTCTGATGTGCAAGGAAGTAATATGAAATAAGGATAACAATTTAGAATGAATCCCCAGTATAGTTTTTTTGCAAAATATATTCTTAATATTTTTAGTTATTTACATAGTTAATAACAAATGGAACAATCCACGGAAACAAAAAACAGACCTGGATCTGATAGCTCTGCAACATTAGGACGATGATGTTGGGCAAGAGCAATAAGAACAGCATCCTCAACCTTTGAATAATTAGAAACAAGCAGTGTCAGAATTCAGAACAGCCAAACATAAGAGGAAGATCAGATTTCGATCAAAAACATAAGTACCTTCAAGAAAGCAAGTTCTTTAAGTCCCTTATCAACAGCAAGCATTGTTTCTATGTTGCCTTCTCCCGCTGTGACAGTCAAATCATGAACAAGCATGTCTGTTTCTTCCAATTCATTACTCCCTCCATTCTTAGCTCTCAGCCCAGCAGATGTCACATACTCGAGGGGAAGAGGAGCAAACGAAGACCAGTATTCATATTTTGACATAGAGATGTCTGGATAGATGCCTGAAATCAATTGGAACTTGCAGAAATCAACTGGCAAGTTAAAAGTGGGGAGTGAAGTTACTGTTTTCTAATGGGAGTCTTGAAACATAGGAAATAGAGCATAATTGTGTGAATACAACGAGGACTGGTATTATAGGATGGGTAATATTTTGAGTCCATGTATGCCATGTGACCAGCATTAAGTCTTTAGGAATTAATTGCATAAAGAAAAGTCCTCTGAGTGAATCTTAGTCCTTGTTCAGGAATATTTCGTAAGGCCCCAGCAAGGAATTACCATATTGGACAGCCAAGCCCCAGTAACGGGCAAGCCAACATCTCTTCATTACAACTTCTTCCTACAAACATCATGCATTTTAAATTAGCATTCCCACAAAACGATGGACCTCTCTGTCAGGTTGCATCTTTGGATTAAAAGGGAAAGGAAAGTAACCATTTCTTCTTTGCTTAAGATCATCCGCTGTGTCATTGTGCGTAAGGCTTTTGTTTCAGATTCAGCCTCGTTGAGTTTCTGCTCAGCAACTGCAGCCTTTTCACTTGCAGACTAGACGAGAGAATAACAATTCATCAGAGATGATTCAACCGATACTGGTTTTGTTATTGTAGGTTAGTACTTTTACCTGGAGCTGTTGTTGAAGAGTGGTGATTTCCTCACTTTTATCATTCTTGGATATAAGTGCTTTCCTTATTTCTTGCTGTTTTTATTTCAAAAGAACACATATACCAATATCATTTTCACGGATAACATCCAGGAGCCAAAGATTGGCAATAAAAGGAATGCATTTCTATGACCTAAGTGTGTGCAGGTACATGTACATTCTTTTTGGAAAAAATGTACATGTACATAAGCGAAAACAAATCCTGGGGGAACCATTCATCACAGTTGGAGTATCGACAGCAGTTTTATTTGGAAAAATTGTAGAAAAAACAGGCAATGCTATCAAGAAAATATCTAACTAATCAAAACAAAGATTGTACCTCCTTTCTCACTAGCATCTCCTCCCTCCTGCATTCAAATCGGAAATCGTCAAAAAATGTGGTAGGCAAGCCAACATGCAAGGGGGCCCAAATTTATTTTGTTTTATTTTGAAAAGGAGAGAAACCCCCCCGGCACAAGAGGACCCACATTATATGCATGGTTACCTTTTCATAAGTTTTACTTCCATAGATAATCCATCACCAAGATTAGCAACCTGAACATATTAACACATTGTGTGATGGATAATATAATATGTGATCATCATAACTACATTATCTACTTGCATTGATCACAGTATTTCTCCTTGACTCATGGTGATACGAAGCGAAATAACCCAGCTGTGTGACCAGAAAGAAAGCTTGAACCAGATGAAACTAAATCAAGACAGGATAATGACTGATGCTTCCATATCACTTAAGGTTAAAAGTGAGAAACGCTGCCCTTATTCGTATTAGCCATTTATAATTATATATGTAAAGAAGTAGAAAATGTCATCTTGGTAATTCCATGGTACATCAAAGAATTACTACATGGCTTACCTGTTTCTCAAGCTCCCTTGTCCGAGCTTCAGATTGTCTAAATTTCTCTTCTGCTAGTCCAAGCTAAATTTGAAAAAACAGGAATATTATCACTAGTGCCATACATAAGACACTTACCCTTTACTTTATTTTTATAGAATTGTTCACAACATGCAAGAATTATAACGCACCTTTTCCAAAAGATTCACATTCTCATCTTTGAGCATCTCAACCTGAAAAGCAACCGTAATCAGATGACCTCATTCGAATTAAGGTACTTCATTATTAGCTCTGCAAAAATAGCATCCAACCTCATAACGTACGAGGTGAAAACAACAAAACTGAGGACTAACCTCTTCTGTTAGTGTTGAACTGTCATGTGAATCTCTTGATCGACCGGACTGCGCAAAAGTTGGATCTGGATAGATTGTCCTACAAAATATTTTGGTAAAATTATAAGGTTTGATCTGAACAATCTGCTGCAAATTTACATGTAAATATCTTGACAAAAATTAGTTAGGAATGGATGATCTTGCAGAAGTAGTGAAAGTTATTCCGACAATATCAGCAATCATAAGCGTATTTTGGGTGAGGACTGTTGTGTTACTTGTGTAAACGTTTTAAGTCAAGAAGAAGATGCCGAGGGTGTGATGATTAGATCAAGAGTAATGATTAGAGCAATATAATGTCAATGCACACAGTGTGCTCATGCTGAAAACTTCAAAGCAATACATAAACAGGAATTTTGCTAGCCAATTAGGAAAGACAAGATGGTGGCATCAGACAATACTTTGTAAATAGTAACATTATACTCTGTATGTGCAAGGTGCTAGAATCAACTTATTAGCATAAAAAAGAAATTGTACACTCTTTTCAAATTTTATTTTATTGTAAACTACAGATAAATATAGCTCCTTTGTTTTCTCCTGTGCAAAACCCATTTGTACAACACGCCACAGTCACATTTTTAAAACTAGAAATAACTGACCCTTCCTGCATGCCTAATAAGTCAAAATTGTCCTTATTCGTATCAACCAGGGATCCTGTGCAGTTTTAAGTTCTATTCAGCATAGAGAAAGTGTCTGATTCACTTACATTTTGGGAATGCCGTTCAAATTTTTTTTTTATTACGGACCAAAGGGAAGTCAGTTTTCTACAAGTAATTTTCATCTTACTACTTGGTGCTAGAACTGCCTACTACCACCATGGTCATACTTGTGTGCCATACATCACACTCACTAAATTTTCATAAATCATTTGAAATCACCATGAATCACATGGAGGATGTTGCTTTTCTTTTTCGATAACTAACTAAAACCAAGAGTGTCAATTCTGGATTAGGTTACAGGGCACCAATTTGCACATTATAACAGAAAATGCATTAGGCAAGTTACACCCATGTTTTCAGAGGTAATATTGGTTTGTTTCTGGAAAACAGAAGTGGTGTTGGCAGTACAGCACTACAGTTCAAGAAAAACAAATTATCTCAGAAAGCATATTCAGTTACCTTCTTTCTCTAGGTGCCCCATTGGGCACCTCCACAGCTTGTAGAGGCCTCACATTAGCCCCAACAGGTGGTACAAAGCTTGACCTTCCTGTTGATTGTGCGCGATTTGCTACACCAGAGTCCACACCGTTCCGACCTAACTAGGTAAACGAGGACAAATATAATAAGCCGGCCAATTCATAGAACTGAAAACTGAAATTCTGAAAAGCACATCATCCTTCAATTATGATAATCAGGTTAACATGCGCATGTATCAATAGTTCGGTACTTGAAGACAACCAAAAGTCAAATCAAGTTTTTCATCCGTTTACTGTTTTCACCATTCAGCATGAAACATAACAAGCTTAAATTATACCAAAAAGAAACATCAAATGCAGCACCACCATGAAAATAACCTACCAACTACAGTTCCTGTTATTGACAAACAACTCTGACGACTTTTACATCAACATTGATGAATTTCAGATATTTGGGGGAGATTTCTCAGCCTTCAGACCAGCTCCAACTCTGACAATTCTTGGTCCTCTCCACATCGCTCTGGCTGCTTTGGTATAATCTGTTTTTCACCCACGATCAATGCCCGCCGATCATGAAGTGGCTCTGGACTTCTAAGTGCACTTCCAAGCTCAAGGGATTTGCTTGCCTCCTAATTAATGACAGGCTGAACACTAGGGACGATATGGAAATGAAAAACTGACAAGTTTCTGATAGCAACAGCTGTGTTCTCAACTCAGGCAACATGGTCGAAACTCGTGATCTTCTCTTCGGTTCGTGCCCTTTCAGCCAATCTTTCTGGGACAGGACGGACCTTCAAATGGGTGGTGGCAGCAACTTAAACCAGGACAGATTTTCAGACAAAATGAGCTCTACCACTTAGACCCCTGATGCAGTTTGTATGCTTTGTCAACTATAAATGCCCCCCTTACCTGATAGTATTGCTATAGAAGAAATTTGCCTCGGTGTATAAAAGAAATTATGTTTAGCCTAGTTTGAGCAAATTGGTTCACAGTAAATTCCAAGAAATTGCTGCAATTGAAACAAAGGAAGGCTATGATCGTAGACATTACTTATGGCCGGTGAGTTGCTCCTGCTACGGCCTCCGGTGATTATTGACTGCAGCGGCTTTGCCAACAGCACCTCCTCCTCCCCTCCATCCTCACTCCCTCTGCTGCTACGCCACCCGACACTCTCCACATCGGCCTCCACCTCCACCTCCACCTCCACCGCCGGCTCGGCAACAATAGCATTCACAACTGCCACCCCACTGCCCTCCCGCCTGGATCGTCGGCTCGGTGGTCTGACAGCCAACGCCTCCACCGCCGGCTCAGCAACAATAGGATTCACAGCGTCCTCCCCGCTGCCATCCCGCCTCGATCGTCGGCTTGATGGTCTGGCAGCCAACGCCTCCACCGCCGGCTCAGCAACAATAGCATTCACCACGTCATCCCGACTGCCCTCCCGCCTCGATCCTCGGCTTGATGGTCTCGCGGCCATCGCCTCCGCCTCCAGTGCCCCTTCCACGTGCCTATCCGCGCTCGAACTCCGCCCTCCGCGCGACAGCTGCTGCAGTGGCGTCTCCTCCTCCACGGCCGCCGCAACGTCTGGCTGCGCCTCGACGACCCTCCCAGGAGGCGCGCTGACACGGCCGCTCTCCCTCCGCGGGTCTCTCAACCGCACCGGCGCCTCCGTCTCTTCCTCCCCGCCGCGTACTCCGGCGCGAGCACTTGCAGGTCGCGCCGCTCGAGCGTCCCCGGTGCCGCGCCGCGAGCGCGCGTCCTCCGCGTAGCCCATGTCCTCCCCACCGCGTACCCCCCGAGCGTTGCCGATGTCCTCGGTTACGCTCCCCTCGCGCCGCAATCGCGTGGGGACGTCGTCCCTCGCGCCGGCGTCATGAGGCCCGCCGCGCCTCCGCGAGGGAGAGTCCGACGACGGAGCCGCAGGAGGCGTCGCGTTGCGG
Organism: Secale cereale; assembly: GCA_902687465.1. Lineage (NCBI taxonomy): Eukaryota > Viridiplantae > Streptophyta > Magnoliopsida > Poales > Poaceae > Secale > Secale cereale. The sequence goes on from LR738712.1 coordinate 157,170,356, forward strand.
CGGTAGCGCTGGAGGTTGGGGAGCGGAGCTTCGATGATCATGCTGAACTCGCCCGCCGCGCCCGCGTGGGCCAGCATGACCTCCTCCATCCGCAACATCGCCTCCCGCGCCGCAGCCGCGCGCCGGGGATCCGACGCCGCAGCGGCGGGTCGTGGCCTCCGGGCGGGGCCGCCGCCGCCGGCCCGGCCTGCGTCCATTTCTGTAGCTTTGACTTTTGTTTGACTTGTTCTCCTCTCTCTCTCTGCCTCAGAGCCTCGTGTTCGGGTCGGAAAGACAGGGGAGGTTGGAATTTTGGCGTTGACGGGAAGGTTGGCGGCGGCATGACACGCGAGCGCAGTGCGCGTGCGGCTCGAGCAAGGCAATGGCAGGAGCGACCAAGTCAGCTCGGGTGCGGCGGCCCATTAAGGGAAGCGGGATGAGGCCTGGTCCAGACGCTCGGGCCATGCCCGGCCGGTGATAGATTTTACTCGGCCCACCCAGTCCATGGCCGAAGCATCGAAGAGTATACCTAACATTGTGCAACCCCTAAAAACAAACTAAAATTGTGTCATTTGAGAAAATAAATACTCTGTCTGATCCATATTACTTGCCGCTCAAATGAACAATTAGAGGAAGTACTTATGTGTTTTTCTTCAGCTTGGCATGCTCAACCAATATTTGGTAGCTCCGCTACTTTCTACTACTCCCTCCGTCCGGAAATACTTGTCATCAAAATGAATAAAAGGGGATGTATCTAGATGTATTTTAGTTTTATATACATCATTTTTTGTCCATTTTGATGACAAGTATTTTCGGACGGAGGAAGTACTATCTTCCAAAAAAAAACATGTATCTTCTTCCCACGCCCCTTCCTCTTCCCTAGAGACTGCTCTCCCCCATCTTGCCTCTTGTGTGGTCTTGTCCGAGCTCTCGCCTGCAATGGCCACATTATCGACATCTTGATGTCTAATCTGAGAGAAAATCAAAATGAATAGCCCCTACACTCACCAATGAAACCTAGTCCTCGCCTACATTGGTCGTGTGGTCTTCGTTGTTGGTGAGGTCCTTGCTCAGCCTCATTTTGAATGCTACAACCAGTTGCGTCGCCCCGTCTCGACTACGTGTTGTTGCTTCCACACAGAATCGACCGATCTAAATTTATTTTCAGGCAACTGTGAAGTCTTGTGTGCCCAATCATTAGGATTTTTTCACGAGGTCTTACATGATGCTAAGGATCCTAAGGAATCAAGTCACACAATTCTTTGGAATCCAGTACCTCTCTTTTGATGACGCGAATGCTAAACATAGACTCATCCCGTGGGTGAAAATCTCGCAGGACCCATCCCAAACGAATGAGCACTAACAGTAAAGATATCTTCATAATGATAAAGATCATTTTTATTATGAAGGAAACGATTTCAATAGTTAAGAAATTTGTTTCTGCCTTCCTCAATTACAAGGACACAATCTTCTCTTGTTTGTGGCGAGCCATGTACCGTGAGAATGCGATTCACTAGAGCCGGACCACCGGACCGCCGCTCCGGCCACATGGATGAACTCGTGGAGAGGTTTTCTTCGTGGTGGCCGGCCGATCGATGCCGATTTCCCATTAAACAATGCTAAAAAGGTCAGAGTGGAAGGGGGCACGCATTAATGAGCCGCGTTGACCGTGCATGGATGGCGTGGCATCGACCAGACCGCCTCGGGATTCCCGTGTAACTTAATTTTGGGTTCCCTAAGCTACTGCTAAGTTCTGACTATTTTACGGCTATCCCGCGTAGATCAAACAGAATCAAGCTACTCTACTTCTAATTTTCGCTGGCACAAATGCAACTTTCAGCAACGAGATCGAGAAACATCTCATAGTTTGGGCTAATCAAATTTCTCGAGCAAGCACACACGGTTCGAGTGATCGAGACTTGCTCCGAGCAAAACTCATCCAGAAGAAAGCTTGCGTCTCTACATCGCCTAATTCCTCTCCGGCTGGGAGTATTCCACTATTACTATTTCCGCCTAATTAATCTCTTGCCAAAGATTAAAACAGAAACGCGGGCAGCGCCGGAGAGGAAATGTCAACAACTGGAGCAGGAAGTAATTAGCAGTAAATACGTACCTTGGGCAACGCCATCCCGAAGAACTTGTCCTTGACGCCGCCGGCGCTCTTTGCAACGTACCCGTGCAAGGGGCTCCGGCCGCCGCCGTAACGCCCGTCGGTGCCGCCGTCGTCCTCTCCGTACCCGTTCTCGTCGGAGTCGTAGTCCGCGGCGGCGACTCGCGCTCCTGGGCGCGCCATGACATGCGCCAGCGCCGCCGCGGCCCGCGCCTTGGACCGCGCCGCCAGAGGGTGTACCGGTGACGACGTGGGTGGGCCCATGGGATGTGCCGGGGACGCCGGGGCTGAGTACATCCCCGCCGGCGAGCGCCGCCGGCCGTATGTCGGGCTCCCTGTCCGCCGCCAGTCCATGGCTTTGTCGACTCACCGTAGAGTAATGCCCTTTGTGTGTACTACGAGAGAGGTGGGTATTAGTGAGCACTCAAGAAAGAGAAAGATGGTATGTATGAGAAGGTAGCGTCGGATCTGGAAAGCATAAATATCAGGCCCAGGCCCATGGGCCTACAGTGACTCGAGAAGACAGGGGCATCGCCAAGTGAGCCCACCGACTACTAGAAAAAAATAACGAGGTGCGCCACATCAAGTACTGTACGGCAAAGGGAAACGATTTGAATCAGGACCGTCCAGAGGCGCTCGGTCTGCGCCGTATATGCTCCATTTTCGCCTTCTCTCTTCCTTATCCTCTTCGCAGTCTTCGTCCACAATTTTCCTCTCAGCCACGAATTCACGTGTCATTTAGGTCGAGCATCATGTTTATGTCCATACTACATCTCACCTCAATGAGGGTTGGCCGTCAACGCAACATTTTCCCTTCTCCCATCCGGGGTGCTGCTATCCCAAGGAAAGAGAGTTCTCCATGGCAACCCGATTCGAGATGGTTATAGTCCCAACTAAAGACAATGGCGAGCTGGAACGTTGCCCACATGGCATGCTACCAACGTTGTGGTTGTGGGTGTAGCAATCACTATTTGCTTAGTTACAACCGACTGTCGGTGGAGCTAAATTCATTGACGGCTGACGACGGCAAGCTGCAATCGTGCAACAACGGAGCTACAACCAGCGACGATGAAAGTTGCAACCGTCGATGGTAGGGCAACAAAAGTTGTAATTGGTGACGACGAATGTTCTGTCCGTGCCTTGCGATGTTGGAACCAGGCAATGGTGGTGCTACCTGATGAAAATATGCCCTGGAGGCAATAATAAATGTATTATTGAGTTTAAATGTCTGTGCTATAATTGTATTGGTTCTTGAATATGAGTTTCAATGGAGGCCTCAAATACATGTGTGGAAACATAAGCACCAATTGATCCCTCGTCATGCCTCTAAAACTAGATGATGTATTGATGATGATCTTGTTTTCTTGACCATGAGCACTGTTAGGATGCTATCAATAATGAGAACGCCATTGTTATCATAACAATGGAGTTGGATATAGCCAACTTATGAATTCCTGAAAGATGTTTTCGTTGTTATGGTATCCATATTTTCATATAACATGTTCATGGTTACTTAGTCCTTAGACCATGAGAATATTGTATAGCAACACACCGAATGGTTACTCTGGGCTTACCGAATGTCACGCCGTAACTGGATGTGAATAAAGGTGATTTATGGGTATATCGAAAATGTATGTCTCGGTATCAATAGTTTAAAGCTGGGATTTGCTCATTTCACAATAGAGAGATACTCTATGGGCCGACTCGGTGTTACCGTTTCATTATCACCTGGTCGGACAGTTCTGATTATGATCACGGGATACCGGAACACGAATATGAGTAAAGAGAACAAAGTTGGTACCGAGGATAATTGGTATAGTGATCAAGGAGTTGATCACAAGAATATCGATAATCTCACCTCGGGTTTGCAGACATATCGTGAAGCAAAGGTAATGGTATTCATAAACAAGGTTCGTCCAAGAACATTGTGAATATGCAGAAGTTAATAGGGTATCCAGATCCCATTGTTAACTATTGACCGGTAAGGGTTTCAGGTCATGTCCGCCTTTTTTCGAACTTGAAGGGTCACACGCTTGATGGGTATTATTCATGATCACCAAAGCATGAGAAATGGGTAAATGAGCACCTAAAGAGTTTCGGAGAGTTCTGAAAGTGTTTCGAGTGGTTCCAGAAGTGTTCCGGGAATTTCAAAAAGGTATAACACGATTTCGGAAAGTTTGGATCTATATATGGAAAGTTTCCGGGGCCTCGGAATGGGTTTCGGAGACATCCAAAAATCCAGAATTTTATTCATGGGGGAAAGTTACGAAGTACCGTCATGAGATGACCACCCCTAGTGGGGCCCACATGGGCACCACTTCCATAAGGAAAGTGAAAGAACATGTGGTGCCCCCATGTTTGGTTTTGGTAATTGATGACAATCTCTATGGACTAATGGTTGCCTTGAGCTATATTTGAAGATTTTGTCCAAAGGAATTGCTTGAAGTCCATGTGTTGGTTTCAAGGAGTTTATGTGTTGACCAAGGTGTTATTCAAGGAATTATATAAATCGTGGTCATGGTTGATCAAGACTAAGTCAAGAGTGAATCAAGTTGATCAACACACAAAGAGTACAAAATGTACCGAGAGGGATCAAGTGATCCCATGGTAAGGTAAGCATTTTTCCATTACGCTTTGTGTACTAACCCATGGTCTATGTGAGAGTTCTATGTGGGGTTAGGTATGTTTCCATGGGCTTGTGTCAAGAGGATATCTCATACATCCCGTGGAGGATGATATCAAGTGGTGACCGTCATCAAGATTGCGGTGTGCAAGTTATGGTGGAGGATCACGAAGATACCGTGCCTGAAGCTTATTGTCCATTGTGGTGACAATGGATTTGTGAAGATGTGTCGAAGAGTGGCTTGCCCATAGTAGAGTATGGGGGAGCAATCTACTAGTCTTCACCAAGCCAATGCAATCAAGAAAGGTGGTCCATCATGAGGAGGACAAGATCGTCATCATCTAGCTCAAGTGGATTTTGCGCAAGGGAAAGGTTCGTCCTTGATAGGTCTTCTATTTTACCGGTCTCATGGTGGTTGTTGGAAGACCGGGTTATAGGATCGATTGTCGTACTATCAAGGGGGGCTCTCAAGTGGGTAGCTTGATCGTATCATTCGTAGAGAGCTAAAACCATTGCATCCTTGCATCATTTTTCTTGGTTCTTGTTTGGTGTTCTCTGTGTGAGTTTTAGAGCTTATGATCATCTTCATGACAAGCTCGAGTTCATCGAAAACGGAGTTCACTTATGCATCTTCTATGATGTTTTCGATGTTGGAGTTTTGTCAGTTCTTCACCGATAGATATTTCACTCCTCTATATCGTAGGCATACTCCTCCTATCTCTTCTTACTATTGGATATTATTTGTCATCATCTATCCAACAAGCTTCAGATTGCTCATTTCGGAGCTCATATGCAGAAGTTATGGCAATTCTGGTTTTCTAGCTGCATCTGTTTTGCTCAGGGGCTTGCTTGTTGCACTCCTGCGGTAGTACCGCTTGTAAGTGGCAGTAATGTTTCCCTGTCGGGCGGTAGTACAACTTGTAAGTGGTACTTCTATTGTTGCAGTATCATGTGCACTTCTGCTTATTATGGGGGTTCTGTTTTCCGTGTCGGGTTCAGCGGTAGTTGGGTTGCAGTAAGGTGCGGCAGTTTCGCCTGTAAGCGGTACTACCGTCCCGGTCGGGGCTGTAGTCCCGCTGCTAGGGCACTGCCGTCGTGCTCTGCTCTGCCCTGCCTCTTATGCTCCTATGTTCTGCTTCTCCCGTGGTAGTACCGCCGGGATGAGCGGTAGTACCGCTCCAGCGGCTCTACCACCCCGAGTTTCCTCGCCATTGCTCTTTTTCCTAGATCTACCACCCGAGCGGTAGTACCGCTCCATGGAGCGGTACGACCGTGCACGGGCTGTGTGCATAACATCTGGTGATACGTCTCTAACGTATCTATAGTTCTTCATTGTTCCATGCTACTATATTATCAATCTTGGATGTTTTATATGCATTATTATGCCATTTTATATCATTTTTTGGGACTAATCTATTAACCTAGTGCCACGTGTCAGCTGCTGTTTTTTCCTTGTTTTTGTCTTTACAGAAAATCAATACCAAACAGAGTCCAAATGGAATGAAACTTTTTGATTTTTTCTTGGACCACAAGACACCCAGGAAGCTTCGGGAAGAGACCCGGAGGGCCATGGGGTGGCCCCAAGCTCACAGGGTGCGCCCTCCAGGCTTGTGGGCCCCACAGGTGTCCGCCAACCCTAATTCTTCTTCAATAAATACCCAAATATTCCCCGAAGACCAGAAGGCACACCAAAAATACTTTTCCATTACCGCAAGTTTCTGTCTTCGTGAGATCCCATCTGGGGACCTTTTTTGGTACTCTGTCAGAGTGGGATTCGATCACGGAGGGCATCTACATCAACCTTGTTGCCCTTCCGATGATGCGTGAGTAGTTTACCACACACCTACGAGTCCATGGATAGTAGCTAGATGACTTCTTATCTCTCTTCGATCTTCAATACAATGTTCTCCGTGATGTTCTTGGAGATTTATTCGATGTAATCGTCTTTTGGCGTGAGTTAGTTGAGATACGATGAATTGTGGGTTTATGATCAGATTATTTATGAATGTTATTTGAGTCTTCTCTGAACTCTTGCATGCAATTGTTATAGCTTTGTATTTTTCTCCGATTTATTGATTTCGTTTGGCCAGCTAGATTGATTTTTCTTGCAATGGGAGAGGTGCTTTGTAATGGGTTCAATCTTGCGGTGCTCAATGCCAGTGACAGAAAGGAACATGAATTTTTTTTGTATTGTTGCCATTAAGGATAAAAAAGATGGGGTTTATTCATATGGATTGGATCTATCCTTCTACATCATGTCATCTTGCTTAAGGCGTTACTCCATTCTTATTAACTTAATACACTAGATGCATGCTGGATAGCGGTCGATGTGTGGAGTGATTGTAGTAGATGCAGGCAGGAGTCGATCTACTTGTCTCGGACGTGATGCCTATATGCATGATCATTGCCTTGGATATCGTCATAACTATGCGCTTTTCTATCAATTGATCAACAGTAATTTGTTCACCCACCGTATGCTTTCTTCGAGAGAGAAGCCTCTAGTGAAAACTATGCCCCCCGGTTCTATCTTTTATCATATTGTCTTCAGATCTATAAAACCAAAAACATAAAAATACATTGCCGCAATGTATTTAACTTTATTTTTTGCTCTTTTACTTGTCTTTTATATCTATCACTGTCAGATCTCATCCTTGCAAGTAACCATGAAGGGATTGACAACCCATTTATCGCATTGGGTGCAAGTATTTGTTTGTGTAGGTGAAATTACCGGGGACTTGTGTGTTCCTCCTACTGGATTGACACCTTGGTTCTTAACTGAGGGAAATACTTATCTCTACTTTGTTGCATCACCCTTTCCTCTTCAAGGGAAAAACCAATGCAAGCTCAAGAAGTAGCATCTGGGGGAGGCATATAAAAGAGGGTCTTCTTCCCCGTTGCTTTTAATCTTGAGAGCTTGTGTTCTTCTCTCATTGTTGACCTTCTTCGAGCTTGCTATCTTTCAATCACTCCAATGATTCTTGCTAGTTCGTGAGGGAAAAGAGAGTGGAGATCTAGATCCATGTTTCCACCAATCCTTTCTCCTCTATGTGAGGGGAACCCCTTGGATCTAGATCTTGGAGTTCTTCATGTTCTCTTCTTCGTTCTTCCTCTCATTTTCCTCCCTAGCATTAGTTGCTTTGGTAGGATTTGGGAGAGAAGGACTTGGGCACTCCGTGTGCCCTTTCCATTGCATTTGGTGCATCAGTTTGAGTACTCCACGGTGATATGTGGAAGTAAAGTTGAGAAGCTTGTTACTCTTGGGTGTTTGGGCACCCTAGAGCTTGTTCCTCTTGGTTGCCTTGGTGCCCTAGACGGTTGGTGTTGTCAGAGCTCAATCATTATGGTGTAAAGCTCTAAGCTAGCATCAGGGTCTTCAATTAGGTTGTGGAGGTCGCCCCGAGCAATTTGACGGGTACCCGTGACCGCCCCCAAGGGTTGCCAAAGTGTACGGGTTCGGTGAGCGCCCCCAAGGGTTGACATTTGTACGAGTTCAGTGACCGCCCTCAAGGGTCCCTTAGTGGAATCACAATATCTTGCATTGTGCGAGGGCATGAGGAGATTACAGTGGCCCTAGTGGCTTCTTGGGGAGCATTGTGCCTCCACACCTCTCCAAATGGAGATTAGCATTCGCAATGGTGTGAACTTCGGGATACATCATCGTCTCTGTGTGCCTCGGTTATCTCTTACCCGAACCCTTTACTTATGCACTTTACTTTGTGATAGCCATAGTGTTTCATGTTATATATTTTGCTATCACATAGGTGTTTATCTTGCTTAGCATAAGTTGTTGGTGCATGATGACCCACAAGTGTAGGGGATCTATCGTAGTCCTTTCGACAAGTAAGAGTGTCGAACCCAACGAGGAGCAGAAGGAAATGATAGGCAGTTTTCAGTAAGGTATTTTTTGCAAGCACTGAAATTATAGGTAACAGATTGTTTTGTGATAATGTAATTGGTAGCAAGTAACAAAAGGTAAAAGTAAATAAGGTGCGGCAAGGTGGCCCAATCCTTTTTGTAGCAAAGGGAAAGCCTGAACAAACTCGTATATAAAGGAAAGCGCTCCCGAGGACACATGGGAATTATCGTCAAGCTAGTTTTCATCACAATCATCTGATTCACGTTCGGTACTTTGATAATTTGGTATGTGGGTGGACCGGTGCTTGGGTGTTGTCCTTACTTGGACAAAGCTCCCACTTATGATTAACCTCTAATGCAAGCATCCACAACTACAAAAGAAGTATTAAGATAAACCTAACCATAGGATGAAACATATGGATCCAAATCAGCCCCTTACAAAGCAACACATAAACTAGGGTTTAAGCTTCTGTCACTCTAGCAACCCATCATCTACTTGTTACTTCCCAATGCCTTCCTCTAGGCCCAAATAATGGTGAAGTGTCATGTAGTCGACGTTCACATGACACCACTAGAGGAGAGACAACATATATCTCATCAAAATATCGAACGAAGACCAAATTCACATGACTACTTATAGCAAGACTTCTCCCATGTCCTCAGGAACAAAAGTAACTACTCACAAGACATAATATGGTTCATGATCATAGGGGTATTAATATGCATAATGGATCTGAACATATGATCTTCCACCAAATAAACCAACTAGCATCAACTACAAGGAGTAATCAACACTACTAGCAACCCACAGGTACCAATCTGAGGTTTGGATACAAAGATTGGATACAAGAGATGAACTAGGGTTTGAGAGGAGATGGTGCTGGTGAAGATGTTGATGAAGATAGCTCTCCCAAGATGGGAGAGTTGTTGGTGATGACGGCGGTGACGATTTCCCCCTCCCGGAGGGAAGTATCCCCGGCAAAACAGCTCTGCCGGAGCCCTAGATTGGTTTCCGCCTCGGTTCCGCCTCGAGACGGCGGCGTCTGGTCCAGAAAGCCTCCTTCTGTTTTTTTTCTAGGTCAAAACACCTCATATAGGAGAAGATGGGCATCGGGGGGCCGTCGATGGGCCCACGAGACAGGGGGCGCGCCCTGAGAGGGGGGGCGCGCCCCCACCCTCGTGGACAGCAGGTGGCCCCCTCGTGAACTTCTTTCGCCAGATATTATTTATATTTTCTGAAACGGAGTTCTGTGGAGTTTCGGGGCTTTTGGTGTTGTGCAAAATAGGTTTCCAGAGTTTGCTCCTTTTCCAGCCCAGAATTCCAGCTGTCGGCATTCTCCCTCTTCATGTAAACCTTGTGAAATAAGAGAGAAAAGGCATAAGTATTGTGACAAAACATGTAATAACAGCCCATAATGCAATAAATATCAACATATAAGCATGATGCAAAATGGACGTATCAACTCCCCCAAGCTTAGACCTCTCTTGTCCTCAAGCGAAAGCCGATAACGAAAAATATGTCCACATGTTTAGAGATAGAGGTGTCGATAAAAACAAAATACGGACATGAGGGCATCATGATCATTCTTATAACAGCAACATATATATAATGTCATATGATTCTTATGCTAAAGTAACAATTCATTCACCATATCAAGCATGAATCATAAACTTCATTGAAAACTAACAAACTTTGATCTCGGTCATTGAAGCAATTGCAATTTATCGTAACACCGGAAAGAGTAAATATAAGAGCTTTTCAGCAAGCCTACATACTCAACTATCATATACTATTCCACAATTGCTCACACTCACCCAATACTTATGTTTATGGAGTTTTAATCGGACACAAAGAAAGATAGGGGCTTATGGTGTTGCCTCCCAACCTTTTACCTCAAGGGTAATGTCAACAGTAATAGGTCATGAAAACTTACATCCAAGTGGGTATATATGTCAGGATCTTTCCAACACAATGTGCTTGCCAAATGATAAAATGTAAAAAGGAAAGGTGAATTTCACCTTGACTCTTGTAAGGCAAGAATAATAGATAGGCCCTTCGCAGAGGGAAGCAGAGGTTGCCATGTGTTTTTATGATTGGATGCACAAAGTCTTAACATAGAAGAACGTCACTTTATATTGCCACTTGTGATAAGGACCTTTATTATGCACTCCGTCGCTTTTATTACTTCCATATCACAAGATCGTATAAAGCTAATTTCCTCCACACTAATAAATCATACATATTTGAGCGAGTTTGCAACATGACAACTTACTTGGAAGGATCTTTCTCAATCCATAGGTAGGTATGGTGGACTCTCATGGCAAAACTTGGTTTAAGGATGTATGGAAGCACAAGTAGCATCTCTACTTAGTGCGAGGATTTTTGGCTAGCATGATGGGGAAAGGCAAGCTCAACATGTTGGATGATCCATGACAATATACTTTATTTCGGATATAAGAAAACATAACCCATTATGTTGTCTTCCTTGTCCAACATCAACCCTTTAGCATGTCATACTTTAATGAGTGCTCACAATCATAAAAGATGTCCAAGATAGTATATTTGTATGTGAAGCCTCTTTTCTTTTGTTACTTCCTATTAATTGCAACGATGACCAAAACTATGTTTGTCAACTCCCAACAACTTTTATTCATCATACTCTTTATATGTTAAGTCATTACTTCCCATAAGATCAATATGATCTCTTGGATACTCTTTATGTTTCTTTTCTTTTTATCATGACCCAAGTGAGGAAATCAAGCCCTTGACTCAACACTAATCTTTATTATATAGCTCATGGACTCGATTACAAAAGGGTAAAGATCATAAGGCAAAAGCTCACAACTAGATCATGCTAACTTTATTCTACTAAATCAAGATGCTACCAAAAGGATCGAACTAAGTAAAACGGTAAAGATAGGAGTGATGGTGATACGATACCGGGGTCACCCCCCCAAGCTTGGCAGTTGCCAAGGGGAGTGCCCATACCCATATAATTATGTCTCCTTCTTCGGGGGTGGTGATGATGGCTTCTTCCTTAACTTGCGCTTAAGGGCAGAATTTTGCTCCCGTAGGTCATTGATCTCTTGCTCAAGATTTAATATCTTCTTACATAGTGTCTGCTTGTTTTCCTGCAAGAGGTTAAAATGGATAAATTCGATCTTAGGTTTCTTTAATCTGTCGGGCAGGCTTGACTTTTTTAACTCCACATGCATGTCCCCCGGTTGAGGTAGTGGGGCTTCGCCTTCATCTGAGCTGGTCCAATCCTTCCCCTTGGTATCATGGTCCTCTTCTTCCTCCATAGTCCAACCATAATGCTCCCAGTCCCTATAGACCTTAGGGTCAGTAAGGGAATCAGCCACATAGCTTTCTCCCTCCGAATCCTGGGACGACATGTTGCTTTATCTGCGACAGAAACAGCTCGAAAAAAAATAGAGGATTTTTGCGTGATACAGAGGTCAAAACCTTTGGGAGTATATATAATGAATTTTTACCGACCTAAAGGAGTAACCCAGAAGAAAACGGAGTCCGGGAGGCACACGAAGTGCCCACGAGGCAGGGTGCGCGCCTAGGGAAGGGGGGGCGCCCTCCACCCTCGTGGACGCCTCATGTCTCTTCTGGACTGCTACTTATTTTTCTATTTTTCTAAATATTCCAAAACGGAGAAAAATTGCCTTTAGAATTGTTTTGGAGTCGGTTTACTTACCGTATCACATACCTCTTCCTTTTCAGAGGCTGAATCATTCTGGAAAGTGTCCCTTATGTATTCCTCCGGGGTTATAGTTTCAATAACATTGGTTTCAACATTTATAGGATTACCTGAGATATAATGTTTGATTCTTTGACCGTTCACCACCTTCAGATTTGTGCCTTCGAAGTTGTTGATTTTTATGGCACCGGAACGATAGACCTCCTCAATAACGTAAGGTCCTTCCCACTTGGAGAGAAGTTTTCCTGCAAAAAATCTTAAACGAGAGTTGAATAGCAAGACATAATCACCTACGTTAAACTCACGCTTTTGTATCCTTTTGTCATGCCATCTTTTAACTTCTTCTTTAAACAGCTTGGCATTCTCATAGGCATGGGTTCTCCATTCATCAAGACAACTAATGTCAAATAACCTCTTCTCACCGGCAAGTTTGAAATCATAATTGAGCTCTTTAATAGCCCAATATGCCTTATGTTCTAGCTCAAGAGGTAAGTGACAAGCTTTTCCATATACCATCTTATACGGAGACATACCCATAGGATTTTTGTATGCAGTTCTATAGGCCCATAATGCGTCATCAAGTTTCTTGGACCAATTCTTCCTAGACCTATTAACTGTCTTTTGCAAAATTAATTTCAACTCCCTATTACTTAGTTCTACTTGACCACTAGTCTGTGGATGATAAGGGGATGCAATTCTATGGTTGACATCATACTTTGCAAGCATTTTACGGAAATCACCATGAATAAAGTGTGAACCACCATCAGTCATTAGATATCTAGGGACTCCAGACCTTGGGAAAATAATTTCTTTAAGCATCTTAATAGAGGTGTTATGATCAGCACTACTAGTTGGAATAGCTTCTACCCACTTAGTAACGTAATCAAAAGCAACTAAAATATGTGTGTACCCATTAGATGCAAGAAACGGTCCCATATAATCAAAGCCCCAAACATCAAATGGTTCAATAACAAGTGAATAATTCATAGGCATTTCTTGACGTCTACTGATATTACCAATTCTTTGACATTCATCACAAGATAAGACAAACTTACGGGCATCCTTGAAGAGAGTAGGCCAATAAAAACCGGATTGCAATACCTTATGTGCAGTTCTATCTCCCGCATGGTGTCCTCCATAAGCTTCGGAGTGGCACTGGTGTAGGATCTGTTCCTGTTCATGCTCAGGTACACAATGTTTAATAATACCATCTACTCCTTCTTTATAAAGATGTGGGTCATCCCAGAAGTAATGTCTCAAATCATAGAAGAACTTTTTCTTTTGCTGGTATGTGAAGCTAGGAGGTATAAACTTAGCAACAATATAATTAGCATAATCAGCATACCATGGAGCAGTACGAGAAGTATTTATGACAGCTAATTGTTCATCGTGAAAGCTATCATCAATAGGTTGTGGGTCATCAAGTATATTATCTAACCTACACAAGTTATCTGCAACGAGGTTCTCAGCTCCCTTTCTATCAATAATATGCAAGTCAAATTCTTGCAGCAAGAGAACCCATCTAATAAGTCTAGGTTTAGCATCTTTCTTTTCCATAAGGTATTTGATAGCAGCATGATCAGTGTGAATAGTTACTTTAGAATCAAAGATATAGGGTCTAAACTTATCACAAGCAAATACAACTGCTAAAAATTCTTTTTCAGTAGTAGCATAATTTCTTTGGGCACTATCTAGAGTTTTACTAGCATACTGGATAACATTTAATTTCTTATCAACTCTTTGCCCTAGAATAGCACCTACAGCATAATCACTAGCATCACACATAATCTCAAAGGGTAAATTCCAGTCAGGAGGCTCGACAATAGGTGCAGAGATCAATGCTTTCTTAAGTATTTCAAATGCTTCTAGACAATCATCATCAAAGACAAAAGGAATATCTTTTTGTAAAAGATTAGTCAGAGGCCTGGAGATTTTGGAGAAGTCCTTTATGAACCTCCTATAAAACCCGACATGACCAAGGAAACTTCGTATACCTTTGATATCCTTAGGGCATGGCATCTTTTCAATAGCATCAACTTTAGCTTTGTCAACTTCAATACCTCTTTCATAAATTTTATGTCCCAAGACAATGCCTTCATTAACCATAAAGTGGCACTTCTCCCAATTCAAGACAAGATTAGTGTCTTCACATCTCTGCAAAACTCGATCAAGGTTGCTTAAGCAATCATCAAAAGAAGTTCTGTAAACGGAGAAATCATCCATGAAAACCTCAACAATCTTTTCACAAAAATCAGAGAATATAGCCATCATGCATCTTTGAAAGGTAGCAGGTGCATTACATAAACCAAAAGGCATACGTCTATAAGCAAAGGTACCGAAAGGACAAGCAAAAGTGGTCTTTTCTTGATCCCCTTTTGACACAGGTATTTGAGAGAAACCAGAAAACCATCTAGAAAGCAAAAATGAGTATGTTTGGATAACCTTTCTAGTATTTGATCAATAAATGGCAAGGGGTAATGATCTTTCTTGGTAGCTTTATTCAACTTACGGAAATCAATTACCATCCTATAACCTGTAACTATCCTTTGCGGGATCAATTCATCTTTATCATTAGGAACGAGAGTCATACCTCCCTTCTTGGGGACTCAATTGACAGGACTTACCCACTGGCTATCAGCAACTGGATAGATAATACCTGCCTCTAGAAGCTTTAGTATTTCCTTCCTTACCACTTCTTTCATCTTAGGATTTAACCGTCGCTGATGATCAATGACCAGTTTAGCATTTTCTTCCAATTTTATCTTGTGTTGGCATATAGTGGGACTAATGCCCTTAAGATCATCCAGAGTATATCCAATAGCAGCACGGTGCTTCTTCAGAGTTTTCAATAGTTTTTCTTCTTTCTGCTCTGAAAGGTTAGCACTAGTAATTGTTGGGGAACGTAGTATTTTAAAATTTTCCTACGATCACGCAAGATCTATCTACCAGATGCATAGCAACGAGAGGGGAGAGTGTGTCTACGTACCCTCGTAGTCCGGGAGCGGAAGCGTCAAGTGACGCGGTTGATGTTGTCGAACTTCTTTGCGATCCAACCGATCAAGCACCGAACGTACGGCACCTCCGCGTTCAGCACACGTTCAGCTTGATGACGTCCCACGAGCTCTTGATCCAGTTGAGCTTCACGGGAGAGTTTCGTCAGCACGACGGCGTGGTGACGGATATGATGTGTTCACCGGCGCAGGGCTTCGCCTAAGCTCCGCGACGGTATGACCGAGGTGTGATTCTGTGGAGGGGGGCACCGCACACGGCTAAAACAATTCAACTTATGTGTCTTTGGGTGCCCCCCTGCCCCCGTATATAAAGGAGCAAGGGGGGAGGCCGGCCGGCCCTTCCTGGTGCGGCTAGGGAGTGGACTCCTACTAGGAATAGGATTGCAATCCTATTCCTAGTAGGATTCACCAAAAGAAGGAAGAGGGAAAGGAATAGGAGAGGTGGCGCCCCCCCAATCCTAGTCCAACTAGGAACCCTAGGTGGGGGCGCCGGCCAGCCCTATGGGCTGCCTCTCTCTTTCCCTTTAGGCCCACTATGGACTATCCCCTCTCGTAGGGGGTTCCGGTAACCCCCTCCGGCATTCCCGATAAATCCGAAACTTTTCTGGAACACTTCCGGTGTCCGAATATAGTCGTCCAATATATCAATCTTTATGTCTCGGACATTCCGAGACTCCTCGTCATGTCCGTGATCTCATCCGGGACTCCGAACTACCTTCGGTACATCAATACTCATAAACTCATAATACCGATCGTCATCAAACGTTAAGCGTGCGGACCCTACGGGTTCGAGAACTATGTAGACATGACCGAGACTCATCTCCGATCAATAACCAATAGCGGAACCTGGATGTTCATATTGGCTCCTACATATTCTACGAAGATCTTTTATCGGTCAGAACCGCATAACAACATACGTTGTTCCTTTTGTCAAACGGTATGTTACTTGCCCGAGATTCGATCGTCGGTATCTCTATACCTAGTTAAATCTCGTTATCGGCAAGTCTCTTTACTTGTTCCGTAACACATCATCTCGTGACTAACTCATTAGTCTTTTGCTTGCAAGGCTTATTGTGATGTGTGTTACCGAGAGGGCCCAGAGATACCTCTCCGACACTCGGAGTGACAAATCCTAATCTTGATCTATGCCAACACCACGAATACTTTTGGAGACACCTGTAGAGCATCTTTATGATCACCCAGTTACGTTGTGATGTTTGATAGCACACAAGGTGTTCCTACGGTATTCGGGAGTTGCATAATCTCATAGTCATAGGAACATGTATAAGTCATGAAGAAAGCAATAGCAGTAAAACTAAACGATCATAGTGCTATGCTAACGGATGGGTCTTGTCCATCACATCATTCTCCTAATGATGTGATCCTGTTGATCAAATGACAACTCATGTCTATGGCTAGGAAACATAACCATCTTTGATCAATGAGCTAGTCTAGTAGAGGCATACTAGGGACATACTGTTTTGTCTATGTATTCACACATGTACTAAGTTTCCGGTTAATACAATTCTAGCATGAATAAAAGACATTTATCATGATATAAGGAAATACAAATAACATCTTTATTATTGCCTCTAGGTCATATTTCCTTCAGTCTCCCACTTGAACTAGAGTCAATAATCTAGATTAGAAAGTGATGATCCTCACACCCATGGAGTCTTGGTGCTGATCATGTTTTGCCCGTGGAAGAGGCTTAGTCAACGGGTCTGCAACATTCAGATCCGTATGTATTTTGCAAATCTCTATGTCTCCCTCCTTGACTAGATCGCGGATGGAATTGAAGCGTCTTTTGATGTGCTTTGTTCTCTTGTGAAACCTGGATTCCTTCGCCAAGGCTATGGCTCCAGTGTTGTCACAAAAGATTTTCATTGGACCCGATGCACTAGGTATTACACCTAGATCGGATATGAACTCCTTCATCCAGACTCCTTCATTTGCTGCTTCCGAAGCAGCTATGTATTCCGCTTCACACGTAGATCCCGCCACGACGCTCTGCTTGGAACTGCACCAACTGACAGCTCCACCGTTCAATAAAAATACATATCCGGTTTGTGACTTTGAGTCATCCGGATCAGTGTCAAAGCTAGAATCGACGTAACCGTTTACGGCGAGCTCTTTGTCACCTCCATATACGAGAAACATATCCTTTGTTCTTTTCAGATACTTTAGGATGTTTTTGACCGCTGTCCAGTGATCCACTCCTGGATTACTTTGATACCTCCCTGCTAGACTTATAGCAAGGCACACATCAGGTCTGGTACACAGCATTGCATACATGATAGATCCTATGGCTGAGGCATAGGGAATGACTTTCATTTTCTCTCTATCTTCTGCAGTGGTCGGGCATTGAGTCTTACTCAACTTCATACCTTGTAAAACAGGCAAGAACCCTTTCTTTGACTGATCCATTTTGAACTTTTTCAAAATCTTATCAAGGTATGTGCTTTGTGAAAGTCCAATTAAGCGTCTTGATCTATCTCTATAGATCTTGATACCTAATATATAAGCAGCTTCACCGAGGTCTTTCATTGAAAAACTTTTATTCAAGTATCCTTTTATGCTATCCAGAAATTCTATATCATTTCCAATCAACAATATGTCATCTACATATAATATTAGAAATGCTACAGAGCTCCCACTCACTTTCTTGTAAATACAGGCTTCTCCAAAAGTTTGTATAAAACCATATGCTTTGATCACCTCATCAAAGCGTATATTCCAACTCCGAGATGCTTGCACCAGTCCATAGATGGATCGCTGGAGCTTGCATACTTTGTTAGCACCTTTTGGATCGACAAAACCTTCTGGTTGCATCATATACAACTCTTCTTTGAGATATCCATTTAGGAATGCAGTTTTGACATCCATTTGCCAGATTTCATAATCATAAAATGCGGCAATTGCTAACATGATTCGGACAGACTTAAGCATCGCTACTGGTGAGAAAGTCTCATCGTAGTCAACTCCTTGAACTTGTCGAAAACCTTTCGCAACAAGTCGAGCTTTGTAAACAGTAATATTACCGTCTGCGTCGGTCTTCCTCTTGAAGATCCATTTGTTCTCGATGGCTTGCCGATCATCGGGCAAGTCAACCAAAGTCCACACTTTGTTCTCATACATGGATCCCATCTCAGATTTCATGGCTTCAAGCCATTTTGCGGAATCTGGGCTCATCATCGCTTCCTCATAGTTCGTAGGTTCATCATGGTCTAGTAACATGATTTCCAGAACTGGGTTGCCGTACCACTCTGGTGCGGAACGTACTCTGGTTGATCTACGACGTTCAGCAGAAACTTGGTCCGAAGTTTCATGATCATTATCATTAACTTCCTCACTAATTGGTGTAGGAATCACTGGAACAATTTCCTGTGATGTACTACTTTCCAATCTGGGAGAAGGTACAATTACCTCATCAAGTTCTACTTTCCTCCCACTCACTTCTTTCGAGAGAAACTCTTTTTCTAGAAAGGATCCGTTTTTAGCAACGAATATTTTGCCTTCGGATCTGTGATAGAAGGTGTACCCAACAGTCTCTTTTGGGTATCCTATGAAGACACATTTTTCCGACTTGGGTTCGAGCTTATCAGGTTGAAGTGTTTTCACATAAGCATCGCAGCCCCAAACTTTAAGAAACGACAACTTTGGTTTCTTGCCAAACCATAGTTCATAAGGTGTCGTATCAACGGATTTAGATGGTGCCCTATTTAACGTGAATGCAGCTGTCTCTAAAGCATAACCCCAAAACGATAGTGGTAAATCGGTAAGAGACATCATAGATCACACTATATCCAATAAAGTACGGTTACGACGTTTGGACACACCATTACGCTGTGGTGTTCCAGGTGGCGTGAGTTGTGAAACTATTCCACATTGTTTCAAATGAAGACCAAACTCGTAACTCAAATATTCTCCTCCACGATCAGATCGTAGAAACTTTATTTTCTTGTTACGATGATTCTCTACTTCACTCTGAAATTCTTTGAACTTTTCAAATGTTTCAGACTTGTGTTTCATTAAGTAGATATACCCATATCTGCTCAAATCATCAGTGAAGGTCAGAAAATAACGATACCCGCCGCGAGCATCAACACTCATTGGTCCACATACATCAGTATGTATGATTTCCAACAAATCTGTTGCTCGCTCCATAGTTCCGGAGAACGGAGTTTTAGTCATCTTGCCCATGAGGCATGGTTCGCAAGCACCAAGTGATTCCAAAAGTCCATCATTATGGAGTTTCTTCATGCGTTTTACACCAATATGACCTAGACGGCAGTGCCACAAATAAGTTGCACTATCATTATTAACCTTGCATCTTTTGGTTTCAATATTATGAATATGTGTATCACTACAATCGAGATCCAATAAGAATAGACCACTCTTTAAGGGTGCATGACCATAAAAGATATTATTCATTAAAATAGAACAACCATTATTCTCTGATTTAAATGAATAACCGTCTCGCAATAAACAAGATCCAGATATAATGTTCATGCTCAACTCTGGCACCAAATAACAATTATTTAGGTCTAAAACTAATCCCGAAGGTAGATGTAGAGGTAGCGTGCCGACGGCGATCACATCGACTTTGGAACCGTTTCCCACGCGCATCGTCACCTCGTCCTTAGCTAATCTTCGTTTAATCCGTAGTCCCTGTTTCGAGTTACAAATATTAGCAACCGAACCGGTATCAAATACCCAGGTACTACTACGAGTATTAGTAAGGTACACATCAATAACATGTATATCACATATACCTTTGTTCACCTTGCCATCCTTCTTATCCGCCAAAAACTTGGGGCAGTTCCGCTTCCAGTGTCCAGTCCCCTTGCAGTAGAAGCACTCAGTTTCAGGCTTGGTTTCATACTTGAGTTTTTCTGTGAGAGCAGCAACAATTTTGCTATTCTCCTTGAAAATCCCTTCCTTGCCCTTTTTCTTGAAACTAGTGGTATTGTTAACCATCAACATTTGATGCTCCTTTTTGATTTCTACCTCCGCAGCTGTGAACATAGCGAAGAGCTCGGGAATTGTCTTTTGCATCCCTTGCATATTATAGTTCATCACGAAGCCATTATAGCTTGGTGGCAGTGATTGAAGAATTCTATCAATAACACTATTCTCATCAACTTGGCAACCAAGTTGAGTCATATGATTATAGTGCCCATACATTGTGAGCAAGTGTTCACTGATAGGACTATTCTCCTCCATCTTGCAGCTGTAGAACTTATTGGAAATCTTATATTTCTCAATCCGGGCATTTGCTTGAAATATTAACTTCAACTCCTGGAACATCTCATATGGTCCATGACGTTCAAAACGTCGTTGAAGTCCCGGTTCTAAGCCGTAAAGCATGGCACACTGAACTATCGTGTAGTCATCAGACCGCGACTGCCAGACGTTCAAAGCGTCCACATTAGCGGGAGGGGGCTTGTCACCTAGCGGTGCTTCAAGGACATAATTCTTCTGTGCAGCAATGAGGATAATCCTCAGGTTACGGACCCAGTCCGTGTAATTGCTACCATCATCTTTCAACTTAGCTTTCTCTAGGAATGCATTAAAATTCAAAGGAACGGTAGCACGGGCCATTGATCTACAACGACATAGATATGCAAAACTATCAGGACTAAGTTCATGATAAATTAAAGTTCAATTTAATCATATTAATTTAAAGAACTCCCACTTAGATAGACATCCCTCTGGTCATCTAAATGATCACGTGATCCAAATCAACTAAACCATGTCCGATCATCACGTGAGATGGAGTAGTTTTCAATGGTGAACATCTTATGTTGATCATATCTACTATATGATTCACGCTCGACCTTTCGGTCTCCAGTGTTCCGAGGCCATATCTGTATATGCTAGGCTCGTCAAGTTTAACCCGAGTATTCTGCGTGTGCAAAACTGGCTTACACCCGTTGTATTTGAACGTAGACCTTATCACACCCGATCATCACGTGGTGTCTCGGCACGACGAACTTTCGTAACGGTGCATACTCAGGGAGAACACTTATACCTTGAAATTTAGTAAGGGATCATCTTATAATGCTACCGTCGTTCTAAGCAAAATAAGAAGCATAATAAGATAAACATCACATGCAATCAAAATATGTGACATGATATGGCCATCATCATCTTGTGCTTTTGATCTCCATCTTCAAAGCACCGTCATGATCACCTTCGTCACCGGCTTGATACCTTGATCTTCATCGTAGCATCGTTGTCGTCTCGCCAACTATTGCTTCCACGACTATCGCTACCGCTTAGTGATAAAGTAAAGCAATTACATGGCGATTGCATTTCATACAATAAAGCGACAACCATATGGCTCCTGCCAGTTGCCGATAACTTTACAAAACATGATCATCTCATACAAAACCGTATAACTCATCATGTCTTGACCATATCACATCACAACATGCCCTGCAAAAACAAGTTAGACGTCCTCTACTTTGTTTGTTGCAAGTTTTACGTGGCTGCTACGGGCTTTAGCAAGAATCGTTCTTACCTACGCATACAAAACCACAACGATGTTTCGTCAAGTATGTGCTGTTTTAACCTTCACAAGGACCGGGCGTGGCCACACTTGATTCAGCTAAAGTGAGAGAGACAGACACCCGTCAGTCACCTTTAAGCAACGAGTGCTCGTAACGGTGAAACCAGTCTCGCGTAAGCGTACGCGTAATGTCGGTCTGGGCCGCTTCATCTCACAATACCGCCGAAGCAAAGTATGACATGCTAGTAAGCAGTATGACTAGTATCGTCCACAATCTCATTGTGTTCTACTCGTGCATATCATCTACGCATAGACCTGGCTCATGATGCCACTGTTGGGGAACGTAGTATTTTAAAATTTTCCTACGATCACGCAAGATCTATCTACCAGATGCATAGCAACGAGAGGGGAGAGTGTGTCTACGTACCCTCGTAGACCGGGAGCGGAAGCGTCAAGTGACGCGGTTGATGTTGTCGAACTTCTTCGCGATCCAACCGATCAAGCACCGAACGTACGGCACCTCCGCGTTCAGCACACGTTCAGCTTGATGACGTCCCACGAGCTCTTGATCCAGTTGAGCTTCACGGGAGAGTTTCGTCAGCACGACGGCGTGGTGACGGATATGATGTGTTCACCGGCGCAGGGCTTCGCCTAAGCTCCGCGACGGTATGACCGAGGTGTGATTCTGTGGAGGGGGGCACCGCACATGGCTAAAACAATTCAACTTATGTGTCTTTGGGTGCCCCCCTGCCCCCGTATATAAAGGAGCAAGGGGGGGAGGCCGGCCGGCCCTTCCTGGTGCGGCTAGGGAGTGGACTCCTACTAGGAATAGGATTGCAATCCTATTCCTAGTAGGATTCACCAAAAGAAGGAAGAGGGAAAGGAATAGGAGAGGTGGCGCCCCCCCAATCCTAGTCCAACTAGGAACCCTAGGTGGGGGCGCCGGCCAGCCCTATGGGCTGCCTCTCTCTTTCCCTTTAGGCCCACTATGGACTATCCCCTCTCGTAGGGGGTTCCGGTAACCCCCTCCGGCATTCCCGATAAATCCGAAACTTTTCCGGAACACTTCCGGTGTCCGAATATAGTCGTCCAATATATCAATCTTTATGTCTCGGACATTCCGAGACTCCTCGTCATGTCCGTGATCTCATCCGGGACTCCGAACTACCTTCGGTACATCAATACTCATAAACTCATAATACCGATCGTCATCAAACGTTAAGCGTGCGGACCCTACGGGTTCGAGAACTATGTAGACATGACCGAGACTCATCTCCGATCAATAACCAATAGCGGAACCTGGATGTTCATATTGGCTCCTACATATTCTACGAAGATCTTTTATCGGTCAGAACCGCATAACAACATACGTTGTTCCTTTTGTCAAACGGTATGTTACTTGCCCGAGATTCGATCGTCGGTATCTCTATACCTAGTTAAATCTCGTTACCGGCAAGTCTCTTTACTCGTTCCGTAACACATCATCTCGTGACTAACTCATTAGTCTTTTGCTTGCAAGGCTTATTGTGATGTGTGTTACCGAGAGGGCCCAGAGATACCTCTCCGACACTCGGAGTGACAAATCCTAATCTTGATCTATGCCAACACCACGAATACTTTCGGATACACCTGTAGAGCATCTTTATGATCACCCAATTACGTTGTGACATTTGATAGCACACAAGGTGTTCCTACGGTATTCGGGAGTTGCATAGTCTCATAGTCATAGGAACATGTATAAGTCATGAAGAAAGCAATAGCAGTAAAACTAAACGATCATAGTGCTATGCTAACGAATGGGTCTTGTCCATCACATCATTCTCCTAATGATGTGATCCCGTTGATCGAATGACAACTCATGTCTATGGCTAGGAAACATAACCATCTTTGATCAATGAGCTAGTCTAGTAGAGGCATACTAGGGACATACTGTTTTGTCTATGTATTCACACATGTACTAAGTTTCCGGTTAATACAATTCTAGCATGAATAAAAGACATTTATCATGATATAAGGAAATACAAATAACATCTTTATTATTGCCTCTAGGGCATATTTCCTTCAATAATAACATGATATATCTTCTTTTCATCAAGATAAACATACTTAAGATTATAAGGTAAGGGTTTAAGTTCAAACACGGGATCACCCTTGGGTGGAGGAGGATCCCCTAGGACTTCAACAGGCAAGTTGTTTTTCAATACGGGTCCCTGTTTAAAGAATATTTCATCTATTTCCCTTCTCTCATTCATATGCATATCATTTTCATGGTCTAGCAAGTATTCTTCTAAAGGATCATTAGGAGGCACAACAATATAAGCAAGACCAATAATTTCATCCTTACTAGATAATTCTTTATCAAGGGGTTGTCTACGGAATTTAGCATAGTTAAAATCATGAGACATATCCCCTAATCCGACAGTGACAATATCTTTCACGCAGTCTATCTTGGCATTAACAATATTCAAGAAGGGTCTACCAAATATAATGGGACATAATTCATCTTGTGGAGAACTGATGGGCCTCGAACCCCTCGTTGGTTACCCCAAGTGGAAGGTGCAAGATGCAGTAAGTAGAAGTGTTTTCCCCTAGCAAAGATGCCAGGGATCGAATCCCGAGAGACTCCTAGGTTCAACAGGTAGGTGTCAACTGCTAACGGCGCAATTAGCAATCAACGTGGACCTGCACACAGATACAAATAACTTTGCTCCCAACGAGTACAGAGAGGTTGTCAATCTCTCCGGCCTTGTAGTTCACAAAGGGTTAAAAGCAATATGATAGTAGTGATAGATAGTGTTTTGCACTAGTAAATAAAATAGCGGAAAGGTAAATAGTGTATGTGATCAATGATAGTAATATGGACCGGAGTCTCATGATGTTCACTAGTGATGTCTCTCTCCCAAAAGACGATAAAATAGCTATGTGAGGTAAACAAATTACAGCTGGGCAATTGACAGGACCCACGAGCGCATACAAATGCTGATTACATTGCAAGAAAGGTTGAGGTTCAAAGCATGGGCGGTACGCCAAAGTAAGTAGACCGAAATCCATCAATATCTACTACTAATCATCCACCTTGAGATATCTATCCAGAACATCTCGCTGGTATTAAGTTGCGAGCCCCACCGATAGTGTAAACTCAATGCAACAGAGAACTGCATTAAAAGAACTTTGCGTAAAGTAAACAATCCTTGCGCCCGCGGGCACATGCACCGTTGTTTTCCCCCTTGTGGCAACAGCACATCCCCTAGACTCATGTTTCTGTCACTCAAGCTAGTCATCGAGGGGCATGAACCCACAATCGAGCATAACGTTCCCTCTTGGAGTCACTACTTACTACTCGGCCAAAGCAATAAATAACAACGGAGAACATGCAAAAATTACTTATGAACTAAAATATAAAAGAGGTGAATCAAATATATTACTCAAGATCAATCTGAACATAATCTCATAATCCATCGGATCCCAGCAAACTCAACATAGCAACAGCATAAGGATTACATAGGTGCCTCGATCATGTTGGGCAGCTCACGGGGACTAATTAGTGAAGCACAAGAACGGGAGGAGAACATCACATAGCTACTGGTCATGGACTCATGGTCCAAGGGAGACTACTCACGAGTCATCCGGGAGGCGTCCATGGTGGTGGAGAAGCTCCCGGTGGTGATCCTCCCCTCCGGCAGGGTGCCGAGAAGAGTTCTCCTGGTGCTCCCGATCTTGGAAGCGGCGGCGGCGGCGGAACAGAGATGGGATGGCGAAAAGAAGTCCTGTTCTGAGGGTTTCGTGGAACCCTTTAAATATATGCCAAAGTAGGGCACCGGGGGAGCCTCGGGGGGCCCAGGCGCCCCCCCCCCCGGCGCGGCCCAGGGGGGGGGCGCGCCCACAGGGCGCCTGGAGCCCCTGTGGCCCCCCCAAGGTTGCCCTTCGGACGCAGTGTTGTTTCCGTATCGCTGATTTTTTATATAATTTTTCTGGATTTTTCTGGGCAGTTCTCGAAACGTGAAAACCTGAAATACAAAAATAGCCGAAAACAGAAACTGGCACTGGGGTGCACTGGATTAGTAAGTTAGTCCAAATATGATCAAAAGTGTATGAAAGTGTATGAATATCATAGCAATATCACCCAAAAGTGGCATGGAGCAAGCAGAAATTATAGATACGTTTTGGACGTATCAACATCCCCAAGCTTAATTCATGCTCGTCCTCGAGTAGGTAAATGATAAAAAGAATAATTTCTATGGTGACATGCTATTAACCATATAGGACTTTCTCATAGTCATATGACAAAAGCTTACTGAGACAATGATTCTAAAGTAACTAAGTTGTCTCAAGAGAAAATCACAAATCACTGAAAGTTTTACAATATGAAACTGAAACATCAAAAAGATTTGCGATGAACATGATGTGTAAATATGATCAAGTGATATCTAGCTTGCCCCCTTTAGTGATGCAAAACATAAATGCAGGGGAACCTTCAAGGTTTAAGTGATGACTAGATACAATCATTTCAGAATAAACGATATCACAATCATGCAAAAGACAATGCTACTTTGGGACAATGCACATTACACTCAGAATGACAATCATGCTCTCAGTAGTTGGTGCTTGAAGTGCTAGAGCTTTTTATTTTGAAACATGGAAGCAATTGTGTCAACGGTAGTAGTACTTCATATGTGTCATGTATAAAACATCCTATAAGTTGCAAGCCTCATGCATCGAATACCAATAGTGCTCGCTCCTTGTCCTAATTAGCTCGGATCCCCATGGGTTATCATTGCATTGCATATGTTTTAACCAAGTGTCACAAAGGGGTACCTCTATGCCACCTGTACAAAGGTCCAAGGAGATAGATCGCATTTGATTTCTCGTTTTTGATAGATCTCAACTTGAGGACATCCATACCGGGACAACATAGAAAATAGATGATGGACTCCTCTTTAATGCATAAGCATATCTCATGAGAGATTGAGGATTAAGGTCCAAGCTAAAACTTCCACCATGATGCATGGCTTTGGTTGGCGGCCCAATGTTCTTCTCTAACAATATGCATATTAATTCAACCCACGATAAATCACCCTTACTTCAGACAAGACGAACATGCATAGCAACTCACATGATATTCAACAAAAGTGTGACAGTTGATGGCGTCCCCAGAAACATGGTTACCGCTCAGCAAGCAACTCATAAGAAATAAGATACATAGGCAACATATTCTTTACCATAATAGTTTTTAGGCTACTTTCCCATGAGCTATCTATTGCATGGTTAATTTGCTTAGTGCAGGTGGAGGTTAGCAAAAGACTGGGAGCGACCAACTAAGAGAGCAATGACGGTCATAATCATGCAGAGCGACAAAGCAATATTGAATCAGGCATGGTAGTTATATCGCTGCTCAGAAACAAAAGATCAAGGCTTGACAGACTTTCTTTACAGTCTTGAATATGCGTGAGCATACGCCAAGTCAATCAAAATAAATTCTCGAAGGAAGATATTACTAAACCATACCACATCATAGGCAAACAAACCAAGTTGGTACTCCAATAACACATTGGGAACCCCCCAGCTATTTGAGATTAACCATAAGAAAACCTGAACTACTAAGCACCATCATGAAAGTAGCATCTTTATCATAGACACATTAACCCATGCAACGGAAGCAAACTCTCTTAATAAGGTGAGCATGGTAATTAAAGAGAGTTCAAGCAACCAACTAAATAAAAGCTCTTGAAGAGATAAGCATGAATACTAAGAGCAAAGCACGATAGTAGCTATTAAAAGACAAAGAACACACACAACATAGATAGACATTAAAATTCTATGTAATGTTCTAGGTAGAGGTGGAGCGTGTTTCTCTCCCACATAAAGGAATGCTGGGTTCCGACTCGTTATGAAAAACTAAGAAGAAAACTAAAAGCAAGACGCTCCAAGCATAGCACATAACACATGAAGTGATAAAAATATAGCGGAACGAAAGACGAACTGATAATGTTGATGGAGAAGGGGATGCATGGGGGCATCCCCAAGCTTAGACGCTTGAGTCTCCTTGAATATTTCTTGGGGGTGCACGGGGGCATCCCCAAGCTTGAGCGCTTGAAACTCCTGAATCTTTTTATCATCTTCCCTCGCACACTTGAAAACTCCCTTCATACACAACTCATCATAATCTGATTAGCGAGGTTAGTACCCTTAATAAAATAATTATAACTTTCTGGAAATAAGGATATTCTTGAAGTTCTACTGTTTCTCAAGATTGCCAAAAGGTTTTTGCAAAGAAAAAGCAAGTTCTTAATTTGCAAAGTGAAGGTAAGGCAAAACAGGACAGAATCTGTGAAAAACAGAACAGCAGGCAGTAATTGACCTGTTCGGGATACTTCTGCAACTCAAATCAAAAAACTCAGAACTGACGCACGAAAGACAATTATATAGAGAACGCTTTCGAAAAAATTCAGACCAAAAAGATGATCTGGTGATTTTATACGAATTTTTCTATCCAAGGACAGAATCTGTTTCCTGGACAGCACCTCACAACTTTTGAACTTTCTAGCAATCAGAGACTATACTTGGCACAAATATGAAAAGCAAAGATACAATGATGATGCTACATCAGTAAACAACATCAAGACACAACAAAAGCAAAAATTTTATTCATGTGGGCTGCCTCCCAAAAGCGCTTTCTTTTATGCCTTTAAGCTAGGCATAATGCATAGATCAAGTTTTATCAAGAGTTAAAGAATAGCTAGCCCGTACAACGGACTCAAAAGGTAACTTGATCTTCTTTCGAGGGAAGTGTTCCATACCTTTCTTGAGAGGAAATTGAAATTTTATATTACCCTCTTTCATGTCAATGACAGCACCAACGGTGCGCAAAAAGGGACGTCCCAAAATAATTGGACAAGAAGGATCACATTCAATATCCATAATAGTGAAATCAACGGGCACATAATTATCATTGACAACAATAAGAACATCGTCGATCCTCCCCAAAGGTTTCTTTATGGAAGAATCAACGAGACGAACACCAAAAGAACAAGAATCATAAGGTTTCAATTTAAGCATATCATATATCCTTTTGGGCATAACAGAGGTACTAGCACCAACATCACATAATGCGTAACAAGAGAAGTCATTCAAATTAATTATTATCATAGGATCCCAACCATCCTCTAGCTTTCTAGGTATGGAGGCTTCTACTCTAAGTTTCTCCTCCCTAGCTTTGATGAGAGCATTAGTGATATGCTCTGTGAAGGCAAGGTTAAGCGTGCTAGTGCGGGGATCTCTAGACATCTTGTGAAGGAAATCAATAACTTCTGTAAGAGTGCAATTATCAAAATCAAGGTCACGAGCATCAAGTAAAGTGGTAGTGGTGTCCTTAAGGCTCACCTGTTTGGTAGTTTCTATAGCATCACCATTAATAGGTCCATTGGGACCAGGAGTACATTGGGTGCTAAGAGTGTGAACATCCTCAACAACTTGGATAGTAGCAACAGTGTGGTGGGTAGGAAGGCTCTTAATTCTTTCCTCTTCCTCCCTTTCTCTAGCCCATCTTTCTTTAAGCTTAGCCATCATCCTAATATTTTCATTAATTTTTACTTGAGTAGCATTAATAGGGATGACTTCCTTCTCCTTAAGAGAAGAAGTTTCAATTTTTAGCAATTTTAACTCATTGGCTAAGTGGTCTACCTTAAAAGAAAGATCATCTAGTTTATGTAGTTTCTCTTCTACATTCTTATTAAAGGCTTTTTGGGTAGTGATGAAATCTCTAAGCATGGTCTCTAGTTCAGTATTGAAGTTCTTGGTACTAGGATAAGCATTGTTGTTCCCATAAGAGTTAGAGGGGAAAGGTCTAGAATTGTTACCAAAGTTACTCCTATAAGCATTGTTGTTGAAATTGTTTCTAGAGATAAAGTTCACATCTACTTGTTCTTGAGCAATCAAAGAATTTAAAGGAACATCATGAGGATCAACATTAGATTGCTTCGAAAGTAGAGACATGATCAAGTCAACTTTTTCATTGAGGGAGGAAATCTCCTCGACAGAGTTTACCTTCCTACCTGTTGGAGCGCGTTCGGTGTGCCATTGGGAATAGTTGGTCATCATCTCATCGAGAAGCTTCGTGGCAGCACCAAGTGTAGTTGACATAAAAGTTCCTCCCGCGGCCGAGTCTAATAAGTTCCGCGAGGTAAAGTTCAAGCCTGCATAAAAAGTTTGGATAACCATCTAAGTAGTCAAACCGTGAGTAGGGCAGTTTCTGATAAGAGATTTCATACGTTCCCAAGCTTGGGCAACGTGTTCATTATCCAATTGTTTAAAATTCATGATGTTACTTCTAAGTTGGATAATTTTAGCAGGTGGATTGTATTTTCCGATAAAAGCATCTTTGCACTTGTCCCATGAATCTATGCTATTTCTAGGCAAAGACTGAAACCAAATTTTAGCTCCTCCTCTCAAAGAGAAAGGAAAAAGCTTAAGCTTAACAATATTACCATCTATTTCTTGGTACTTTTGCATATCACAAAGTTCTACAAAGTTGTTCAAGTGTAAAGCAGCATCATCTCCAGCACCGGAGAATTGTTCTCTCATGACTAAGTTAAGTAAAGCAGGTTTAATTTCATATGAAGGTGCTGAAGTGGCAGGTGTAGTGATAGGTGTGCTGATAAAGTCATCGTTGTTGTGACTAGTGAAGTCACACAACTTGATGTTCTCGGTGGAACCCATAGTAGCAAGCAAGCAAGATAACTATTTTTGTGATTTTCTATAAAAGGAACTAAAGCAAAAATAAAAGGTAAACTAACAAGACTAAAAAGCAAAGGTAAAAGATAGCATGCAACTCCCCTATCCTGAAGAGTGGAGTCCCCGGCAACAGCGCCAGAAAATACTCCTTGATGGGCCTCGAACCCCTCGTTGGTTACCCCAAGTGGAAGTTGTAAGATGCAGTAAGTAGAAGTGTTTTCCCCTAGCAAAGATGCCAAGGATCGAATCCCCAGAGACTCCTAGGTTCAACATGTAGGTGTCAACTGCTAACGGCGCAATTAGCAATCAACGTGGACCTACACACAGATACAAATAACTTTGCTCCCAACAAGTACAGAGAGGTTGTCAATCTCTCCGGCCTTGTAGTTCACAAAGGGTTAAAAGCAATATGATAGTAGTGATAGATAGTGTTTTGCAATAGTAAATAAAATAGCGGAAAGGTAAATAGTGTATGTGATCAATGATAGTAATATGGACCGGAGTCTCATGATGTTCACTAGTGATGTCTCTCTCCCAAAAGACGATAAAACAGCTATGTGAGGTAAACAAATTACAGCTAGGAAATTGACAGGACCCACGAGCGCATACAAATGCTGATTACATTGCAAGAAAGGTTGAGGTTCAAAGCATGGGCGGTACGCCAAAGTAAGTAGACCGAAATCCATCAATATCTACTACTAATCATCCACCTTGAGATATCTATCCAGAACATCTCGCTGGTGTTAAGTTGCGAGTCCCACCCATAGTGTAAACTCAATGCAACAGACAACTGTTGGAAATATGCCCTAGAGGCAATAATAAATTGGTTATTATTATATTTCCTTGTTCATGATAATCGTTTATTATCCATGCTAGAATTGTATTGATAGGAAACCAAGATACATGTGTGGATACATAGACAACACCGTGTCCCTAGTGAGCCTCTACTAGACTAGCTCGTTGATCAAAGATGGCTACGGTTTCCTAGCCATAGACATGAGTTGTCATTTGATAACAGGATCACATCATTAGGAGAATGATGTGATGGACAAGACCCAAACGATAAACGTAGCATATGATCGTGTCAGTTTATTGCTATTGTTTTCTGCATGTCAAGTATATGTTCCTACGACCATGAGATCATGCAACTCACTGACACCAGAAGAGTACCTTGTGTGTACCCAACATCACAACGTAACTGGGTGACTATAAAGGTGCTCTACAGGTATCTCCGAGGGTGTCTATTTAGTTGGCATGGATCAAGACTGGGATTTGTCACTCCGTATGACGGAGAGGTATCTCAGGGCCCACTCGGTAATACAACATCACAATGAGCTTGCAAGCAATGTGACCAATGAGTTGATCACGGGATCTTGTATTACGGAACGAGTAAAGAGACTTGCCGGTAACGAGATTGAACTAGGTATAGAGATACCGACGATCGAATCTCGGGCAAGTAACATACCGACAGACAAAGGGAACTATATACGGGATTGTCTGAATCCTTGACATCGAGGTTCAATCGATAAGATCTTCGTAGAATATGTGGGAACCAATATGGGCATCCAGGTCCCGCTATTGGTTATTGACCGTAGAGGTGTCTCGGTCATGTCTGCATAGTTCTCGAACCCGCAGGGTCTACACACTTAACGTTTGGTGATGATATAAGTATAGTCGAGTCGTTATGTTGGTAACCGAAGGTTGTTCGGAGTCCCGGATGAGATCCCGGACGTGACGAGGAACTCCGGAATGGTCCGGGGATGAAGATTGATATATTGGATGATGGGAATCGGAGTCCGGAAGTGTTCCGGGGAGCACCGGGGAGTCGTCGGATGACCGAAAGGAGTTTCGGGGGGTCCCGGCAAGTGTTGCGGGCCTCATGCGCCAAAAGGGGGGAGGCACATCAGCCCACACAGGGGCTGTGCGCCCCCCCACAGGCCTCCCACGCAGCTAGGAGGGTGGGGGCGCCCCTAGGGCAGCCGGCCCCCTCTGGCTTGGGGGGCAAGGCGCCTAGGGGGGGCCACCCAAACCCTAGCCGCCCCCCCTCTTCCTTGTGGCCGCCACCCCCTAGGGAAAACCCTAGGGGCGCCTCCACTTCTCCCCTCCCCCTATATATAGAGAGGGAGAGAGAGGGCAGCCACACCCCTACGTGCCTTGGCGCTGCCTCTCCTCTCCCTCGTAGCATATCTTCTTCTCCGCAGTGCTTGGCGAAGCCCTGCTGAGTTTTCTCCACCACCACCTCCACCACGCCGTCGTGCTGCCGGAGGACTCAAGTTGCTACTTCACCATCGCTCGCTGGATCGAGGAGGTGAAGGCGTCATCAAGCCGTACGTGTGTTGAACGCGGAGGCGCCGTCCGTTCGGCGCTAGATCGGATCTTCCGCGATTTGAATCGCCGCGAGTATGACTCCATCAACCGCGTTCTAGCAACGCTTCCGCTTAGCGATCTACAAGGGTATGTGGATCCGACTCTTCCCTCGTAGATGCATCTCCTAGATTGATCTTGGTGAGCGTAGGAAAATTTTTGTTTCCCATGCAACGTTCCCCAACAGTGGCATCATGAGCTAGGTTCTTGCGTAGATGCTTTCACGAGTAGAACACAAAGGGGTTTGTGGGCGTTGATGTTTAGATTGCTTCCCTCTTTGGTCTTTCTTGATTCAGCGGCATTATGGGATGAAGCGGCCCGGACCAACTTTACATGTCCACGTACATGAGACCGGTTCCATCGACAGACATGCGACTTTTGTTGCATAAGATGGCTGGCGGGTGTCTGTCTCTCCTATCTTAGTTGAATCGGATTCGACGAAGGCGGTCCTTGTAGAAGGTTAAATAGCAACTTAAATATCACCGTTGTGGCTTTGCGTAGGTAAGAAGCGTTCTTGCTAGATACCCATAGCAGCCACGTAAAACATGCAACAACAAATTAGAGGA
Source organism: Secale cereale (assembly GCA_902687465.1). Classification (NCBI taxonomy): domain Eukaryota; kingdom Viridiplantae; phylum Streptophyta; class Magnoliopsida; order Poales; family Poaceae; genus Secale; species Secale cereale. Next base: position 157,203,818 of record LR738712.1, read on the forward strand.
CGTCTAACTTGTTTTTGCAGGGTATGTATGTGATATGATATGGCCAAAGACATGATGAGATATATTTGATGTATGAGATGATCATGTTGTAATAATTAATATCGACTTGCATGTCGATGTATACGGCAACCGGCAGGAGCCATAGGGTTGTCTTTAATTTTTATATGACCTGCGTGTCAATCATTAAGCGCTATGTAATGCTTTACTTTATCGCTAAACGGTAGCAATAGTAGTAAGAGCATGGTGGGCGCGCGACAACCCCGATGGCGACACGATGATGGAGATCATGATGATGGGGATCATGGTGTTACGCCGGTGACGATGGAGATCATGCCGGTGCTTTGGAGATGGAGATCAAAAGCACGAGTTGATGGCCATATCATGTCACTTATGATTTGCATGTGATGTTAATCCTTTTATGCATCTTATTTTGCTTAGGACGACGGTAGCATTATAAGATGATCCCTCACTAAAATTTCAAGATAAAATTGTGTTCCCCCCAAGTGTGCGCCGTTGCGAAGGTTCGTCGTTTCGAAGCACCACGTGATGATCGGGTGTGATAGACTCTACGTTCGCATACAACGGGTGCAAGCCAGTTTTGCACATGCAGAACACTCGGGTTAGACTTGACGAGCCTAGCATGTACAGACATGGACTCGGAACACGGAAGACCGAAAGGTCGAGCATGAGTCATATAGTAGATATGATCAACATGAAGATGTTCACCATTGACACCACCTCATCTCACGTGATGATCGGACTTGGGTTGGTGGATTTGGATCATGTCACGCTCGGATGACCAGAGGGATGTCAATTTGAGTGGGAGTTATAAGTAATTTGATTAGTTAAACTCACTTATCATGAACAATAGTCTAAGTTGCCTTTGCAAATTATGTTGTAGATCAATAGCTTGCACTGTAGCTCCCTGTTTAATACGTTCCTAGAGAAAGAATAAGTTGAAAGTTATTGTAAGCAATTTTGCGGACTAGGTCCGTAATCTGAGGAATGTCCTCACTGCTGCACAGAAGGCTTACGTCCTCAATGCACCGCTCGGTGTACCAACCCCTCGAGCGTAGTCTATGGATGTTGTGAACATCTGGCAGACACATTCTGATGACTACTTGATAGTTTAGTGTGCCATGCTTTACGACTTAGAATCGGGATTCCTATGACGTTTTGAACGCCATGGAACATATGAGATGTTCCAAGAGCTGAAATTGGTATTTCAAGCTCATACCCGTGTTAAGAGGTATGACCTCTGACAAGTTCTTTGCCTTACAAAGATGGAGGAGAATTGCTCAGACAGTGAGCATGTACTCAGTATATCTGGGTGCTTCAATCGCTTGAATCGAGTGGGAGTTTATCTTCCAGATAAGATAGTGATTGACAGAGTTCTCTAGTCACTATCACCAAGCTACTAGAACTTCGTGATGAACTATGCCATGCAAGGGATAGAGATGATCCCGGGTTTGTTCGCGGTACCTAAGACCGCAAAGGTAGAAGTCAAGAAGAAGCATCAAATGTTGATGGTTTAACAAGACCACTGGTTTCAAGAAGGGCAAGGGCTAGAAGGGAAACTTCATGAATGGCAAACAAGTTGCCGCTCTAGTGAAGAGACCCAAGGTTGAACCCAAACCCGAGACTAAGTGCTTCTATTATAAGGGGAACGGTCACTGGTAGCGGAACTACCCTAAATACATGGTAGATAAGAAGGCTGTCAACTTCAACAAAGTATATCTGATATACATGTCATTGATGTGTACCTTACTAGTACTCCTAGTAGCGCCTGGGTATTGGATACCGGTTCAGTTGCTATTATTGGTGACTTGAAGCAAAAGCTACAGACTAAACGGAGACTGGCTGGGCGAGGTGACGATGTGTGTTGGAAGTGTTTCCAAGGTTGATGTGATCACCATCGCACGCTCCCTCTACCTTCGGGATTAGTGTTGAATCTAGATAAAAGTCATCGGGTGTCTACGTTGAGCATGAATATGATTGGATCATGTTCATTGTGATACGGTTGTTCATTTAAGTTAGAGAATAATGGTTATTCTGCTTAGATGAATAATACCTTTCATGGTCATGCACCCTATGTGAATGGTTCATTGAATCTCGGTCGTAGTAATACACATGTTCATAATATTGACGCCAAAAGATGTAGAGTTAATAATGATAGTACCACTTTCTTGTGGCACTGCCGCGTAGGTCATATTGGTGTAAAGTGCATGAAGAAACTCCATGCTGATGGATGTTTGGAGTCATTTGATTTTGAATCGCTTGACACATGCGAGCCATGCCTCATGGGCAGGATGACTGAGACCCGTTTTCATGTTCAATGAGACGGGCAAGTGACTTGTTGGAAATCGCACATGTTGATGTGTGTGATCCAATGAGGATTGAGGCGAGCAGGGGATATCGTTGTTTTCTCATCTTCACTGATGACTTGAGTAGATATGGGGATATATACTTAATGAAGCACAAGTCTGAAACGTTTGAAAAGTTCAAGCAATTTCAGAGTGAAGTTAAGAATCATCATAACAAGAAGATCAAATTCCTACGATCTGATCAAGGGAGAATATCTGAGTTATGAGTTTGGCAATCACTTAAGACATGTGGAATTGTTTCACAGTTGAAGCCATCTGGAACACCACAGTGTAATGGTGTGTCCGAACGTCATAATCGAACCTTATGAGATATGGTGCGATTTATGATGTCTCTTGCCAATCTGCCACTATCATTTTGGGGTTATGCATTAGAGACAGCTGCATTCGCTTTAGATAGGGCACCATCTAAAGTCCGTTGAGACGACATCGAATGGACATTGGTTTGGCAAGAAACCAAAGTTGTCGTTTCTTAAATGTTTGGGGCTGCGATGCTTGTGGCTTCAGCCGGAAAAGCTCGAGCCCAAAGCGGACAAATGCGTCTTCATAGGATACCCAAAGGTTACAGTTGGGTATACCTTCTATCTCAGATCCGAGGGCAAAGTGTTTGTCGCTAAGAACGGGTCCTTTCTTGAGAAGGAGTTTCTCTCGAAAGAATTGAGTGGGAGGAAGATAGAACTTGATGAGGTTGTTGAACCTCTACTTCGAACGGAGAGTGGTGCAACACAGAAAGATGTTTCTGTGGAACCCACATCTGTTGAAGAGGAAGCTAATGATAGTGATCATGAAACTTCGGATCAAGTTACTGTCGAACATCGTAGGTCGACAAGGATATGTACTACTCCTGAATGGTACGGTAATCCTGTCTTAGATGTCATGTTGTTAGACAACGATGAAACCTACGAGCAATGGAGAAGCGATGGTGGGCCCGTGTTTCGACAAATGGTTAGATGCCATGAAATCCGAGATAGGATCCATGTATCATAACAAAGTATGGACTTTGGTGGACTTGCCCGATGATCGGCAAGCCATTGAAAATAAATGGATCTTTGAGAAGAAGACGGACGTGGACGGTAATGTCACCGTCTATGAAGCTCGACTTGTGGCAAAGAGTTTTTCACAAGTTCAAGGAGTTGACTACGATGAGATTTTCTCACCCGTAGCGATGCTTAAGTCCGTCGGAATCATGGTAGCATTGGCTGCATTTTTCGATAAGGAAATCTGGCAGATGGATGTCAAAACAAGTTTCCTTACCGGTTTTCGTAAGGAAAGGTTGTATGTGATGCAATCAGAAGGTTTTGCCGATCCTAAGGATGCTAAAAGGTATGCTAGCTCCAGCGATCCTTCTATGGACTAGAGCAAGCGTCTCGGAGTCAGAACATACGCTTTGATGGAGTGATCAAAGTTTTTGGGTTTATACAAAGTTTACAAGAAACTTGTATTTACAAGAAAGTGAGTGGGAGCGCTACAACATTTCTGATAAGTATATGTGGATGACATATTGTTGATCCGAGATGATGTAGAATTTCTGGAAAGCATAAAGGGTTGTTTGAAAGGAGTTTTTCAAAGGAAGACCTGGGTAAAGCCGCTTACATATTAGGCATCAAGATCTATAGAGATAGATCAAGACGCCTGATTAGATTTTCAAAGAGCACACACCTTGTCATATATTTGAAGGAGTTCAAAATGGATCGGTCAAAGAAGAAGTCCTTGCCTGAATTGTAAGGTGTGAAGTTGAGTAAGACTCAAAGCTCGACCACGGCAGAAGAAAGAGAAAGGACGAAAGTCGTCCCCTATGCTTTAGCCATAGGCTCTATACGGTATGCCATGCTGTGTGCCGCACCTGATGTGTGCCTTGCCACGAGTCTGGCAAGGGGGTACAAGTGTGATCCAGGAGTGGATCACTGGACAGCGGTCAAAATTATCCTTAGAGGAATAAGGAAATGTTTCTCGGTTGTGGAGGTTATAAAGAGTTCAACGTAAAGAGTTACGTCGATGCAAGCTTTAACACCTATCCGGATAACTCTGAGTAGAAAAACCGGATACGTATAGTGGAGCAACCATTTGGAATAGCACCAAGTGGAGCGAAGTAGCAGCATCTACAATATGACATAGATTTTTGCGAAGTACGTATGGATCTGCATGTTGCAGACCCATTGACTACAACCTCTCTCACAAGCATAACATGATAAAACCCCAGAACTCATTGAGTGTTGATCACATGGTGATGTGGACTAGATTATTGACTCTAGTAAACTCTTTGGGTATTAGTCACATGGCGATGTGAACTATGAGTGTTAATCACATAGCGATGTGAACTAGATTATTGACTCTAGTGCAAGTGGGAGACTGTTGGAAATATGCCCTAGAGGCAATAATAAATTGGTTATTATTATATTTCCTTGTTCATGATAATCGTTTATTATCCATGCTAGAATTGTATTGATAGGAAACTAAGATACATGTGTGGATACATAGACAACACCGTGTCCCTAGTGAGCCTCTACTAGACTAGCTCGTTAATCAAAGATGGCTACGGTTTCCTAGCCATAGACATGAGTTGTCATTTGATAACGGGATCACATCATTAGGAGAATGGTGTGATGGACAAGACCCAAACGATAAACGTAGCATATGATCGTGTCAGTTTATTGCTATTGTTTTCTGCATGTCAAGTATATGTTCCTACGACCATGAGATCATGCAACTCACTGACACCGGAAGAGTACCTTGTGTGTACCCAACATCACAACGTAACTGGGTGACTATAAAGGTGCTCTACAGGTATCTCCGAGGGTGTCTGTTTAGTTGGCATGGATCAAGACTGGGATTTGTCACTCCGTATGACGGAGAGGTATCTCAGGGCCCACTCGGTAATACAACATCACAATGAGCTTGCAAGCAATGTGACCAATGAGTTGATCACGGGATCTTGTATTACGGAACGAGTAAAGAGACTTGCCGGTAACGAGATTGAACTAGGTATAGAGATACCGACGATCGAATCTCGGGCAAGTAACATACCGACAGACAAAGGGAACTATATACGGGATTGTTTGAATCCTTGACATCGAGGTTCAATCGATAAGATCTTCGTAGAATATGTGGGAACCAATATGGGCATCCAGGTCCCGCTATTGGTTATTGACCGTAGAGGTGTCTCGGTCATGTCTGCATAGTTCTCGAACCCGCAGGGTCTACACACTTAACGTTTGGTGATGATATAAGTATAGTCGAGTCGTTATGTTGGTAACCGAAGGTTGTTCGGAGTCCCGGATGAGATCCCGGACGTGACGAGGAACTCCGGAATGGTCCGGGGATGAAGATTGATATATTGGATGATGGGAATCGGAGTCCGGAAGTGTTCCGGGGAGCACCGGGGAGTCGTCGGATGACCGAAAGGAGTTTCGGGGGGTCCCGGCAAGTGTTGCGGGCCTCATGGGCCAAAAGGGGGGAGGCACATCAGCCCACACAGGGGCTGTGCGCCCCCCACAGGCCTCCCACGCAGCTAGGAGGGTGGGGGCGCCCCTAGGGCAGCCGGCCCCCTCTGGCTTGGGGGGCAAGGCGCCTAGGGGGGGCCACCCAAACCCTAGCCGCCCCCCCCCTCTTCCTTGTGGCCGCCACCCCCTAGGGAAAACCCTAGGGGCGCCTCCACTTCTCCCCTCCCCCTATATATAGAGAGGGAGAGAGAGGGCAGCCACACCCCTACGTGCCTTGGCGCTGCCTCTCCTCTCCCTCGTAGCATATCTTCTTCTCCGCAGTGCTTGGCGAAGCCCTGCTGAGTTTTCTCCACCACCACCTCCACCACGTCGTCGTGCTGCCGGAGGACTCAAGTTGCTACTTCACCATCGCTCGCTGGATCGAGGAGGTGAAGGCGTCATCAAGCCGTACGTGTGTTGAACGCGGAGGCGCCGTCCGTTCGGCGCTAGATCGGATCTTCCGCGATTTGAATCGCCGCGAGTACGACTCCATCAACCGCGTTCTAGCAACGCTTCCGCTTAGCGATCTACAAGGGTATGTGGATCCGACTCTTCCCTCGTAGATGCATCTCCTAGATTGATCTTGGTGAGCGTAGGAAAATTTTTGTTTCCCATGCAACGTTCCCCAACAACAACTGCATTAAAAGAACTTTGCGTAAAGTAAACAATCCTTGCACCCGCGGGCACAAGCACCGTTGTTTTCCCCCTTGTGGCAACAGCACATCCCCTAGACTCATGTTTCTGTCACTCAAGCTAGTCATCGAGGGGCATGAACCCACAATCGAGCATAACGTTCCCTCTTGGAGTCACTACTTACTACTCAGCCAAAGCAATAAATAACAACGGAGAACATGCAAGAATTACTTATGAACTAAAATATAAAAGAGGTGAATCAAATATATTACTCAAGATCAATCTGAACATAATCTCATAATCCATCGGATCCCAGCAAACTCAACATAGCAACAGCATAAGGATTACATAGGTGCCTCGATCATGTAGGGCAGCTCGCGAGGACTAATTAGTGAAGCACAAGAACGGGAGGAGAACATCACATAGCTACTGGTCATGGACTCATGGTCCAAGGGAGACTACTCACGAATCATCCGGGAGGCGTCCATGGTGGTGGAGAAGCTCCCGGTGGTGATCCTCCCCTCCGGCAGGGTGCCGGGAAGAGTTCTCCTGGTGCTCCCGATCTTGGAAGCGGCGGCGGCGGCGGAACAGAGATGGGATCGCGAAAAGAAGTCCTGTTCTGAGGGTTTCGGGGAACCCTTTAAATATATGCCAAAGTAGGGCACCGGGGGAGCCTCGGGGGGCCCAGGCGCCCCCCCCGGCGCGCCCACAGGGCGCCTGGAGCTCCTGTGCCCCCCCCAAGCTGCCCTTCGGACGTAGTGTTGTTTTCGTATCGCTGATTTTTTATATAATTTTTCTGGATTTTTCTGGGCAGTTCTCGAAACGTGAAAACCTGAAATGCAAAAACAGCCGAAAACAGAAACTGGCACTGGGGTGCACTGGATTAGTAAGTTAGTCCAAATATGATCAAAAGTGTATGGAAGTGTATGAATATCATAGCAATATCACCCAAAAGTGGCATGGAGCAAGCAGAAATTATAGATACGTTTTGGACGTATCAAGAACTAAGAACAAGAAAATCAGCAGGGTATTTAACCTTCCGACACAAGACTTCAACATCTCTAACAATCCCAACTGGTGAAATTGTGTCTCTATTAGCTAGCTTAATAGTAACATCAATCCCTTCTAGCTCAACAGGTGCAATGTCATGCATAATTTCTTGATATAAGGTATGAGGGATAATACTCGCACTAGCACCCACATCACATAGACCATGATAACAATGATTTCCTATCTTAACAGAGATGACAGGCAAGCCTACTATAGGTCTATGTTTATTCCTAGCATTGGGTTTGGCTATTCTAGCAGACTCTTCTTGGAGGTAAATAACATGTCCATCTAAATCTTCTACCAAGAGATCTTTAACCATAGCAACACTAGGTTCAACTTTAATTTGCTCGGAGGGTGTAGGTGTTCTAGTATTACTCTTACGAACTACAGTTGAAGCTTGAGCATGATCCTTTATCCTAACAGGGAAAGGTGATTTCTCAATATAAGCAGTAGGAATAATAGGATCAACATTATAAGTAATAGTCTTTTATTCAACTTTAACATGTTCAACTACTTTTACTTCAATAGGGGGATGGCATTTAAACCACTTCTCCTTGGGGAGATCAACACGAGTAGCAAAAGATTCACAAAAAGAAGCTACTATCTCAGAGTTAAGTCCATATTTAGTGCTAAACTCACGGAAAACATCGGTATCCATAAAAGCTTTAACACAATCAAACTTAGGGGTCATACCTGACTCCTTACCTTCATCGAGATCCCAATCCTCAGAGTTGCGCTTAATTCTTTCCAATAAATCCCATTTGAATTCAACAGTCTTCATCATAAAAGAGCCAAAACAAGAATTATCGAGCATGGTGCGATTATTGAGAGAAAGCCGAGCATAGAAATTTTGAATGATCATTTTTCTTGAGAGCTCATGATTGGGGCATGATTATAACATTGACTTAAGCCTCCCCCAAGCTTGAGCGATGCTTTCTCCTTCACGAGGCCAGAAATTATAAATATAATTACGATCACGATGAACTTGGTGCATATGGTAGAACTTGTGATGAAATTCCAACTTCAGACGATGATAGTTCCATGATCCAATATCATCACATAGCCTAAACCATGTCAATGCATCTCCCTTCAAAGATAAAGGGAAGACCTTCTTCTTGATAACATCCTCGGGCATACCTGCAATCTTAAATAATCCACAAACTTCATCCACATAGATTAGGTGTAAATCGGGATGAAGTGTTCCGTCTCATGTAAAAGGATTTTCAAGCAGTTTCTCTATCATACCCGAAGGAATCTCAAAGCAAACATTTTTAGTAGGTGCAGTAGGTTGAGGAGCAACTCTTTGCTCTTCTGACCGGGGTGAAGATACCCCGAACAAGCCCCTCAAAGGATTTTGAGCCATAGTAACAAGTGACAATAAATTTTAGTACACTATATAAATTTTTCCTTACCAAATTCCACTTACCAAAGGCACTTCACTCCCCGGCAACGGCGCCAGAAAAGAGTCTTGATGACCCACAAGTGTAGGGGATCTATCGTAGTCCTTTCGATAAGTAAGAGTGTCGAACCCAACGAGGAGCAGCATGAAATGATAGGCATTTTTCAGTAAGGTATTTTCTGCAAGCACTGAAATTATAGGTAACAAATAGTTTTGTGATAAGGTAATTGGTAGCAAGTAACAAAAGGTAAAAGTAAATAAGGTGCAGCATGGTGGCCCAATACTTTTTGTAGCAAAGGACAAGCCTGAACAAACTCTTATATAAAGGAAAGCGCTCCCAAGGACACATGGGAATTATCGTCAAGCTAGTTTTCATCACGATCATCTGATTCGCGTTCGGTACTTAGATTATTTGGTATGTGGGTGGACCGATGCTTGGGTGTTGTCCTTACTTGGACAAACCTCCCACTTATGATTAACCTCTAATGCAAGCATCCGCAACTACAAAAGAAGTATTAAGGTAAACCTAACCATAGCATGAAACATATGGATCCAAATCAGCCCCTTACGAAGCAACACATAAACTAGGGTTTAAGCTTCTGTCACTCTAGCAACCCATCATCTACTTATTACTTCCCAATGCCTTCCTGATGGGCCTCGAACCCCTCGTTGGTTACCCCAAGTGGAAGTTGTAAGATGCAGTAAGTAGAAGTGTTTTCCCCTAGCAAAGATGCCAAGGATCGAATCCCCAGAGACTCCTAGGTTCAACAGGTAGGTGTCAACTGCTAACGGCGCAATTAGCAATCAACGTGGAACTGCACACAGATACAAATAACTTTGCTCCCAGCGAGTACAGAGAGGTTGTCAATATCTCCGGCCTTGTAGTTCACAAAGGGTTAAAAGCAATATGATAGTAGTGATAGATAGTGTTTTGCAATAGTAAATAAAATAGCGGAAAGTAAATAGTGTATGTGATCAATGATAGTAATATGGACCGGAGTCTCATGATGTTCACTAGTGATGTCTCTCTCCCAAAAGACGATAAAACAGCTATGTGAGGTAACAAATTACAGTTGGGCAATTGACAGGACCACGAACGCAAACCAATGCTGACTACATTGCAAGAAAGGTTGAGGTTCAAAGCATGGGCGGTACGCCAAAGTAAGTAGACCGAAATCCATCAATATCTACTACTAATCATCCACCTTGAGATATCTATCCAGAACATCTCGCTGGTATTAAGTTGCGAGTCCCACCCATAGTGTAAACTCAATGCAACAGACAACTGCATTAAAAGAACTTTGCGTAAAGTAAACAATCCTTGCACCCGCGGGCACAAGCACCGTTGTTTTCCCCCTTGTGGCAACAGCACATCCCCTAGACTCATGTTTCTGTCACTCAAGCTAGTCATCGAGGGGCATGAACCCACAATCGAGCATAACGTTCCCTCTTGGAGTCACTACCTATTACTTGGCCAAAGCAATAAATAACAACGGAGAACATGCAAGAATTACTTATGAACTAAAATATAAAAGAGGTGAATCAAATATATTACTCAAGATCAATCTGAACATAATCTCATAATCCATCGGATCCCAGCAAACTCGACATAGCAACAGCATAAGGATTACATAGGTGCCTCGATCATGTAGGGCAGCTCACGAGGACTAATTAGTGAAGCACAAGAACGGGAGGAGAACATCACATAGCTACTGGTCATGGACTCATGGTCCAAGGGAGACTACTCACGAGTCATCCGGGAGGCGTCCATGGTGGTGGAGAAGCTCCCGGTGGTGATCCTCCCCTCCGGCAGGGTGCCGGGAAGAGTTCTCCTGGTGCTCCCGATCTTGGAAGCGGCGGCGGCGGCGGAACAGAGATGGGATCGCGAAAAGAAGTCATGTTCTGAGGGTTTCGGGGAACCCTTTAAATATATGCCAAAGTAGGGCACCGGGGGACTCTCGGGGGGCCGAGGCGCCCCCGCGGCGCGGCCCAGGGGGGGGCGCCCACAGGGCGCCTGGAGCCCCTGTGGCCCCCCCAGGCTGCCCTTCGGACGCAGTGTTGTTTCCGATACGCTGATTTTTTATATAATTTTTCTGGATTTTTCTGGGCAGTTCTCGAAACGTGAAAACCTGAAATACAAAAACAGCCGAAAACAGAAACTGGCACTGGGGTGCACTGGATTAGTAAGTTAGTCCAAATATGGTCAAAAGTGTATGGAAGTGTATGAATATCGTAGCAATATCACCCAAAAGTGGCATGGAGCAAGCAGAAATTATAGATACGTTTTGGACGTATCAACATCCCCAAGCTTAATTCCTGCTCGTCCTCGAGTAGGTAAATGATAAAAAGAATAATTTCTGTGGTGACATGCTATTTACCATATAGGACTTTCTCATAGTCATATGACAAAAGCTTACTGAGACAACTATTCTAAAGTAATTAAGTTGCCTCAAGAGAAAATCACAAATGACTGCAAGTTTTACAATGTGAAACTGAAACATCAAAAAGATTTGCAATGAACATGATGTGCAAATATGATCAAGTGATATCTAGCTTGCCCCCTTCAGTGATGCAAAACATAAATGCAAGGGCACCTTCAAGGTTTAATTGATGACTAGATACAATCATTTCAGAATAGACGATATCACAATCATGCAAAAGACAATGCTACTTTGGGACAATGCACATTACACTCATAATGACAATCATGCTCTCAATAGTTGGTGCTTGAAGTGCTAGAGCTTTTTATTTTGAAACGTGGAAGCAATTGTGTCAACGGTAGTAGTACTTCATATGTGTCATGTATAAAACATCCTATAAGTTGCAAGCCTCATGCATCGAATACCAATAGTGCTCGCTCCTTGTCCTAATTAGCTCGGATCCCCATGGGTTATCATTGCATTGCATATGTTTTAACCAAGTGTCACAAAGGGGTACCTCTATGCCACCTGTACAAAGGTCCAAGGAGATAGATCGCATTTGATTTCTCGTTTATGATAAATCTCAACTTGAGGACATCCATACCGGGACAACATAGAAAATAGATGATGGACTCCTCTTTAATGCATAAGCATATTCTCATGAGAGATTGAGGATTAAGGTCCAAGCTAAAACTTCCACCATGATGCATGGCTTTGGTTGGCGGCCCAATGTTCTTCTCTAACAATATGCATATTAATTCAACCCACGGTAAATCACCCTTACTTCAGACAAGACGAACATGCATAGCAACTCACATGATATTCAACAAAAGTGTGACAGTTGATGGCGTCCCCAGAAACATGGTTACCGCTCAGCAAGCAACTCATAAGAAATAAGATACATAGGCAACATATTCTTTACCACAATAGTTTTTAGGCTACTTTCCCATGAGCTATGTATTGCATGGTTAATTTTCTTAGTGCAGGTTGAGGTTAGCAAAAGACTGGGAGCGACCAACTAATAGAGCAATGACGGTCATAATCATGCAGAGCGACAAAGCAATATTGAATCAGGCATGGTAGTTATATCGCTGCTCAGAAACAAAAGATCAAGGCTTGACAGACTTTCTTTACAGTCTTGAATATGCGTGAGCATACGCCAAGTCAATCAAAATAAATTCTCGAAGGAAGATATTACTAAACCATACCACATCATAGGCAAACAAACCAAGTTGGTACTCCAATAACACATTGGGAACCCCCCAGCTATTTGAGATTAACCATAAGAAAACCTGAACTACTAAGCACCATCATGAAAGTAGCATCTTTATCATAGACACATTAACCCATGCAACGGAAGCAAACTCTCTTAATAAGGTGAGCATGGTAATTAAAGAGAGTTCAAGCAACCAACTAAATAAAAGCTCTTGAAAAGATAAGCATGAATACTAAGAGCAAAGCACGATAGTAGCTATTAAAAGACAAAGAACACACACAGCATAGATAGACATGAAAATTCTATGTAATGTTCTAGGTAGAAGTGGAGCATGTTTCTTTCCCACATAAAGGAATGCTGGGTTCCGACTCGTTATGAAAAACTAAAAAGAAAACTAAAAGCAAGACGCTCCAAGCATAGCACATAACACATGAAGTGATAAAAATATAGCGGAACGAAAGACGAACTGATAATGTTGATGGAGAAGGGGATGCACGGGGGGCATCCCCAAGCTTAGACGCTTGAGTCTCCTTGAATATTTCTTGGGGGTGCACGGGGGCATCCCCAAGCTTGAGCGCTTGACACTCCTGAATCTTTTTATCATCTTCCCTCGCACACTTGAAAACTCCCTTCATACATAACTCATCATAATCTGATTAGCGAGGTTAGTACCATTAATAAAATAATTATACCTTGCTGGAAATAAGGATATTCTTGAATTTATACTGTTTCTAAAGATTGCCAAAAGGTTTTTGCAAAGAAAAAGCAAGTTCTTAATTTGCAAAGTGAAGGTAAGGTAAAACAGGACAGAATCTGTGAAAAACAAAACAGCAGGAAGTAATTGACCTGTTCGGGATACTTCTGCAACTCAAATCAAAAAACTCAGAACTGATGCACGAAAGACAATTATGTAGAGAACGCTGTCAAAAAAATTCAGACCAAAAAGATGATCTGGTGATTTTATACGAATTTTTCTATCCAAGGACAGAATCTGTTTCCTGGACAGCACCTCACAACTTTTGAACTTTCTAGCAATCAGAGGCTATACTTGGCACAAATATAAAAAGCAAAGATACAATGATGATGCTACAGCAGTAAACAACATCAAGACACAACAAAAGCAAAAAATTTATTCATGTGGGCTGCCTCCCAAAAGCGCTTTCTTTTATGCCTTTAAGCTAGGCATAATGCATAGAGGAATCAATAATCATCATAATAATCAGAGTTATACATTGGTTCAAATAATTCCTCAACAAGTTCATTCTTGTTCCTTCTAGGAAAGGGGTACACACCTTTTGTCTTCCCGCGTAAGCGGATTTGTCCCTTACCTATATCAATGAAGCCTTTAACTGCTCGGAGGAAGTCCCTTCCAAGCACTATATTTCCTTGGTTTGGCTCCATGATGAAGAAATCAATCATTGCAATCCCTTTAAGGAATTTAACCGGTACGTCTTTTATTTTCCCCTGGATTTCAGAAATATCTCCATTAGTGTGTTCATGATGAGATGGTAATCTATCCATGTTAAATTTTAAAGAATCATGAACAATTTTTGGCATAGTAGAAACCATAGATCCAATATCACAATAAGCAAGGAAGTCTTGATTAGAGATGCTAATCCTAACAAGAGGTTCCCAATCATTGTCTATTTCAAAAATGTCCCTTTTATTGGGTTTAGGTTTCTCTACCTTCATTAAGTCTAGAGCATCCATTCTCTTTTCAATAGTAGCAAGTCTATCTATGACAGTATCAAAATTATGATCATAAACAAAGTAACTAGATAGACCATGTATAATTTCAAGAGCCCTAGCTTCATCACATTCTAAGAAATCTCCCTCAGCTATAATGTCAAGGGAGTGTTTACACCATTTAAAAAGACCATGGTAAAAATTTCTAAGCACAATTTTTATAGGTATCCAAGGCATAATTCTCCTATGTGCATCAGAAATTCTGTCCCATGCCTTCTTCATATTTTCTCCATCCCTTTGATGGAAATCTAAAACTTCTGATTCCCTCAAGGCACCAAATCCTAACATGTTAACTAAACAGATAGGACTACTAACAGGAAGGTAAATAAAAATTTTGTGATTTTTTTGGTAAAAGGAACTAAAGCAAAAAATGAAAGGTAAACTAACAAGACTAAAAAGCAAAGGTAAAAGATAGCATGCAACTCCCCTATCCTGAAGAGTGGAATCCCCGGCAACGGCGCCATAAAATACTCCTTGATGGGCGTCGAACCCCTCGTTGGTTACCCCAAGTGGAAGGTGTAAGATGCAGTAAGTAGAAGTGTTTTCCCCTAGCAAAGATGCCAAGGATCGAATCCCCAGAGACTCCTAGGTTCAACAGGTAGGTGTCAACTGCTAACGGCGCAATTAGCAATCAACGTGGACTTGCACACAGATACAAATAACTTTGCTCCCAACGAGTACAGAGAGGTTGTCAATCTCTCCGGCCTTGTAGTTCACAAAGGGTTAAAAGCAATATGATAGTAGTGATAGATAGTGTTTTGCAATAGTAAATAAAATAGCGGAAAGTAAATAGTGTATGTGATCAATGATAGTAATATGGACCGGAGTCTCATGATGTTCACTAGTGATGTCTCTCTCCCAAAAGACGATAAAACAGCTATGTGAGGTAACAAATTACAGCTCGGCAATTGATAGGACCACGAACGCAAACCAATGCTGACTACATTGCAAGAAAGGTTGAGGTTCAAAGCATGGGCGGTACGCCAAAGTAAGTAGACCGAAATCCATCAATATCTACTACTAATTATCCACCTTGAGATATCTATCCAGAACATCTCGCTGGTATTAAGTTGCGAGTCCCACCCATAGTGTAAACTCAATGCAACAGACAACTACATTAAAAGAACTTTGCGTAAAGTAAACAATCCTTGCACCCACGGGCACAAGCACCGTTGTTTTCCCCCTTGTGGCAACAGCACATCCCCTAGACTCATGTTTCTGTCACTCAAGCTAGTCATCGAGGGGCATGAACCCACAATCGAGCATAACGTTCCCTCTTGGAGTCACTACCTATTACTTGGCCAAAGCAATAAATAACAACGGAGAACATGCAAGAATTACTTATGAACTAAAATATAAAAGAGGTGAATCAAATATATTACTCAAGATCAATCTGAACATAATCTCATAATCCATCGGATCCCAGCAAACTCAACATAGCAACAACATAAGGATTACATAGGTGCCTCGATCATGTAGGGCAGCTCACGAGGACTAATTAGTGAAGCACAAGAACGGGAGGAGAACATCACATAGCTACTGGTCATGGACTCATGGTCCAAGGGAGACTACTCACGAGTCATCCGGGAGGCGTCCATGGTGGTGGAGAAGCTCCCGGTGGTGATCCTCCCCTCCGGCAGGGTGCCGGGAAGAGTTCTCCTGGTGCTCCCGATCTTGGAAGCGGCGGCGGCGGCGGAACAGAGATGGGATCGCGAAAAGAAGTCCTGTTCTGAGGGTTTCGGGGAACCCTTTAAATATATGCCAAAGTAGGGCACCGGGGGACTCTCGGGGGGCCGAGGCGCCCCCCCGGCGCGGCCCAAGGGGGGGGGGGCGCCCACAGGGCGCCTGGAGCCCCTGTGGCCCCCCCAGGCTGCCCTTCGGACGCAGTGTTGTTTCCGATACGCTGATTTTTTATATAATTTTTCTGGATTTTTCTGGGCAGTTCTCGAAACGTGAAAACCTGAAATACAAAAACAGCCGAAAACAGAAACTGGCACTGGGGTGCACTGGATTAGTAAGTTAGTCCAAATATGGTCAAAAGTGTATGGAAGTGTATGAATATCATAGCAATATCACCCAAAAGTGGCATGGAGCAAGCAGAAATTATAGATACGTTGTGGACGTATCACTTCCTCTAGGCCCAAATAATGGTGAAGTGTCATGTAGTCGACGTTCACATGACACCACTAGAGGAGAGACAACATATATCTCATCAAAATATCGAACGAAGACCAAATTCACATGACTACTTATAGCAAGACTTCTCCCATGTCCTCGAGAACAAAAGTAACTACTCACAAGACATAATATGGTTCATGATCAGAGGGGTATTAATATGCATAATGGATCTGAACGTATGATCTTCCACCAAATGAACCAACTAGCATGAACTACAAGGAGTAATCAACACTACTAGCAACCCACAGGTACCAATCTGAGGTTTGGATACAAAGATTGGATACAAGAGATGAACTAGGGTTTGAGAGGAGATGGTGATGGTGAAGATATTGATGAAGATAGCTCTCCCCAAGATGGGAGAGTTGTTGGTGATGACGGCGGTGACGATTTCCCCCTTCCGGAGGGAAGTATCCCCAGCAGAACAGCTTTGCCGGAGCCCTAGATTGGTTTCCACCTCAGTTCCGCCTCGAGACGGCGGCGTCTGGTCCCGAAAGCCTCTTTTTGATTTTTTCCAGGTCAAAACACCTCATATAGGAGAAGATGGCCATCGGGGGGCCGTCGGTGGGCCCACGAGACAGGGGGCGCGCCCTGAGAGGGGGGGGCGCCCTGTGACACCCGAGACCGACGTCCCAGAAGATTCCAGAAGATTCCAGATGTTCCGGGTTACCCGTGTGTTTCTTTTGTGCTTGTGTTATTTATTTATTTGCATCATGTCATCATGCCATCATGTCATTAATTTAATTTGCATCTCAACCTAAATAAATCGTGTGGACCTTCAGTCCATTTAAATCGAGGGAAGGTGACTTCTCTTTATAACTTATAAAAGTCTCTCATTATTTTAGGGAGCTATATTAAAATATTCCATTCTTTGGAATTACTCAAACACACTTGCATAATTTTCCCCATGTCTCTTAATTCTAGTTTCTCCGTAAAAACCTTGCCGATAATTCTTTCCGTTGTTTCGAGGCTCCTCCAAAATCTAGACTCCTTTTGAACTCCTTGAGGCAAGCTATTTATTTTTAGTTTGCACTTCCTTTTTGTTGGAACTATTTTTGTGGGGTTGGTAATATCCCGTAAAGCCTTATAAAAATGTTCCATATTTTATTTTCTGTTCTGGCCTCTTTTCTTAATTTCTTTTGCACTCTCTCTATTTTATTTCTGTTAAAGAAATAAATAGAAGAAGAAGCCAGCCGCGCCAGGCCTTTCCTCCTTCTCTCCTCCCCTAGGCCTCCCTGGCCCAAACCTCCCTCCTCAAGGCCCAAGTCTCCCCCACCAGGCCCACTCCAGCCCGGCCTCGTCCTAACCCTAGCCAGGAGCCTCTCCCCTCGCCCCTTCCCTCAGCCGCCGCAACCCTCGTTCCCCCCGATCCCGATTCCCTCTCTCTCCCTCTTCGCTCGCCTCTGCCCGAGCCCACTTCTCCCTCGACCCGATCTCTCCCCGAGCGCCGCTTCGTTCCGTTCGACGCCCGTCCCTAGAGCCCCTTCGCCTCATCGCCTCCCTCTGCGCCCGGCGCCCCGAGTCCAGCAGCGCGGCGATTCCCCTCGGCCTTCCTCTCCGGCCAGGCACGAGCCCCTCCTCTCCTCCGAGCTCCCGCGGCCAGGAGCCCAGGCACCAGCGCCTTCCCAGCCGGGTCGGACCCCGCACCCCCCTCAAGCTCCCTTTCGCCGGCGACCACCTCTCCCCAGCGCCGGCGAACGGCCGCACCCATCCTCGCCTCCAGCGTCGGGCGTCGAGCGCCCCGGCTCCCTCCGTCCGCGAGCTCCTTCCAGCGCCCCGAGCAACGCCATGGCCGCCGCGTCCCGTCCGCAGCCGCGACCAAGAGGCCTTCCTTTCACGCCTGCTGGACCTCCAGCGCCGTTCTGCCGGTCCGAGGCTGCAGCAGCGCCAGGCAGCAGCGCGTCCTCCCGTGCGCCCTGCTGCCTCCTCCCGGTGCCGCTCCGCAGCGCGGCCTCGTCCTCAGGCCGCCGCGCCATGGTGCTCCACTCTCCTCGCAACGCGAGCCGCCCGCCGCTCCTCCTCGCTGTTCCGTGCCGTGCTGTAGTTTTGTTTCGTTTTGTGTTGCTTCTGTTGACTTGACAGATGACCGAACGACTACCGGCAACCCGACCAAGTACCTCTGACCAAGTACCTCTTCGAGACCGAAGATTCAAGTACCCCTACACGGCGAAACGACGAGTACCACTACTTCCACTACCATCGCAAACGGGAACCTCAAGTACCACGACGACCCGAACCGCTACGAACGTGCACGACTTCGAAACGAGAACGACTACACGTGACGACGATGCGTCAAGTACCACTACCGTCGACAAGACCGAGACCGGCAAGTTCCACGACGTGACAAGTACCTCTCCGAACGGGATGTGAACGACTACACGTGTACCTCTACGGGAACGACTACTTCCCTCTACGGCCGTGTACAACTACTTCCTCTACGACCCGCGTGAACGACTTCTTCCTCTACGTCTCGGACCGCCCCGAAACGCACGCTTCAAAGGTATAACGAGACGACCCCGTGGATGACCCGTGAGATGCTTGTTGTGTTGTATGAAATGTTTCCCGTGTGTGCACCGTGCCCGTTTCACCTTTTGTCTTGTTCCTCGGTTGCCTCGTCACCGACTCGTGGGAACCCGGTAACGGGATCGCCCCACCGTTCATCTTGTCGACTTGCTCACGTCGATTCTTCTTTTGCACCGGTCCCTCAACGAGTTACCGGTACCGATATGTTGCCGTTGCATCATTTTCGGATCGTTGCCGTGGCACCCTTTCCTTCCACCGCGGTGACAATACTTCATATCTTCTCTCTTGTCAACTTTTAATAAAACTTGCATAAACTTGTTCATGTCATCTGCATCATGTTAACAACACAAAATGTGTGAATTGTTGTTGCTTTTAATTATTAAACATGCTCATGGGGATTTTCCGGATATGTTGTTGTTATTCTCCGGCCTCATTTAAATTGCCTTAATAGTGTAGTTTTATTATGCTTCACCTCTTGCCATGTAAAAAAACAATTAATCTTGTCTTGTAAATAAACGAGAGTCAACTAAATAATTAAATGTGGTGTTTCGTCAATATGCAACTCGTTGCATATTGATCTCCACTTAACTTGTAGTACTTGTTTGTGCACTTGCCATGCCATGCTTATTTAAACCGGACATGCATCATACTTGGATGTGCATCGTATGCCATGTTTATGCTTGTGTGTTTACCGTGTTGTTTGTTTCTTTCCGGTTTGCTTCTCTTCTTAGCTTCGATTTCGTTCCGGAGTTGTGAGGATTCTCTCGTCTGTGTTGCTCCGTCTACTTCGTGGATCCGTTCTTCTCCCTTGTGGAATCCCAGGCAAGATGACCGAACCCGGATACCATTACTATCTTTGCCTATTGCTAGTAGTCTCGATCTATAGTTTTGCCTCAATGCCCATGATCTTCTTGTCAGCCTCCTACTTGTAACCAATTGCCATGTTTAACCAACCTACCTATGCAAACCGTTGCTTGGCTAAGTACGCTTCGCTCAGCCCTTCTTATAGCATTGTTAGTTGCAGGTGAAGATTGAAGATGCTTGCTTCATGTTGAAGTTTGGTTGGGTTATATCACACTATATAAATGCTTAAAATGAAATCATCTATATACTGGCAGGGTGGAAGGCTAAGCCTTTTGCTTGGTGTTTTGTTCCACTCATGCCGTTAGGAACCGTATAAACCGGTGTTATGTTCCTTGATTATGCGTTCCTAACACGGTTGGGGTGTATGGGACCCCCTTGATAAACCGCTAAGTGCTAAGTCTTTTCCAGCAAGTCCCAACATTTGGTACTATTTGCCTCATAATAACAACTTAATTAATTAATTAATTTGCATAAGGGGGACGCTCCTTGGAGATTCTTTTCTACATAGCAGGGGGGGCCAGTGCTGATGGCGTTGGTCCCAAACGGGGGTCCTGCAGGGCCGCCTTGGGGCAACCCGAGGTATCTGGTATAACCTGTAGCATCGCCCATCCGGTCGTGTCCTGAGACTTAGATACGCGCGGCTACTATCAGGGTGTCGACACGCCGGGAGGATTTGCTGGATTAGCCTTACCTTAGTTCGGTTTAACTTGAGCACGGGATTCCGAGGATACTCGGGTCTTCCCACCTATGGAGTTGCGACTCCGCGGATCGTGGGCTTGTAATGGGTCAAGTTGGAACACCCCTGCAGGGTTTGAACTTTCGAAAGCCGTGCCCGCGGTTATGTGGCAGATGGGAGCTTGTTAATATCCGGTTGTAGAAAACTTGACACAATGTTTCTAATACACTACCAGCGTGTGTACCGTGACTGTCAATTTCCGAATAGGGATTCGGGAGTTGAACACGGTGGGGTTATGTTTGACCGGCTTTAGTTAGGATCACTTCGTGATCATCTTTCGACCGATGCTCTTCTCTTCTCGCTCTCGATTACGTAAGTTAGTGCTAGTTGCTGCTGCAGACTCTTGTTGTTCCTTCACCTCTCGTTCTTTCTTCAGCCTTGTCCTCACCCAAGGCTTAAATAGTCGTGTTACCCGGGAACGGGATTGCTGAGTCCTCTGTGGCTCACAGTTACTTCACCACACCAGATGCAGGTTCAGCCGAGTTTGAAGCAGGAGTTGGTTCAGTTCTTCACTGGGAGTCCGATGAAGAGTTTGGCTGTATGCTTGTGACGTTTGGTTGATCAGTAGTGGCTTCTACTAGGATTCGATCCTGACCTGTGGCTTTATGTTGTTTTGGTATCTTTCTTTTGGATCTTCACCCGTAGTCGGGTTGTGATGTTCTGAATGATGATTGCTTATGTAATGTATTGTGTGAAGTGGCGAGTGTAAGCCAACTATCTCCTTTTGCAATTTAATCCCTTTTTTTTACATGAGTCGTGCAAAGATACCAAACTTGAGATCATTCTAGGATGGATTTATGCCTTTAAGTCGTGCCTCGACACGTAGGAGGTATAACTCCATCCTGGGCATTACACGCCGCCACCCTCGTGGACAGGAGGTGGCCCCCCTCATGAACTTCTTTCGCCAGATATTTTTTATATTCTCTGAACCGGAGTTCTGTGGAGTTTCGGGGCTTTTGGAGTTGTGCAGAATAGGTTTCCAGAGTTTGCTCCTTTTCCAGCCCAGAATTCCAGCTGCCGGCATTCTCCCTCTTCATATAAACCTTGTAAAATAAGAGAGAAAAGGCATAAGTATTGTGACAAAACATGTAATAACAGCCCATAATGCAATAAATATCAACATATAAGCATGATGCAAAATGGACGTATCAGTGCACATAGCTGAGCCTAGTTGGTTTGGCTTTTGTGCTTGACAAATTAAACGCTAGTTTTATTCCGCATTTGCTCAAGGGTAACCGTAACTGTTTTAAAGCGCCTATTCACCCCCTCTAGCTGATATCCATGATCTTTCAGAAAGGCTAGGCCAAATTGGTATAAGGAGGGAATCCTTCCCTCCTTCCACCCAGTGGAAGAGGAGAAAGACTCCTCCTCCTTGTGGCGCTCCTCCTCCCTCTCCACAAATATATGTGTGTGGAGAGCTTGATGTATACTACACAACTTTATTCTTGTAGACTCATGTTGGGCCTCCAAGCGCAGAGTTTTGTAGGACGGTACCAAATTTCCCTCAAGTGGATGACCTAAGGTTTATCAATCTGTGGGATGCCTAAGATGAAGATAGTCTCTCTCAAACAACCCCACAACCAAATAATAAAAAAGTCTCTTGTGTCCCCAACACACCAAATACAATGGTAAATTGCCTAGGTGCACTAGTTCGGTGAAGAGATGGTGATACAAGTGTAATATGGATAGTAGATATTGATTTTTGTAATAGGAACGATAAAAACAGCAAGGTAGCAAGTGATAAAACGGAGCACAAATGGTATTGCAATGCTTGAAAACAAGGCCTAGGGTCCGTACTTTCGATAGTGCAATCTCTCAACAATGCTAATATAATTGGATCACATAACCATCCCTCAGCGTGCGATGAAGAATCACTCCAAAGTTCCTATCTAGTGGATAACATAAGAATCAATTGTTTTTAGGGTACGAAACCACCTCAAAGTTATTCTTTCCGATCGATCTACCAAGAGTTCGCACTAAAATAACATCAAGTTAACATTTCCGATCGATCTATCAAGAGTTCATCGTAAAATAACACCATATGATACACATCAACCAACTCTAATGTCACCTAGATACTCCAGTGTCCCCGCGAGCATCCGTGAGTTAATTATACGATATGCATCAAACAATTTCAGATTCATAATACTCAATCCAACATAAAGAAC
This sequence comes from Secale cereale, assembly GCA_902687465.1. Taxonomy (NCBI): domain Eukaryota; kingdom Viridiplantae; phylum Streptophyta; class Magnoliopsida; order Poales; family Poaceae; genus Secale; species Secale cereale. Next base: position 157,226,608 of record LR738712.1, read on the forward strand.
CTCAAAGAGTGCCCCAAGATTTCTACCGGAGAAACAAAGACGAGAACATGCATCAACCCCTATGCATAGATTACCCCAATGTCACCTCGGGGATCCGTGAGTTGAGTGCCAAAACACATATCAAGTGAATCAATATGATACCCCATTGTCACCACGGGTATTCATAGCAAAACATGCATCAAGTGCTCTCAAATCCATAGAAGTATTCAATCCGATAAAACAAAATCTCAAAGGGAAAACTCAATTCACAACAAGATAGAAAGGGGAAAACACCATATGATCCAACTATATTAACAAAGCCCGCGATACATCAAGATCGTGACATCTCAAGAACACGAGAGAGAGAGAGAGAGAGAGAGAGAGAGAGAGAGAGAGAGAGAGAGAGAGAGAGAGAGAGAGAGAGAGAGAGAGTGTAACGCCCCGGACACACCCGCCGGTGGTCGTTACTCCTGGCGAGATCTAGACTGGCCTCACATATCAATACTAGTCTTTTCTGCGCACTTTGTCCTCACTCGTGCGCACACGGGAGCAACTTCCCGGTCAGTCACCCATCCTGAAACTACTCCAAGCTGAACACGCTTAACTTTGGAGTTCTATCCGAATGGGCTCCCGAAAAGAAGGAATTCCTTATTGATATGAGTAGTCTATCATCCCTAATAAGCCAGGCCATCACATACACCCTCACTCTGAGGAACCGATGTCCTCGTCGGGCCACAGGAACGTTCCCTCTTGGCACAACCGTCTGTGCTTTCAGGACAGCACATGTGCCATGCCGTGTGCCACGACGGGTCACAAACGTCATGCTCAACATGACTGCAAACTGTCCGCAAACATCCGTGTAACCGCGAGGGTCAGCTCTGATACCAACTTGTAACGCCCCGGACACACCCGCCGGTGGTCGTTACTCCTGGCGGGATCTAGACTGGCCTCACATATCAATACTAGTCTTTTCTGCGCACTTTGTCCTCACTCGTGCGCACCCGGGAGCAATTTCCCGGTCAGTCACCCATCCTGAAACTACTCCAAGCTGAGCACGCTTAACTTTGGAGTTCTATCCGAATGGGCTCCCGGAAAAGAAGGAATTCCTTATTGATATGAGTAGTCTATCATCCCTAATAAGCCAGGCCATCACACAGAGAGAGAGAGAGAGATTAAACACATAGCTACTTATACAAACCCTCAGCCCCGAGGGTGGACTACTTCCTCCTCATCATGGTGGGAACCGGGATGATGAAGATGGCCACCTATGATGATTTCCCCCTCCAGCAGGGTGCCGGAACGGGTCTAGATTGGTTTTTCGTGGACTACAGAGGCTTGCGGCGGCAGAAATTCTGATCTAGGGTTATTACTGATGGTTTCTATATTTATAGGATTTTTTGGCGTCGGTTTCACGCGAAGATGAGCCTCGAGGTGAGCACAACCCACCATGCCACATGTTGGGCCCCAGGCGCGCCTTGGTGGGTTGTGCCCTCCTCGTGGCTCTTCTGGCCCTCCCACGAAGTTTTAAGGGTCTCTTTTGTTCCAAAAAAATTCGTCAAAAAGTTTCAGCCCATTCCGAAAACTTTTATTTCTGCATAAAAAACAACACCACGGTAGTTCTGCTGAAAACATCGTCAGTCTGGGTTAGTTCCATGCAAATTACACCAAAACCATATAGAATTATTGTAGACATGGCATGAATACTTCATAAATTATAGATACGTTGGAGACGTATCAGCATCCCCATGCTTAATTCCTACTCGTCCTCGAGTAGGTAAATGATAAAAGAAATAATTTATGAGTGTGAATGCTAGCAAAGTGCATAAGTTTGATCAATGATATTTCAATCACTTTTCCTAGCATCATAACAACAACTCTTTCTCATAAAACTCATCATGATAAATTAGCAATTGAAATTGGAATTTTTGATGTGGAAACTATCATATTCATCATATACTCTTTTCTTTTGTAGCATGGACATTTGGACTAGAATGATTCAAAGCAATAGTCTATAATTTGACATGAAGACATCAATACTCAAGCATACTAACAAGCAACCATGTATTTCAAAATGCCAATGCTAAAGAAAGCTATCCCTAGCCCATTATGCTCAATCATTGATCCATTCATGAAACACACTCAAATATTAGCTACATCCAATGCTCAAGTATGATAATAGTGTTCCGTAGTTGGTGCTTTATAAGAGAAGATGAGACTGAAATAAAAAAAAGGCATAAAGTAAAGAGATAGGCCCTTCACAGAGGGAAGTAGGAATTTGTAGAGATGCCAGAGCTCAAAGTTTAAATTGAGAGATAAAACTATTTTGGGTGGCATGCTTTTCTCGTCAATGAGAACGACTAAGAGTTCCCAATAATTTCCATGCTAGATACATCATAGGCGGTTCCCAAACATAAAATAAAGTTTATTCCTTTTTCCACCATTCTTTCACAATCCATGGCTAACCGTATCCACGGGTGCCCTCCATACCAACACTTTTCAAGTAATTTATTATTTGACAACATAAAGTAAATTCATTTTTCATTACGGGACTGGGCATCCCTAATACCTTTGTCGTACTCTCTTGCAATGACAAGTGAATAAACACTCATCTTGATAATAGCACAACTAGCATGGAAAAATATCGGCGACCCCTCGCCGCTTCATGAGCGGTACGAGCACACAAAAGAGAAGTTTATTTTGAAATTAGAGTTGGCACATACAAATTTGCTTAGGACAGCACGAAAATACCGCATATAGGTAGGTATGGTGGACTCATTTGGCACCACTTGGGTTTTAGGATTTGAATGCTCAATTAGTATTTCTACTTAGTACAAGGTGAAGGCTAGCAAATAGATTGACAAGCGACCAACCAAGGAACGAAAACCATCATAAACAAACATTAAACATAACTAACACCAAATAATGAACACAAGTAGGATATAATTTCATTGCATAACTATTGACTTAATGTGCATGCATAGGGAATCACAAACCTTAACACCAATATTCTTACTAAACCACAATTACTCACTAACATGACTCACATAATATCATCTCCATATCGCAAAACTATTACAAGGAATCAAACTTACCATATCCAATGATCCACATTAAAGTTTTTACTAAATCCTTCTTGGATATTCATCATATTAGGACCAATTTCATAGCTTGTGCAAATTTTTATCACTATTATCAACTCTCAAAATAATATAAGTGAAGCACAATAGTAAATGACAAACTACTCCAAAAAAGATATAAGTGAAGTTCACATGAGTATTTAAGTAAAAGGGTACCTATTTGAAAACTCTCTCTCATTTAGAAACTTTCAGATCTATGTATTTTATTCAAAGTGCAAGCAAAATAAAATAGAATTACATTTCAATAATAGCACATATCATGTGAAGAAGCAAAAACTTAGGCTCGACCGATACTAACCGATAATTGTTGAAGAAGAAAGGTGGGATGCCTACCGGGGCATTCCCAAGCTTAGATACTTAAAACTTCTTGAAGTATTATCTTGGGATTCCTTGGGCATCCCCAAGCTTGAGATTTTGTGTCTCCTTAATTCCTCTCATATCACGGGTTCCTAAATCTCAAAAACTTCATCCACATAAAACTCAACAAGAATTCGTGAGATAAGTTAGCATAAATCAATGCAAAACTTTATCATTTCCTACTGTATAAAATCACTAAAATTATTATTTAACATTGCATACTAAATGCTTCTGCATATTCAATACTCCTATCCTCAAATAGAATTATTAAACACGCAAACATATGCAAACAATGCAAACATAACAGCAATCTGTCTAAAGAGGACAGTCTGTAAAGAGTGCAATTTTTCTCATACTTCCCTAGATCAACAAATTCTGAAAAATTACCATGTTATATATAACTTATTAATTCTCATTGTTTTAAAAATTTCAAAATTTTATCACGTTCTGACTATCCATAAGAATTCAGACAATGATATAAAACTTTCTGTTTTCAAACAACAACATCTAGTCTTGCAAAATAAGCATAGTAAAGGCTATCCTTGACACTTTTATTGAAATAAAAGATGCAAAACATTATTCTAAATAACAGAAAGCAAATCTAAACAAAATAAAATGACGCTCCAAGCAAAACTCATATCATGTGACGAATAAAAATATAGCTTCAAGTGAGGTTACCAATAATGTTGGGGACGAAAGAGGGGACGCCTTCCGGGGCATCCGCAAGCTTAGTTGCTTGGTTGTTTCTTGAATATTATCTTGGGGTGCCTTGGGAATCCCAAGCTTAGGGTCTCGCTACTCCTAATTCTCCTCATATCGACATCTCACAAAAAACTTGAAAACTTCAATCACACAAAACATAACGGAACTTCGTGAGATGGGTTAGTATGATAAAACAAATCATTCACTTTGGGTACTGTCAAAGACAAGATTCATAATTGTTCTCACACAATGTCTACTGTACCATATCATTTCTACAATTTATATTGACCAATAGATGTCACATAAACTAGAAAACAAGTAAACTATGCATTGAAAACAGAAATTTCAGAATTTTATCGCATTTCAGTGAAGCACAGAAATTCCAGCACTGGACGCAAAAGTTTATGTTTTTGCACAAAATCAATTCAACTATCATCCACACAATCCCAAAGGCTTTACTTGGTATTTTATTGAAACGAAAGCTATAAAACATGATTAATATAGTAAAATAATCATGTGAAGACACTAAAACAGTAAGGGTAAATGTTGGGTTGTCTCTCAACATGTGCTTTTCTTTAATGCCTTTTAGCTAGGCATAATAATTTTAATGATGCTCACGTAAAGGTAATGAATTGAAACACAAAGAGAGCATCTTTAATGTCTTTTCTTTAAATTTGTTAATCTTTGATAAAGGAACAAAATAAATAAATAAATAAATAACGAAAAAAATGCAAGAAACAAAAACAAAATTGAAACTAGAAGCCAATAAAAATATGGGTTCAGAAACCTTCTACAAGGTTTCCAAAAACCGGCCAGGAACCTACGAGGACGTTCCTAAAACCGACCATTTGCCTTGTCGGCTCGAGTGGTTCCCTTCGTCCGTTGGGCTAGCGCAATAACAAAGCTCTGTGGGCGACCTGCTTGATATGTATTGCATAGAGTGATACATATCATTCTGACCATGGGAGCTGCGTGTCCAATAGGGGCGTGACGCACACATGGCAATTGAGCCACACATTGGCGGGTAGTGTAGCATGGCATGTAATGCAACAGAGGTACGGTAACGCAAAAGTTACTCCCTCCGTCCCATAATGTAAGACATTTTTTGAAACTACATTAGTGTCAAAAAATGTCTTACATTATTATGGGACGGAGGGAGTACTATAGAGCCGTTTCTCTGTTTTCTTTCTTCTTGGTTTTATTTCGCCCTTCTTGAAAAAGGTTTAAAATTTCAGGGAAAGTTCTCATAATTTTACCCATTTTTTAAAAGTAAAGTTACATTATTTCGTGTTTCCAATTTTTTTCATAATCTCAATAAACATCGCATTGTAAAAAAACATAGATTAAACGATGCTTGTGTTTTAAAAAATATATGGAATTTCAAATTTTATTCCTGTTTGTACAAAAATATTTTTAAATACATTTGCAAATTTCAAAACTATGAACATTTTTTTTGAAATTCCAAATATTTTATGAAAAAACAAACTATAATTTATTTTGAACATTTTCCAAATTGTTACCATATTTTTGAAATGTAATTAATTTGAAATTTTTGAAGAGTTTTTGAATTATAATAACAAATTCTGAATAAAGCAAACACAATGTAAACTGTTAAATTTATTTTGGGAATGTGAACATTTTTTTAATTTTCGAATATTTCTTGAAAAGCATGAACAATTCTGAAAACCCAGAAAATTTTAAAAAACCTGAAAAAGAAACAATTAGAGAAGAACAAAACAGAAAACCCCCAAAATGAAAATTTTAACAAAGTAGAAGAGACAGAAAACGGAGAAAGGTGAACTGTAAAACAGGAAAAGAAAAAAAAAACCTGGAAAACCCGGTTCAGAGAACCTTCTAGAAGGTTTCCAATACCGGTATAACAGAACAGGAAGGTTGTCAAACATCGAACGAACGAGAACATGTAACTGAGCCGGGCAGTGCGGTTGACCCTGTGCATTTGGTCAACATTAGGACGCAGCGAGCGTGGAATACGGATTTCCGCAAACAGTAACCGTACCAGGTCACCACAAGAGACGAGCACCAGTGGGCTGTCTATTTTAGTGGTAGGTAAAGGTGTTCTGGTTCTGTTTTTTTTGTTTGTTTTGTTTTTGAACCTTTTAGAAGCATTCTGGCCCGTTTTTTGGTTTCTTTTTTCTGTTATTTCTTTATTGGTTTTTTGGGCATCATTTTTGTTCTATTTTTAAAAAATTTATGGAATTCCAAAAAATATAGTTTTAAAAATATTCACAAATTTGCAAAAAATGTCTCCTTTATTTGGAAAATTGTTGGAACATCTCAAAAATGTTAGCGTTTCAGAAAATATTTTAGATCTTTAAATATTTTTTGTTTTGATAAGTTATTCACAACTTAATTTTTTTTTTGCATTTTAAAAATATGATCCAAAGTTTAAAAAATTATTTGCATCGTTCGAAAATTATTTGCATTGTTCAAAAAGTTATTTGCAACTTCAAAAAATGTGGTTTCAAACAAATATATAGTTTTTTACTAAAAATGAAAAATCTCGCTTTTTTAAACAATGTTTGCATGTTTCGAGGAAAAAACACATTTTGAAAACTGACTTTTGAAATAATGTTCTTATATTTTGAAAAATATTATATTTGTAAAAGTTGTGTATTTCCTTCAAAATGAATGGAAGGAAAACTTTTAAAAAGTTCACCACACGACCCTAAACTGAACCACTACCGTGCATCGAATTGAGCCGCTACAGTCCCGTACCGGGTCACTACTATGCGCTTAATGGGCCGATGGTCTCAAATCTCAATGTAATTTTAATTACGTTTGAGATGCTTTGTACTTCCGATGAATTTTTATAATAGATCTAATCCTTTTCGCAAAAAAAAGGCTCGTTTGTCTACTGTAGTACTAGAGGCTTTGCCTATTGCCTAGTTTTGCCCAGTTTCTAGACAACGCGTGAATCATGACAAGTGTCATTCATCTTTCAGGTTGACGGTTGTAGTCAGGCCACCACCACTAACTTCGCCATAGGCCCAAGAAGAGGTACGCCGCGGCAGTTTATTAGGGCATATCAAATGCAGATCACCAAACCTCCTGCAGATGTTTGTATCAGATGATTCGGAAATTTTTAGCCATCCAATATCGGTCATCAAATTATTTGGATATGTTCGTACGTCTGAAAACCCGTAAACCGATACCAAACT
>LR738712.1:157235228-157414043 GCA_902687465.1 Secale cereale
ATGCAAAGAGGTTGTACACACCATATTTTAATACGAGTATAGCTAGATGATACCCCACGCGTTGCTGCGGTATTGGTTGCAATATTTTTTGATGAAAATTAAAATAGATATATTATATTATATTTGAGACAGAATATATATATCATTTTTCATGCATGTTTAGAGAAATAATTATTGGGGTGATGAGGTGTCTTATGTGGTGAGGTAGTATGTGTGCATGTTGAGAGAATTGATACAATAGGGATCAAATATCTATATATACTAGATGATACCCCGCACGTTATTGCGGGAATATTTTGCAACGTATTTCAATGTGATTCGTTGTATGAAACACGAACATTTAAAGTAATAATATAAAAAACTAAAGCTGAATATATATAATTTATTATGTTTGATTACTATATAGTTTGAAATGGTTTTTTTTATGAAAAGTAGGGAGCTTTCATTAGTTAATATTGGTTATTGTACTTTAGTGCCTCTAAACTCTCGGGTGAACACAATGACAGATTTTCGCAATATCAGAAATTTGCGCATACCAAATCATTTTTTGGGCAACCGACAGCGACATTGTCTTTTCATTACTCTTGTGTGCACTCAAATTGGCGTCAAACCAAAGGCGATGGCTCTTTGGATTATGTACTGAATTACCGACATGCCACTGCCAAGCCCTGGACTGGACTTCCGCGACTGGTCCTCCATGTCCGTGCGGGACGCGCCCACAGCCTTGCGATGCGGCCTGCCTTCGCCGATCATCCTTACCGCCCGACGCCTGTGGACGGTGCAGAATGCCTCCGTCTTCAACGGCGTGACCCTTTCGACCCCCTCCTTGTCAACGACATAAAGGAAGATGCCCGCAGCTGGGCCGCCGCTGGAGCCGAAGGGCTCAACAACATGCTCCCGCCCCCGTAGTGTTTTCTGTGGGGACTTGCTCATCCCCCACTCCTCTGTGTATGTGCCCTTGTAGTTCTCGCTCACGCCCTCTAGTCTACGTGCTTGCGAGGCTACTCCTGTAATTGCTACTCTTTTCTTCCCCTATTAATGCAATGACACGCAAAGCTTTTGTGTATTCGCGAAAAAATGTATTCGAAAGCTAGACACATAACCTCAATGAAGGTTAATATCAAATCTATTTCTCGAATGGCATACATGACATAGATGTGAAAAATTAATTGACAAACCTCATTGATTCATAGGATTTTGTGCATCGAACATTCGTCAGTTTCGCCCTATCACTGTGATCAACGTGATATTTCGGATCCTGGCGAAGGGGTACGCCAATAGGGTGACCCTGCTCGTGGACTCCTTAACCCACCCCAACAAATCCACCTTCATCCAAGGCCAATTCATTCTCGATGTGGTGTTGGTCTTTCACGAAGTATTACATGAATTCTGCTCCAAGTGCCAGCGCGCGGTCTTCCAAAAGCTTGACTTCCATAAAGCCTATGACACTATCGGGTGGTCCTTCCTTTGGGAAGTCCTCCTCCGAAATGGCCTCGACGATCGCTGGGTCACCAGGGTGATGCAACTAGTCTCTTGCGGCCGGACTGCGGTGAACATCAATGGCGAGATTGGACCCTACTTCCCCACCTTATGTGGGGTATGTCAAGGAGATCCCTTCTCCTCGTTTCTATTCAACATGGTGGTCGACGCCCTGGCTGCCATTCTAGACAAGGCCAAAGCGGCACGACATATCTGAGGGGTGGTTCGCCACCTTGTGGGAGGGGGAGGGGCTCCCTCCTGCAGTATGCAGATGACACCATCATAATGATCGAGGCTCAGCTTCCGATATCGCCAACCTGAAATTCCTCCTCCTATACTTCCAGCAGATGTCGGGTCTCATGATCAACTTCGATAAGAGCGAAGTGATGATTCTTGGTTACTCCCCAGCGGAGTGCCAAGATATGGCCGACCGGCTAAATTGTAGGATGGGATCCTTCCCCACTACCTACCAGGGGATTCCCACTAGACTGACCGTGGCGGACCTTCACCCGGTAGTGACCCGGATGCAACACCGGGTGGAGCCTTGGAGGGGCAGGTGGCTGCCTAAGGCAGCCCGAATGATCCTCATCAACTCCTCCCTCCCCAGCCTCCTATGGTTCTTGATGAGTTTCTATAGCTTGCATGAGACTCTACATCAGGAGTGTTGGGGAACGTTGCATGGAAAACAAAAAAAATTCTACGCACACGCAATGATATATCCATGAAGATGCATAGCAACCAGGGGAAGATTGTGTCTACGTACCCTCGTAGACCGAAAGCAGAGAGTTAGACAATGCGGTTGATGTAGTCAAACTTCTTCGTTATCCAACCGATCAAGTATCGAACGTACGGCACCTCCACGTTCAGCACATGTTCAACTCGGTGACGTTCTCTCCTTCTTGATCCAGCAAGACGGGCAAAGTAGTAGATGAGTTCCGGCAGCATGACGACGTGGTGACGGTGATGGTGATGCGATCTCCGCAGGTCTTCGCCTAAGCACTACGAAAATATGATCGAAGGAGTAAACGGTGGACGGGGGCGCCGCACACGGCTAAGACAATATTGTGTGTCCTTGTGTGCCGCCCCCTCCCCACATACATATAGGTGGGAGGGGAGGGGAGGCAGCCAGGCGCGCCCTAGGGCTAGCCGCCGCCCCCTAGGCCCCCTGCCTTGCCCTGCGTAACCCCTGCCATATTTCCCCAAATGGGAAAGGAAGGAGGAGGTGAGGGAAGGAAACGGGAGACCTAGTCTCCACTTTCCTTCTCCCCTAGGGCCAACCTGCTATGGGGGGCGCACCAGCCCCTTGTGGGCTGGTGTGTTCCCTCACTTGGCCCATAAGGCCCATAACTTTGCCGGGGGGGGGGGGGTGGCCGAAACTCCTTCTGGTGACCCGATAAGTACCCGGTACTATCCGAAACACTTCCGGTGTCCGAATACCCTCGTCCTATATATTAATATTTACCTCCTGACCATTTCGAGACTCCTCGTCATGTCTGTGATCTCATCTGGGACCCCAAACAACATTCGGTCACCAAATCACATAACTTATATAATACTATATCGTCATCGAACGTTAAGCGTGCGGACCCTACGGGTTTGAGAACTATGTAGACATGACCGAGACACCTCTCGGATCAATAACCAATAGTGGGACCTAGATGCCCATATCGGCTCCTACATATTCTACGAATATCTTTATCGGTCGAACCGTTGTGACAACATACGCAATTCCCTTTGTCTATCGGTATGTTACTTGCCCGAGATTCAATCGTCGGTATCTCTATACCTAGTTCAATCTCGTTACCGGCAAGTTTCTTTACTCGTTCCGTAATACATCATCTTGTAACTAACTCATTAGTCATTTTCTTGCAAGGCTTCTTACGATGTGTATAATCGAGAGGGCCTAGAGATACCTCTCCGATACTCGGAGTGACAAATTCCAATCTCGATCCATGCCAACTCAACAAACCTTTCGGAGATACCTGTAGAGCATCTTTATGATCACCCAGTTACGTTGTGACATTTGATAGCACACAAGGTATTCCTATGGTATCCAGGAGTTGCATGATCTCATGGTCTAAGGAACATGTATTTGACATACAAGAAAGTTGTAGCAATAAACTGTATGATCAAATGCTAAGCTAGCGGATGGGTCTTGTCCATCACATCATTCTCCTAATGATGTGATCCCATTATCAAATGACAATTCATGCCCATGGTTAGGAAACCTTAACCATCTTTGATCAACGAGCTAGTCTAGTAGAGGCTCACTAGGGACACGGTATTTGTTTATGTATTCACACATGTATCTAAGTTTCCGGTCAATACAGTTCTAGCATGAATAATAAACCTTTATCATGAATAAGAAAATATAAAATAATAAAAACTTTATTATTGCCTCTAGGGCATATTTCCATCAGTCTCCCACTTGCACTAGAGTCAATAATCTAGATTACATTGTAAAGAATCTAACACACATGGAGTCTTGTTGTTGATCATGTTTTGCCCGCGGAAGAGGCTTAGTCAACGGGTCTGCCACATTCAGATCCGTATGTATTTTGCAAATTTCTATGTCTCCATCCTTGAACTTTTCACGAATGGAGTTGAAGCGTCTCATGATGTATTTTGTTCTCTTGTGAAACCTGGATTCCTTCGCCAAGGCAATTGCTCCAGTGTTGTCACAAAAGATTGTCATTGGACCCGATGCACTAGGTATTACACCTAGATCAGATATGAACTCCTTCATCTAGACTTCTTCATTTGCTACTTTCGAAGAAGCTATGTACTCCGCTTCACACGTAGATCCCGCCACAACGTTCTGCTTGAAACTGCACCAACTGACAGCTCCACCAATCAATATAAATATGTATCTGGTCCGTGACTTAGAGTCATCTGGATCTGTGTCAAAGCTAGCATCAACGTAACCCTTTACGACGAGCTCTTCGTCACCTCCATAAACGAGAAACATATCCTTCATCCTTTTCAGGTACTTAAGGATGTTCTTGACCGCTGTCTAGTGATCCACTCTTCGATTACTTTGGTACCTCCCAGCCAAACTTATGGCAAGGCACACATCAGGTCTAGTACACAGCATAGCATACATGATAGAACCTATGGCTAAGGCATAGGGAATGACTTTCATTTTTTCTCTATCTTCTGCAGTGGTCGGGCATTGAGTCTGACTCAATTTCACACCTTGTAACACATGCAAGAACCCTTTCTTTGACTGATCCATTTTAAACTTATTATAATATTTGTCAAGGTATGTGGTTTGTGAAAGTCCTATTAAGCATATTGATCTATCTCTATAGATTTAGATGCCCAATATATAAGCAGCTTCACCGAGGTCTTTCATTGAAAAATTCTTATTCAAGTATCCTTTTATGCTATCTAGAAATTCTATATCATTTTCAATCAACAATGTCATCCACATATAATATTAGAAATGCTACAGAGATCCCACTCACTTTCTTGTAAATACAGGCTTCACCACAAGTCTGTATAAAACCATATGCTTTGATCACCTCATCAAAGCGTATATTCCAACTTCGAGATGCTTGCACCAGTCCATAGATGGATCGCTGGAGCTTGTACACTTTGTTAGCACCTTCAGGATTGACAAAACCTTCTAGTTACATCATATACAACTCTTCTTTCAGAAATCCATTAAGGAATGCAATTTTGACATCAATTTGCCAGATTTCATAATCATAAAATGTGGCAATTGCAAACATGATTCAGACAGACTTAAGCATCGCTACGGGTGAGAAAGGCTCATCGTAGTCAACTCCTTGAACTTGTCAAAAACCTTTTGCGACAAGTCGAGCTTTGTAGACAGTAACATTACCATCAGTGCCAGTCTTATTCTTGAAGATCCATTTATTCTCTATGGCTTGCCAATCATTGGGCAAGACCACTGCTAGGTGGCTTCTCACCCCTCGTTGGTTACCCCAAGTGGAAGGTTTGAGATGTAGTGTAGCAGAAGTTTTCCCTTGGCAATACCAAGGATCGATTTCCCAGAGACTCCCAGTTTCAACAAGAAGGTGTCAACTGCTAACGGCGCCAGATATTAGCAATCAACGTGGACCTGCACACAGATACAAATAACTTTGCTCCCAACGAGTACAGAGAGGTTGGCAATCCCTCCGGCCTTGTAGTTTACAAAGGATCAAACGCAAGTGATAATAGTGATAGATATAATTGCAATAGTAAATAAAAGCAGAAAAGTAAATAGTGGATGTGATCAATGATGGTAATATGGACCGGAGTCTAATGATGTTCACTAGTGATGTCTCTCTCCCAAAAGACGATAAAACAGCTATGTGAGGTAAACGAATTACAGCTGGGCAATTGACAGGACCATGTGCGCAAACCAATGCTGACTACATTGCAAGAAAGGTTGAGGTTCAAAGCATGGGCGGTACGCCAAAGTAAGTAGACCGAAATCCATCAATATCTACTACTAATCATCCACCTTGAGATATCTATCCAGAACATCTCGCTGGTATTAAGTTGCGAGTCCCACCCATAGTGTAAACTCAAAGCAACAGACAACTGCATTAAAAGAACTTTGCGTAAAGTAAACAATCCTTGCACCCGCGGGCACAAGCACCGTTGTTTTCCCCCTTGTGGCAACAGCACATCCCCTAGACTCATGTTTCTGTCACTCAAACTAGTCATCGATGGGCATGAACCCACAATCAAGCATAACGTTCCCTCTTGGAGTCACTACCTATTACTTGGCCAAAGCAATAAATAACAACGGAGAACATGCAAGAATTACTTACGAACATAAATATAAAAGAGGTGAATCAAATATATTACTCAAGCACAATCTGAACATAATCTCATAATCCATCGGATCCTAGCAAACTCATCATAGCAACAGCATAAGGATTACATATGTGCCTCGATCATGTAGGGTAGCTCACGAGGACTAATTAGTGAAGCACAAGAACGGGAGGAGAACATCACATAGCTACTGGTCATGGACCCATGGTCCAAGGGAGACTACTCACAACTCATCCGGGAGGCGTCCATGGTGGTGGAGAGGCTCCCGGTGGTGATCCTCCCCTCCGGCAGGGTGCCGGGAAGAGTTCTCCTGGTGCTCCCGATCTTGGAAGCGGCGGCGGCGGTGGAACAAAGATGAGATCGCGAAAAAGAGTTCCCGTCTCGAGGGTTTCGGGAGACGCTTTAAATATATGCCAAAGGGGGCATCGGAGGAGCCTCGGGGGGCCCAGGCGCCCCCCCGGCGCGGCCCGGGGGGGCGCGTCGCCAGGGCGCCTGGAGCCTTGGTGGCCCCCCCGGCTGTCCTTCGGGCGCAAGGTAGTTTCTGGAACGCTGATTTTTTATATAATTTTTCTGGATTTTTCCTGGCAGTTCTCGTAATGTGAAAACCTGAAATACAAAAACAGCCGAAAACAGAAACTGGCACTGGGGTGCACTGAGTTAATAGGTTAGTCCAAATATGATCAAAAGTGTATGGAAGTGTATAAATAACATAGCAATATTACCCAAAAGAGGCATGGAGCAAGCAGAAATTATAGATACGTTTTGGACGTATCAACATCCCCAAGCTTAATTCCTGCTCGTCCTCGAGTAGGTAAATGATAACAAGAATAATTTCTGTGGTGACATGCTATTAACCATATAGGACCTTTTCATAGTCATATGACAAAAGCTTACTGAGATAATGAATCTGTAGTAATTAAGTTGCCTCATGAGAAAATCACAAGGAACTGAAAGTTTTACAATATGATACTGAAACATCAAATAGATTTGTAATGAACATGATGTGCAAATATGATAAAGTGATATCTCGCTTGCCCCCTTTTGTGAAGCAAAACATAAATGCAGGGGCACCTCCAAGGTTTAAGTGATGACTAGATACAATGATTTCAAAATAAACGATATCACAATCATGCAAAAGACAATGCTACTTTGGGACAATGCACATTACACTCAGAATGACAATCATGCTCTCAGTAGTTGGTGCTTTTAAAAGAAGGTGGAGACTCTCGAACCGTGGCTTTTGTTGGCAAGGTTGAAAACCCGTAATCGGAAACAAAGACAAAACATGTACCAGAGCTCGTGGCTTTAAAACAGAGGTAAAAATAATTTTTTAGATCATGCATGTTTCGTTAACGAATGCTAGCAGATAACTCAATCACTTCTTGAGATGGACAAGTTTCGAGGAACGGCTCCCGAATGAGGACGATCACATCCTCTTAATCTCCTTTGTTTATCACTGCCAAAGTTTTCTGATTTCTCATGAACAAAGCGTGAATGAGGGTTTGTTTGTTATATTATCTTTTTGAGCCGGGCGCACTCAATGCCAGTTCCTTCTCGTATTATGGGTTTGCACATTATACATGCAATCCCGGGGTGAAGCTTGTCCAACTTAAAAAGATTATGAATTAACCACTACTTCCTCATGAACTTACAACAGAGGCACAAAATAGGAATGCTTTTTCTTTGAATAATTTCGAGATGGCACATGCAAGTCTCCGTTAGGAATGGCAGGTAAATACCATGTAGGAAGGTATGGTGGACTCATATGGCATAACTGGATTAAAGGAATGTGGATGCACAAGCAGTCAGTCCGCTTAGTACAGACGAAGGTTAGCAAAAGACTGGGAGCGACCAACTAAGAGAGCAATGACGGTCATAATCATGCAGAGCGACAAAGCAACATTGAATCAGGCATGGAAGTTATATCGCTACTCAGAAACAAAAGATCATCAAGGCTTGACAGACTTTCTTTATAGTCTTAAATATGCGTGAGCATACGCCAAGTCAATCAAAATAAATTCTCGAAGGAAGATATTACTAAACCATACCACATCATAGGCAAACAAACCATGTTGGTACTCCAATAACACATTGGGAATCCCGCAGCTATTTGAGACTAACCATAAGAAAACATGAACTAGTAAGCGCCATTATGCACGTAGCATCTTTATCATAGACATATCAACCAATGCAACGGAAGCAAACTCTCTTAATAAGATAAGCATGATAACTAAAGAGAGTTCAAGCAACCAACTAAACAAAAGCTCTTTGAAAAGATAAGCATGAAACTGAGAGCTGATCATGATAGTAGCTATTAAAAGACAAAGAACACACACAACATAGATAGACATTAAAGTTCTATGTTATGTTCTAGGTAGAAGCGGAGCGTGTTTCTCTCCCACATAAAGAAAGCTGAGTTCGGACTCGTTATGAAAAACTAAAGAAAAACTAAAAAGCAAGACGCTCCAAGCATAGCACATAACACATGAAGTGATTAAAATATAGTGGAACGAAAGACGAACTGATAATGTTGATGGAGAAGGGATGCACGGGAGCATCCCCAAGCTTAGACGCTTGAGTCTCCTTGAATATTTCTTGGGGGTGCACGGGGGCATCCCCAAGCTTGAGCGCTTGACACTCCTGAATCTTTTTATCATCTTCCCTCGCACACTTGAAAACTCCCTTCATACATAACTCATCATAATCTGATTAGCGAGGTTAGTACCCATAATAAAATAATTGTACCTTGCTGGAAATAAAGATATTCTTGAAGGTCTACTGTTTCTCAAGATTGCCAAAAGATTTTTGCAAAGAAAAAGCAAGCTCTAGGTTTGCAAAATGAAGGAAAGGCAAAACAGGACAGAATCTGTGAAAAACAGAACAGCAGGTAGTAAACGATTTTTTCGGGGCACTTCTGCAACTCTAATAAAAAAACCCAGAACAGACGCACGAAAGACAATTATATAGAGCACGCTGTCGAAAAAATTCAGACCAAAAAGATGATCTGGTGATTTTATACGAATTTTTCTATCCAAGGACAGAATCTGTTTCCTGGACAGCACCTCACAACTTTTGAACTTTCTAGCAATCAGAGGCTATACTTGGCACAAAATTGAAAAGTAAAGATACAATGATGATGCTACTATAGTAAACAACATCAATACACAACAAAAACAAAATAAATTTATTCATTGGGCTGCCTCCCAAAAGCGCTTTCTTTTATGCCTTTAAGCTAGGCATAATGCATATAGATCAAGTTTTATCAAGAGTGAAAGAATAGCTAGCCCGTATAACGGACTCAAAAGGTAACTTGATATTTTTTCGAGGGAAGTGTTCCATCCCTTTCTTGAGAGGAAACTGAAATTTTATATTGCCCTCTTTCATGTCAATGATAACACCAACGGTGCGCAAAAAGGGACGTCCCAAAATAATTGGACAAGAAGGATCACATTCAATATCCATAATAGTGAAATCAACGGGCACATAATTATCATTGACAACGATAAGAACATCGCCGATCCTCCCCAAAGGTTTCTTTATGGAAGAATCAACGAGACGAACACCAAAAGAACAAGAATCAAAAGGTTTCAATTTAAGCATATCATATATTCTTTTGGGCATAACAGAGGTACTAGCTCCAACATCACATAATGCATAGCAAGAGAAGTCATTCAATTTAATTTTTATCATAAGATCCCAACCATCTTCTAGCTTTCTAGGTATGGAGGCTTCTACTCTAAGTTTCTCCTCCCTAGCTTTGATAAGAGCATTAGTGATATGCTCTGTGAAGGCAAGGTTAAGCGTGCTAGTGCGGGGGTCTCTAGACATCTTGTGAAGGAAATCAATAACTTCGGTAAGAGTGCAATTATCAAAATCAAGGTCACTAGCATCAAGTAAAGTGGTAGTGGTGTCCTTTAGGTTCACTTGTTTGGTAGTTTCTATAGTCATAGCATCACCATTAATAGGTCCATCGGGACCAGGAGTGCATTGGGTGCTAAGAGTTTGGATATCCTCAACAACTTGGATAGTAGCAACAGTGTGGTGGGTAGGAAGGCTCTTAATCCTATCTTCTTTCTCCCTTTCTCTAGCCCATCTCTCTTTAAGTTTAGCCATCATCCTAATATTTTCATTAATTTACAATTGAATAGCATTAATAGAAGTGACCTTGCTCTCCTCAAGAGGAGAAGTTCTAATTTTAAGCAATTCTACCTCATTGGCTAAATTGTCTACCTTCGAAGAGAGATCACCTAGTTTGTTTAGTTTTTCTTCTACACTATTATTAAAAGCTTTTTGGGTAGTGATGAAATCTTTAAGCATAATCTCTAGTTCAGTAGTGGAGTTCTTGGTGCTAGGATAAGCATTGTTGTTCCCATAAGAATTGGAGGGGAACGGTCTAGGATTGCTACCAAAATTACTCCTATAAGCATTATTATTAAAATTGTTTCTAGAGATAAAGTTCACATCTACTTGTTCTTGAGCAATCAAAGAATTTAAAGGAACATCACGAGGATCAATAGAAGATTGCTTCGAAAGTAGAGACATGATCAAGTCAACTTTTTCATTATGGGAGGAAATCTCCTCGATAGAGTTTACCTTCCTACCTGTTGGAGCGCGTTCGGTGTGCCATTGGGAATAGTTGGTCATCATCTCATCGAGAAGCTTTGTGACAGCACCAAGTGTAGTTGACATAAAAGTTCCTCCCGCGGCCGAATCTAACAAGTTCCGCGAGGTAAAGTTCATGCCTGCATAAAAAGTTTGGATAACCATCCAAGTAGTCAAACCATGAGTAGGGCAGTTCTTGATAAGAGATTTCATACGTTCCCAAGCTTGGGCAACGTGTTCATTATCCAATTGTTTAAAATTCATTATGTTACTTCTTAGTTGGATAATCTTAGCAGGTGGATAGTATTTTCCAATAAAAGCATCTTTGCACTTGTCCCATGAATCTATGCTATTTCTAGGCAAAGACTGAAACCAAATTTTAGCTCCTCCTCTCAAAGAGAAAGGAAAAAGCTTAAGCTTAACAATATCACCATCTATTTCTCGGTACTTTTGCATATCACAAAGTTCAACAAAGTTGTTTAAGTGTAAAGCAGCATCATCTCCAGCACCGGAGAATTGATCTTTCATGACTAAATTCAGTAAATCAGGTTTAATTTCATACGAAGGTGCTGAAGTGGCAGGTGTAGTGATAGGTGTGCAGATAAAGTCATCGTTGTTGTGACTAGTGAAGTCACACAACTTGGTGTTCTCGGTGGAACCCATAGTAGCAAGCAGGCAAGATAACTATTTTTGTGATTTTCGATAAAAGATACTAAAGCAAAAACTGAAAGGTAAACTAACAAGACTAAAAGCAAAGGTAAAAGATAGCGTGCAACTCCCCTATCCTGAAGAGTGGAGTCCCCGGCAACGATGCCAGAAATTGCTTTGCTAGGTGGCTTCTCACCCCTCGTTGGTTACCCCAAGTGGAAGGTTTGAGATGCAGTGTAGCGGAAGTTTTCCCTTGGCAATACCAAGGATCGATTTCCCAGAGACTCCCAGTTTCAACAAGAAGGTGTCAACTGCTAACGGCGCCAGATATTAGCAATCAACGTGGACCTACACACAGATACAAATAACTTTGCTCCCAACGAGTACAGAGAGGTTGTCAATCCCTCCGGCCTTGTAGTTTACAAAGGATCAAACGCAAGTGATAATAGTGATAGATATAATTGCAATAGTAAATAAAAGCGGAAAAGTAAATAGTGGATGTGATCAATGATGGTAATATGGACCGGAGTCTCATGATGTTCACTAGTGATGTCTCTCTCCCAAAAGACGATAAAACAGCTATGTGAGGTAAACGAATTACAGCTGGGCAATTGACAGGACCATGTGCGCAAACCAATGCTGACTACATTGCAAAAAAGGTTGAGGTTCAAAGCATGGGCGGTATGCCAAAGTAAGTAGACCGAAATCCATCAATATCTACTACTAATCATCCACCTTGAGATATCTATCCAGAACATCTCGCTGGTATTAAGTTACGAGTCCCACCCATAGTGTAAACTCAAAGCAACAGACAACTGCATTAAAAGAACTTTGCGTAAAGTAAACAATCCTTGCACCCGCGGGCACAAGCACCGTTGTTTTCCCCCTTGTGGCAACAACACATCCCCTAGACTCATGTTTCTGTCACTCAAACTAGTCATCGAGGGGCATGAACCCACAATCAAGCATAACGTTCCCTCTTGGAGTCACTACCTATTACTTGGCCAAAGCAATAAATAACAACGGAGAACATGCAAGAATTACTTACGAACATAAATATAAAAGAGGTGAATCAAATATATTACTCAAGCACAATCTAAACATATTCTCATAATCCATCGGATCCCAGCAAACTCATCATAGCAACAGCATAAGGATTACATATGTGCCTCGATCATGTAGGGCAGCTCACGAGGACTAATTAGTGAAGCACAAGAACGGGAGGAGAACATCACATAGCTACTGGTCATGGACCCATGGTCCAAGGGAGACTACTCACAACTCAACCGGGAGGCGTCCATGGTGGTGGAGAGGCTCCCGGTGGTGATCCTCCCCTCCGGCAGGGTGCCGGGAAGAGTTCTCCTGGTGCTCCCAATCTTGGAAGCGGCGGCGGCGGCAGAACAGAGATGAGATCGCGAAAAAGAGTTCCCGTCTCGAGGGTTTCGGGAGATGCTTTAAATATATGCCAAAGGGGGGCATCGGAGGAGCCTCTGGGGGCCCAGGCGCCCCCCCGGCGCGGCCCAGGGGGGGGGGGGGCGCCGCCAGGGCGCCTGGAGCCCTGGTGGCCCCCCCCGGCTGTCCTTCGGGCGCAAGGTAGTTTCTGGAACGCTGATTTTTTATATAATTTTTCTGGATTTTTCCTGGCAGTTCTCGTAATGTGAAAACCTGAAATACAAAAACAACCGAAAACAGAAACTGGCACTGGGGTGCACTGAGTTAATATGTTAGTCCAAATATGATCAAAAGTGTATGGAAGTGTATAAATAACATAGCAATATCACCCAAAAGAGGCATGGAGCAAGCAGAAATTATAGATACGTTTTGGACGTATCAACCACCAAAGTCCACACTTTGTTCTCATACATGGATTCTATCTCAGATTTCATGGCTTCAAGCCATTTTTCAGAATCTAGGCTCATCATAGTTTCTTCATAGTTTGAAGGTTCATTGTTGTCTAACAACATGACTTCCAGGACTGGGTTACCGTACCACTCTGGTGCGGTACGTGTTCTGGTCAACCTTTGAGGTTCGGTAGTAACTTGATCCGAAGTTTTATGAGCATTATCATTAGCTTCTTCTCTAGTTGGTGTAGATATCACAGGAACAGTTTTCTCTGATGAGCTACTTTCCAATTTGAGCGAAGGTACAATTACCTCATCAAGTTCTACTTTTCTCCCACTTACTTCTTTCAAGAGAAACTCCTTCTCTAGAAAGGATCCATTCTTAGCAATAAAGATCTTGCCTTAGGATCTGTGGTAGAAGGTGTACCCAATAGTTTCTTTTGGGTATCCTATGAAGACACACTTCTCCAATTTGGGTTCGAGCTTATCAGGCTGAAGCCTTTTACCCCAAACTTTAAGAAACATCAGCTTTGGTTTCTTGCCAAACCATAGTTCATACGGTGTTGTCTCAACAGATTTAGATGGTGCCCTATTTAACATGAATGCAACTGTCTCTAATGCATAACCCCAACACGATAAAGGCAAATCGGTAAGAGACATCATAGAACGCACCATATCCAACAGAGTACAGTTATGACGTTCGGACACACCATTACGCTGTGGTGTTCCAGGTGGCGTGAGTTGTGAAACTATTCCACATTGTTTTAAATGAAGACCAAACTTGTAACTCAAATATTTGCCTCCGCGATCAGATTGTAGAAACTTTATTTTCTTGTTGTGATGATTCTCTACTTCACTCTAAAATTCTTTGAACTTTTCAACTATTTCAGACTTGTGTTTCATCAAGTAGATATACCCATACCTGCTCAAATCATCTATGAAGGTGAGAAAATAACGATACCCGCCCGTGCTTCAACACTCATCGGACCGCATACATCGGTATGTATTATTTCCAATAAGTCATTAGCTCGCTCCATTGTTCCGAAGAATAGAGTTTTAATCATCTTGCCCATGAGGTAGGTTCGCAAGTATCAAATGATTCATAATCGAATGATTCCAAAAGTCCATCAGCATGGAGTTCCTTCATGCGCTTTACACCAATATGACCTAAACGGCAGTGCCACAAGTATGTTGCACTATCATTATCAACTTTGCATCTTTTGGCATCAATATTATGAATATGTGTATCACCACGATCGAGATTCAAAATGAACAGACCATTTCTCAAGGGTGCATGACCATAAAAGATATTACTCATATAAATAGATCAACCTTTATTCTCTAACTTAAATGAATAACCGTCTCGCATTAAACAAGATCCAGATATAATGTTCATGCTCAACGCAGGCACAAATAACAATTATTTAGGTCTAAAACTAACCCTGAAGTTAGATGTAGAGGTAGTGTGCCGACGGCGATCACATCGACCTTGGAACCATTCCCGACGCGCATCGTCACCTCGTCCTTAGCCAATCATCATTTATTATGTAGCTCCTGTTTTGAGTTACAAATATGAGCAACCGAACCAGTATGAAATACCCAGGCGCTGCTGCGAGCACTAGTAAGGAACACATCAATAACGTGTATATCAAATATACCTTTGTATACTTTGCCATCCTTCTTATCCGCCAAATACTTGGGGTTGTTCCGCTTCCAGTGACCACTCCTTTTGCAGTAGAAGCACTCAGTTTCAAGCTTAGGTCCAGTTTTGGGTTTCTTCACGGGAGCGGCAACTTGTTTGCCACTCTTCTTGAAGTTCCCTTTCTTTCCTTTGACCTTTTTCTTGAAACTACTGGTCTTGTTAACCATCAACACTTGATGCTCCTTCTTGATTTCTACCTCCGCCGATTTCAGCATCGCGAAGAGCTCACGAATAGTCTTATCCATCCCTTGCATATTATAGTTCATCACGAAGCCTTTGTAGCTTGGTGGCAGTGATTGAAGAACTTTGTCAATAACACTCTCAGGTGGAAGATCAATTCCCAACTGAGTCAAGTGGTTATGATACCCACACATTTTGAGTATGTGTTCACTGACAGAACTATTCTCCTCCATCTTGCAGCTATAGAACTTGTTGGAGGCTTCATATCTCTCAACCCGGGCATTAGCTTGAAATATCATTTTCAGCTCCCGGAACATCTCATATACTCCATGACGTTCAAAACGTCTTTGAAGTCCCGGTTCTAAGCTGTAAAGCATGGCACACTGAACTATCTAGTAGTCATCAGATCGAGCTTGCCAGACGTTCATAGCATTTGCTTCAGCTCCTGCAGCAGGTGCATCACCTAGCGTGCATCAAGGAAATAATTCTTCTGTGCAGCGATGAGGATAATCCTCAAGTTATGAACCCAGTCTATGTAGTTGCTACCATCATCTTTCAACTTAGCTTTCTCTAGGAACACATTAAAATTCAAGGGAACGATAGCACGGGCCGTTAATCTACAACATAGATATGCAAATACTATCAGTAATAAGTTCATGATAAATTAAGTTCAATTAATCAAATTACTAATGAAGTCCCACTTAAATTAACATCCCTCAGGTTATCTAAGTGATACATGATCCAAATCAACTAACCCATGTTCGATCATCACGTGAGATGGGGTAGTCATCAATGGTGAACATCTCTATGTTGATCATATCTACTATATGACTCATGTTCGATCTTTTGGTCTCCAGTGTTCCGAGGCCATGTCTGTACGTGATAGGCTCATCAAGTTTAACCCAAATATTCCGCGTATGTAAAACTGTCTTACACCCGTTGTATGTGAACGTAGAATCTATCACACCCGATTATCACGTGGTGTCTCAAAATGATGAACTGTAGCAATGATGCATACTCGGGGAGAACACTTTTATCTTGAAATTTAGTGAAAGGATCATCTTATAATGTTACCGCCACTCTAAGCAAAAGAAGATGCATAAAGGATAAACATCACATGCAATCAAAATATGTGACATGATACGGCCATCATCATCTTGTGCTTTTGATCTCCATCTCCAAAGCATCGTCATGATCTCCATCGTCACCAGATCAACACCTTGATTAGCATCATTGCATCGTGGTCGTCTCGCCAACTATTTCTTCTACGACTATTGCTAACTCATGGCGATAAAGTAAAGCAATTACATGGCGCTTGCATTTCATACAATAATTAAGAGACAACCATAAGGCTCCTACTGGTCGTCGATATTACAAAACATGATCATCTCATACAATAACATATAACTCATCACAGCTTGACCATATCACATCACAACATGCCCTGCAAAAACAAGTTAGACGTTCTCTACTTTGTTGCTGCAAATTTTACCTGGCTGCTACAGGCTTTTCGCACGAACCGATCTTACCTGTGGCACAAAACCACAAGGGTGATTTATCAAGTTTGCTGTTTTAACCTTCAACAAGGACCGACTGTAGTAAAATTTGATTCAACTATAGGAGAAACAGACACCCGCCAGCCACCTTTATGCAAAACAAGTTGCATGTGTGTCGGTGGAACCGGTCTCATGTACGTGGACATGTAAGGTTCGTCCGGGCCGCTTCATCTTATAATGCCGCTGAATCAAAATAAGACGTTGGTGGTAAGCAGTATGACAATCACCGCCCACAACTCTTTGTGTTCTACTCGTGCATATCATCTATAGATAGACCTGGCTCATGATGCCACTGTTGGGGAACGTTGCATGGAAAACAAAACAAAATCTACGCACACGCAATGATCTATCCATGGAGATGCATAGTAATGAGGGGAAGAGTGTGTCTACGTACCCTTGTAGACCGAAAGTGGAAGCGTTAGACAACGTGGTTGATGTAGTCGAACTTCCTCGCGATCCAACCGATCAAGAACCAAACATACGAAACCTCCGCGTTCAACACACGTTCAGCTCGGTGGCGTCCTCGCCTTCTTGATCCAGCAAGACGAGCAAAGTAGTAGATGAGTTCCAGCAGCACGACGGTGTGGTGACGGTGATGGTGATGCAATCTCCGCAGGGCTTCGCTTAAGCACTAAGAAAATATGACCAGAGGAGTAAACGGTGGACGGGGACAGCGCACACGGCTAAGACAATGTTGTGTGTCCTTGTGTGGTGCCTCCTTCCCACATATATATAGGTGGGAGGGGAGGGGAGGCAGCCAGGCGCGCCCTAGGGCTAGCCGCCGCCCCCTAGGGCCCCTGCCTTGCCCTGCGCAACACCTGCCATATTTCCCCAAAGGGGAAAGGAAGGAGGAGGAGAGGGAAGGAAAGAGGAGACCTAGTCTCCACTTTCCTTCTCCCCTAGGGCCGGCCTACTATGGGGGGCGCACCAGCCCCTTGTGGGCTGGTGTGTTCCCTCACTTGGCCCAGAAGGCCCATAACTTTGCCGGGGGGTGCCCAGAACTCCTTCCGGTGACCCGATAAGTACACGATACTATTCGGAACACTTCTAGTGTCCGAATACCCTCGTCCTATATATATCCGTCTTTACCTCTCGACCATTTTGAGACTCCTCGTCATGTCCGTGATCTCATCCGGGACTCCGAACAACATTTGGTCACCAAATCACATAACTCATATAATACTATATCGTCATCAAACGTTAAGCATGTAGACCCTACGGGTTCGAGAACTATGTAGACATGACCGAGACACCTCTCCGGTCAATAACTAATAGCGTAATCTGGATGCCCAATTAGATTTTACATATTCTACGAAGATATTTATTGGTCGTACCGTTACGACAACATACACAATTCTCTTTGTCTGTCGGTATGTTACTTGCTCGAGATTCGATCGTCGATATCTCTAAACCTAGTTCAATCTCGTTGTGGCAAGTCTCTTTACTCGTTCTGTATTACATCATTTTGTAACTAACTCATTAGTCATTTGCTTGCAAGGCTTCTTATGATGTGTATTACCGAGAGGGCCCAGAGATACCTCTCCGATACTCGGAGTGACAAATTCCAATATCGATCCATGCCAACTCAACAAACACTTTCGGAGATACCTGTAGATCATCTTTATGATCACCCAGTTATGTTGTGAAGTTTGATAGCACACAAGGTATTCCTGCGGTATCCGGGAGTTGCATGGTCTCACAGTCTAAGGAACATGCATGTATTTGACATACAAGAAAGCAGTAGCAATAAACTGTACGATCGAATGCTATGCTAGCGGATGGGTCTTGTCCATCACATCATTCTCCTAATGATGTGATCCCATTATCAAATGACAATTCATGTAACATCCCAAATTTTCAATTTGGAATGTTATACATAGATCATATTGCATTGCATGCCCTTTGCATTTTTGTCCGTGGCGTTCCTCAAAATTCTAAGCAACTCAAGGACCTACGGAGAGAGTTGGGAATTCTATCGTTTTGTATTTGAGTTCACTCGAATACCGGTACGAGGACAGTGTGGTTTTAATTATTTTTCTCTCCTAAAAATATTTCTAAATACAATATATGAGCGGAGATAAAATGACTTCTCCAAAATAACAGAAATATAGGAGGAAAAATGTTAAAATCACTTTTGGTATTTTTCTGGATTTATTTGCGATTTCATTTGCATAGGAAAAATGCACGTTTTTCAAAATTGCATTTAGGTCCGGGAAAAATGTTCACTTTGTTCTAAATATTATTAGAGGACGGTGAAAATTTATTTCGGGATTTTTGGAGTCCGTTTAGTATTTCTTTCGTTAATTTTGCTACGTCAGGACTGTTTTAGAAAAAAAGAGCGAACCGACTCCGGGCCGTGTTAGCTCAGGACTCTGGGCTTTATAAGCCGCCACCCCGGCCCGAGGCAGCCCAGCCGCCGCCCGCCCCGCGCTGCACCGCCGCCGCCCGCGCGCCTCGGCGCCGCTGCTGCCGCACGCCGCCGTCGCCCCGCCGCCGCCGCCGCCCCGCTGACCGCCGCCGCCTTCGCCGGACCCGCCGCCCGTCGCCGCCGGGACTTCGCTGGAGTACGCCGACTTCGAGGTAGCCATCGGTTTTTTTAAAACCGATCGGTTCTTTTCGTAAAACCGTAGATTCTTTTTTTTAGGTTTAGATCGGTTCGGTTTTCTTCGATTTAGCTATTTAGCAGACGTTCGTCCGTACGTTCGTTTTAACGAACGCTTTTCATCCGTTAGCCGCAGACAGCGAACGTTCATTCGTTAGCCTGTTCGTTAGTTTTCTTTTTCGGGGTATTTATCCGCGATTATTTCGATCGTGATTTCTACCCCGATCTTGTTTTTCGCTTTTCTTCTCGCTCGAGAGTCGGAATCAGGTGATTCAAAATGCCAGATCTTCGTCTCAATGCCCTCTTTCCGTTTAAACAACTTGAACAAAGTTTTGGCTACTGTAAAATTTGACTTTAGGTCAATTAGTAATCGGAGCTCGTTTCTTTCACAGTTTGAGTTTCGTTGCTTCTTTCGATTTGATTCTTTTTGCAAACCGGAGTCCTTAAGTTGAACTTTCTGGTTAGATCTTATATTTTGGAGTTTTGTTTGTGCATCATTTCTTGTTTGCTTATGTATGCTATTGTTTGCTTGCGATAGAATACGCGGACTGTGAAGCGTGCTACTACGAGTCTCTAGGTTTTGCGAATCGTCAGCAAGGCAAGTAACACTTTGATCATACTCTTATTTACCCAGTTTTTATGCATTAGATCAAACCCTCACACATTGCATGAGTAGGATCTCTTAATTTGTAGGACTGGGAAGTAGATTGTGGTAGAACCTATTACCTGCATTATTTTTTCAAACCCTTGGGAGTTACTTCTACGTTTGCTTATGTTGCTATGCTATGCTCGTAGACG
Source organism: Secale cereale (assembly GCA_902687465.1). Taxonomy (NCBI): domain Eukaryota; kingdom Viridiplantae; phylum Streptophyta; class Magnoliopsida; order Poales; family Poaceae; genus Secale; species Secale cereale. Next base: position 157,255,428 of record LR738712.1, read on the forward strand.
TGGTTTGGGTTTGAGTGAAATCTATGACAGATGTGAGTTGTTAATTAAGGATTCAACTTAAAGTGGCTACTTGAATACACATCTGGGTGGATTGGTTGCAGGGCACCTAGAGAATCCAGTGTTGTCCTAGGAAATCCCGGGGTTCCGTGTGATTTTTCCTATGGAATGCCACCCAGGCTCAAAGGGATCATAAAACTATTCATGCTAGAAACTTCCGTGTGCAACCACATGCCAATATGGGCTCTGGCACAGTTGAGTAAGTTGTGGGAAACCTTTCCGTGATGGGCTAGCAGATGTAGAGGGATTGTAGGTGTACCGGCCTATCTATCCGGTTAAGGGGACCTCTTCGGAAAGACTGTGTCTCGGTCATCCGTTTCTTAAACACCATGCAGTGCGAGAAACCAAACGGAGGCGATCGAGTCTTGTGGGAAAAGTGCACAAACCTCTGCAGAATGTACAAACTGATCATGATTAGCCGTGTCCCCGGTTATGGACATCTTGAGTATCTGGTACTTGAATTATTGGTTGATCTCATCACTTTATAATTTAATTTGTTGGGTTAATGATTATTTTTAATTTGGGATTGAGTTGGAGGTACCTTCTCAATGACTTTTCAACCTACATGATAGTAAAAATAAAATTTATTCCTTTGTTGTAGGGAAAAATTGGCTTTACGCAAAAACTTTAACCTTAGAGCCTCCACCAGCCAAATATGCATATAGTATAGCCTTTATTCTGTTACTTGCATCTTCTGTGTTATCTTGCCAACATATTCCATGTGCTGACCCGTTTTCGGGCTGCAACATATTACGTTGCAGACTTTTCAGACGAGGAGTAAGACGTTCTAGGTCGTTTGTCATGCACTCAGCTATGCCGTTGGAGTTGATGGACTCACTTATTTTCCAAGCCTTCCGCTGTTATTTTGTTAGATGGCCTTAAGCCATAGATTTTTGTAATAAGTTCTCATTGGAGACATTCGATGTAATAAGTGTGTGATTGCCACTCTATTATAAATCCTTCAAGTACTGTGTGTGTCAGCATTACCAATCCAGGGATGACACTGAACACAGAGACTTTGGTCCATTCGGATCGTGGTCGCTACAATTCATGCCCATGGTTAGGAAACCTTAACCATCTTTGATCAACGAGCTAGTCTAGTAGAGGCTCACTAGTCACACATTATTTGTTTATGTATTCACACATGTATTTAAGTTTCCGGTCAATAAAATTCTAGCATGAATAATAAACCTTTATCGTGAATAAGGAAATATAAAATAAAAACAACTTTATTATTGCCTCTAGGGCATATTTCCATCAAGGAGATCGCCAAATACCAGCCCAGGTTCTTCTGGGCCGACGAGGGGGATAAGTAGAAATACCGCATGGTCAGCTGGCCGGACATCTGCAAACCCAAGGACTAGGGAGGCCTTGGGGTCTTGTCCTCTAGACGCATTACCATCGCCCTCTTGACTCGCTGGCTTTGGAGGATAGCGAATGGTGAGGGCGACCTCTAGTTGGACATCGTCAGAAACAAATACCTCCGCGGCCAGCCCCTCGCCTTCTGTCAGCGCACAGGTGGACCCTAGTTCTGGCAGGCCATTATCCACCTCATGCCAATCCTCTAGATTGGTACATCCATCTCGGTGGGATCTGTCTCATCAACTATGTTCTGGTTTTACCGATGGGTGGGGGATCTCCCCCTCGTCGCCCGATTCCGGGAACTATTTTCCATCGCGGTTGACCCTCGGGTCTCCGTTGAGGTGGCCCTTATTGACTTAGGGCGCCTCACGTTCCATCGGCCCTTTGCCCCCCCCGGAGGTGGCGGCATGGGATGCCCTCCTCTAGTCCATTGTTCTTCAGCCTCTAGACGTAGACAAACCGGACGACTCCGTCTCTTAGCGCCTAGAGACCTCTGGCCGCTTCTCGAACAAGACCTTATATCAGGCTATTGCACCCTCCACTGCCCGAGAGCCTTTTAGCCTGATCTGAGACATCCGCCTCCCCTTGAAGATCAGAATCTTTCTATGGCAGTGGATCCGTGGACGCCTGCCCTCTGGGGTAGAGGTCCGCAAGCGTAATGGGCCTGGAGATGGGCTTTGCCCCTATGTGACACGGCGGAAGATGTTAAATACACCTTCTTCTCCTGCATCACCGCCCAGTTCCTGTGGTCCTGCCTCCGCGACGTGGTCGGTGGGCGTTGCTACAACACTAACTTCCCTGACTTGTTGGCGGAGATCCAGGCTTCAGCCCCCACCACCCCCCACATTAGGTGGTTGTGCATCGGGGTTCTGGCTTGGACGCTCTGGACCGTCCGTAATAGGCTTGTCATCCACGTGCTCCTCTTCGACGTGCTACTGACGCCATCTTTAAAATGTGTGGTTACTTGCAGCTCTGACGGTCGCTTAGCCGCCCCCGGGACCAGAGCGCCATCGACATTCTCCTCGTCGACCTCAGAGCGATGGCCTTCCGTGTGCACCCCCGCTTCCGCCAGCCCATCCGGAGCCAGACTAGACCTGCTGCTACTTCGCGTCGAGGCCCCTCCGGATCGTCCCTTTGGGCTCCTTTTGGATGTGTTGGTGTTTTTATTTTTTGGGCATGTTGAGCTGTGCCCTCAGCATTAACCTTGCGACCTTTGCCGTGTGTGTACTTTCGCGCCTTGGGCGTGCGTGTGGTTGAACTCATGTTTCTTTGTATGTGGCTTGGGCGGTTGACTTTATATATAAAGCGGAGAGATAAAACGGTAGTATAGTACTAGTAGATTGTACTCCTCTTGTTTTTCCTTTGAATCCGATAAAAGGAAAATGTACTTTGTTTATCCTTTTCTCCATTCATTTGGATCAGATGTATAAGTTGTGCCACTCAAGCAAAGAAGAAAAGGACCATTTCTATATTTCTTTCTCTGTATTTTTTAAATATGTTTTTCTAACACAATACAGTCGCAGACGGACATACATATGTACTCCTGTTACCATATATTAACTCTATGAACGCACGCAGACATATCTTACACCTGTTACCATCTCTGAAAGACTGAGCCGACACATCATCTTAAGACTGACGAAGTTGCCACGAATATCTCCGTAGTCGGTCTACTCCTACTAAACGTACATCGCTGGAAGGTCTGAAGCAAATCAGGAAAAATACGATCACCAACACCAAATCTAAGATTTGAACTCTAGTGGGTTGGTTCCACCAAAAGAAACGTAATAATCTGAACTACGCTCAGTTCGCACTAAATATGTTTTGAGAGTGTCCTCGGAGATGGTCCAATAAATATGTTTTTTTTAGGATCGTCCAATAAATATGTTCTGACAGTGCCCTCGGGGATGGTCCAACATATAGGATCAAAGTGGGAACATCCACGTATGATGTATACAATCTGGTTCAAGACCGATACAGTTGGCACCTGCGGTATTGTGTGCTTTACAGCTTGTTTTCCGGGCTGTATACTACGGGCTACTCCTAGTTGTCTTGTTAATCTTGATCTGGAGTGTCCAGTGGATGATAATATGTACCTACATCAGATCTTTGTACTGCATGGCGACGGCAGCCTATATCTTATTGGCTACATCTTGGATTGTCGATAGGAATCAAAATCGGGTCATAATATATCTCCGGCTTCATCTATTTCCATTCCGGGTCAAAATTTTAATTGTAATGCCCCGGATGTAATACTTTCCCTTTTGGGTATATAATATATCTCCGGCTTCATCTATTTCCATTCCGGGTTCTTTGTCTTTCGGGTTTTCGTCGTTTTGTTGTGTGAGTGTGTGGCATTCATTCATATCATGTAGACATGTGCATCGCATTGCATTGTGTTGTCGGTTGCATCCGGTTCCACGCGTTCCTTCCCGTTGTCCGTTTCGCGTTCCGGAGCTCCCTCACGTGTCCGTGACGTCCCGTAGGCCTACTTTGTTGTTTGGGCGTGTAACGTTACCGGTGTGCCGCGAGGTTGTTGTGTGTGTTGTTGTTTTGTTGTGTGCAACCCGCCTCTCAAATCTCGTCTCATTTGGACTTCGTTGGCTATCCCATCCGTCGCTCGTGTGGGTCCAAAGTGCCTCACTTCGTGTCCCAGAAACACCCCTACTGCAGTCTACTGCCTTCTCCTAGGCCTTTCTAAACTACCCCCGCGATCGGATCCGTCGGATCGCGATCGGAGGGCTCTAAACACCCCCCACAACCCTAAACCTATCAAAATCTGCTATATGTAGACCCCTTAGTCTATTTTGGCATCCCTAACCCTATCCCCTTCTTCCTCCTCTCTCCCCCTCATTTTTTCTTCAGATCCACCTACCCTCACACTCCACTTGGCAGTTCCTGGCCGATCCAACCGGATCCCTTCGATCCACAGGCAGCCAGGTCAACGCCCTCGCTCTCGAGCCTCTCCGCCGGCTCGATCGGTTCCTCCCTCGAGCGCAAGGCCCTGGCGTGGACCACTTCGCCGTGGGCCTTCCCCTCCGCAGCCCAGGCGCCCCCGCTCCCAGGCACCCCGCCGCGAACGCCTCGGCCTCCCACTCGCCCGAAGGCCTCGTCGTCGCGATCGAGCCAGCGCCACGGACCACATCACCGTCGCTCCTGCCGCGAGGCCCATCGCCACCGCAGGCCGCCTCCTTCCCCTAGGCCGCCAGGTCGCCCACCGCGGCCCAGCCGCCCGTCCCTCCTCGCCTCTCGCCGGGCCGAGATCCCCACCGGGCCGCCTCCAAGCCGCCTTGCCTCCTCCGCGGGCCTCCGCCCAATCCGGTGCGGGCAGGCCAGATCGCCAGCTCCAGCGCGGGGCCGCGCCCTCTCTCCACCCCGGGCGGGCCTTCTCCACCGCACCGGCCCACTCCGTCATTTTTTCCCAGATCCAGATCTGCTTGAGGTTGTCTCCCCAATCCTAAGTACCCAGTATTTTTTTCTTGTCTGATGCAATATTCAACTGTGCATAACTTTTTGTGCATAGCTCCGTTTTGCGCAAATGAGATGTCCAGACGTTCGTGGAGACTTGCTCTACGTTTCATCTGTTGTTGTCATGCATGTTGGAGATCATCTAGGTGCTTGTTTTGCTGTTGCAAGAGTGCATCATGATATAAACTGCTGTTATGTGATATTTTTGTGCCACCTTTGCCATGTGATATCTTTTAGCTCGTTTGTCCGAATGATGCAAATGACATGTCCACGTGTTCGTCTTGCCATGCTCTACATGTTGTATGTGATAGGTTGCATGGTAGATTTATTATTGCCTTGTTATCATCGTTGCAAAGTGCCATGTGGCTGTGATGTAGTTTCACTTGTTATGAAATGCCATCTTGTTGAGCTCGTTGCTATCGTTGTGTTTACCTCAATGATGCATGCTTGTATGTTTCGGAATCACCTTCATGTGTACTTTGATGAGGTGCTTACCTCTTGCCATGTTTAGTTTCGAGGTGACTTAAACATGCTCTTTTTATGCCATGATGAAATTGCCGTTTTAGGACTTAGTGGATTTTCACCAAGTCTGAAATCTGTAACGTTCCGATGCCATGTTCGTGTGATGTTCTAGGACAAACCATGTTAGTTTTGGAGTGGATCTTGATTGTTCCTTGTAGTATATATTGTTGTCTTTCCATTCATGTCCTCACATGTCTATTTAAGTGGCTGTAGAATGTTTATCTTCTGCTCCAAAGTTTTAATAAAATTCTGCTGCCAGAATTTTATTGTCAAGTTCAATATGTCCAAGATCATTGCTATTGATCCGTGGCTCCGTTGGGGGTGCACCTTTGGACTTAGTTGCTGTAGTATATGTCTAGTTTGTGTTCATGCCCTTTTCCATGTTATTTGAATGCTGTAGCTCAATTATTTTGTGCTCCGAAGTTGCTATGATGCTGTAATTTTCAGCTTTCGCTCATTTCTTGTTTCGGGCATAACTTTTAGCCCGTAACTCCGATTTCAGCGAATCTTATATCAAACTTGATTGTTTTTCCGTGTAGATTAATAATATCAGACTGTTATCATGTTTTGAGGTGTTTTGCTTGAGTGATATTTTGCGTGCTCCGTGTGCATCCTTAGTGCATCCTTCATGCATTCATCTTTTTCGAGTGCGCATTGCATCTTGTTGATTGGTGCTTGGTGTGATTGTTTTGTTTAGAGCCGGAAGCAGAGACCGAGTACGAGTTTGAGCACGAGGTTACCAACGAGGTTGAGAACGAGGACCCTTCTTATGATCCGAACGACTTCTCTTCAGGCAAGATGACCGAACCCCGATAACATTACTATCTTTGCCTATTGCTAGTAGTCTCGATCTATAGTTTTGCCTCGATGCCCATGATCTTCTTGTTAGCCTCCTACTTGTAACCAATTGCCATGTTTAACCAACCTACCTATGCAAACCGTTGCTTGGCTAAGTACGCTTCGCTCAGCCCTTCTTATAGCATTGCTAGATGCAGGTAAAGATCGAAGATGCTTGCTTCATGTTGAAGTTTGGTTGGGTTATATCACACTATATAAATGCTTAAAATGAAATCATCTATATATTGGCAAGGGTGGAAGGCTAAGCCTTTTGCTTGGTGATTTGTTCCACTCATGCCGTTAGGAACCGTATAAACCGGTGTTATGTTCCTTGATTATGCGTTCCTAACATGGTTGGGGTGTATGGGACCCCCTCGATAAACCGCTAAGTGCTAAGTCTTTTCCAGCAAGTCCCAACATTGGTACTATTTGCCTAACAACAAACTAAACTTGCATAGGGAGTAATTAACCCTCTTTCTTAATCAACAACCCCGGGCCAGTGCTCCACATGAGTGTTGGTCCGAAACGGGGGTTCTGCGGGGCCGCCTTGGGGCAACCCGAGGTATCTGGTATACACCCGTAGAATCGCCCATCCGGTCGTGTCCTGAGACTTAGATACGCGCGGCTACTATCAGGGTGTCGACACGCCGGGAGGATTTGCTGGATTAGCCTTACCTTAGTTCGGTATATCTTGAGCACGGGATTCTAAGAATACTCGGGTCTTCCCACTTTGGAGTTGCGACTCCGCGGATCGTGGGCTTGTAATGGGTCAAGTTGGAACACCCCTGCAGGGTTTGAACTTTCGAAAGCCGTGCCCACGGTTATGTGGCAGATGGGAGCTTGTTAATTCCGGTTTTAGATAACTTGACACAATGTTACTAATACACTACCAGCGTGTGTTCCGTGACCGTCAATTTCCGAATAGGGATTCGGGAGTTGAACACGGAGGGGTTATGCTTGTTGAGCTTATAGCTAGGATCACGTCGTGATCACTTCTCGCTGAGGCCTTTCTCTTCTCGCTCTCACTCACGTAAGCTAGTTGCTAGTTGCTGCTGCAGACACTTATTCTTTTTCTTCAGCCTTATCCTCTCCCAAAGGCTTAGATAGTCTTGTTACCCGGAAACAGGATTGCTGAGTCCTCTGTGGCTCACAGTTACTTCACACACCAGATGCAGGTCCAGCTGTGAGCTATCCAGGTGATGGCACCGAGCTGGATTGGGAGTACGACGAGGAGCGTAGTCGGTACTATGTGCGATACCCGGATGATCAGTAGTGGAGACTCTTACTAGGATTCGATCCGCCTGTGGTTTATTCATCTAAGTTTGGTATCTTGCTTTTGGATTTTGCCCTTAGAGGGTTGTGATGTTCTTAATGTATGATGATTGAGACTTGAATTGTAATTCTGTGACGTGGCGAGTGTAAGCCAACTATTTTCTGTTTACAATCCCCTCTTTTACATGAGATGTGCAAAGATTACCGAACTTGAGATCATTCTAGGATGGATTTATGCCTTTAAGTCGTGCCTCGACACGTAGGAGGTATAACTCCATCCTGGGCATTATAAGTTGGTATCAGAGCCTTCTCCGACCTAGGAGCCCCCACTGTTTGATCGAATCGTTGACGGTCGAGTCTAGGCACACACTGAAAACTTTTTTTGAGTCCTATATTATATCGGAGAGTAGGATTTCTTTGCTTCTCATCCCTTTTCTCTCTGGTGAGGACTCCTGACGACTACTCTTGTCTCTCCTATCTTCAAAAATTGCACAAATTTTTTTTTAGGAATCCCGCGAGTATTCTGGGATTGTTTCGATGTTCTTGTTACAAGGATATTGTTCTCGATGCCTCCTGTTACCGAGGAGTTGAGCTTCGGGGTATTGTTGTCACAAGCATATCGCGGCAGTACTAAATACTTAAGACGACCGACATCGAAAATCTCTCCTATACGGCCAGTGGCAAGATAACCCCGACATCACCCAGTACTGGGGAGGTAGTTCGGGAGTATTGCCATAGCTTGTTATAGTGGATGCTTTTCGAAGGTCCGAGGTACACAGTTTCCGAGAAAGACTGGTTATGTGTTGAAGGATGGATAGACCTGGATGTAGGTTTAGAGTTGATTGCGCGGTGCTTCCCGTGTATCCCCAACACCTGATTGCATAACTGGAATCTTTCGGAAATCTATAGGTGGGTTTTATCCAGTAGATCGTAGGCATTCTTCCAACGAATGCAGGTTAGCGAGTTCGGGGTTCTACATTGAGTGAAGGGGTTATATGACCGATGTTACTATCAGGAGTTGCATCTTAAAGGGTCCTTGGCTATGCTGATCCGAGGATTGCAAAACCTTTTCGTAACGCGTTCATATGCTTTCAGCACAAAGATGTTAGGACGAAACTCCTCTCTTGTGTTTGTTCCCGTCCGTACCTTGTTGTTTTCTTATTTTTCCTTTTGTCCCCTATGTGGCTTCTCGTGAAGATTGATGTTATCATTTAACTAAGAATTTCATTCGTTCCTCTTGTTCGAATGATTTCATTCGTTCCTATTGTTCGAATGATTATTGTGAAGACTTGTTGCAATTCATTCCATTGATTCAGCTTATACCTTTTGTCAATCAATTGCTGATTCGTGGTCATCTCTTACAGGATGGCTCCGAAAAAGGTTCCCAACGCTAACCCAGAGGTGGAAGAGATCCCAGAACATCCTCCTTCCCCTCCTCCTCCGCCTGAGGCTTGGAGAGCAATTATGCAGACTACAGCTCAGAACACTCAGTTCATGATGCAGATGATGCAGCAGATGCAAGCTATGCAAGCTAATCAGGGTGTTCCAGGGAATCAAGGCAACTTCTTCCAGCAGCACCATGCTACCCTCAACCAGTTCTTGGCTAACAATCCTAAAGCTTTCAGTTACTGTGTCGACCCTCTTGATGCTGAAGATTGGTTAACCGACATAAAGAAGCATTTTGAGTGCAGTAACGTGAAGGAAGATGATTATGTGAAGTTTGCAGCCTTCCAACTGAAAGATCAAGCAGCTGACTGGTGGCAGCAGTACAAAGACTCCAGGCCAGGTCAAGTGATCTCTTGGGAGAATTTCTGCAAGGATTTCCGCTCGCACCACATTCCTACAAGTGTCATCGAGGGTATGCGTGAGCAATTCCGCAACCTGAAGCAGGGCTCCATGACAGTCTATCAGTATAATGTCAAGTTCCAAAACCTCGCTCGCTATGGTAAGCAAGACATTCCTGATGCCAAGAGCAAAATCTATCAGTTCCGTGGAGGTCTCAAAGATGAACTTCAGCTTGCTCTCACCTTGTTCGAGCCCGATGAATTCGACAAGTTCTATAACATGGCTTTGAAATAAGAAGCAGCTCAGCTTAAGATGGAGGCTTCTAAGAAGAGAATCCGAGATGCCGTTCACTCTTCCTCATCGTCTCAGATGGTCTCGAAGCATCAGGAATTCTGGCTTCCTCCTCCTCCAGTGATTCGAGCTCCATACAACAACTCCAACAACAAGAACTCTAGTGGTCGTGGTTTCTCCCACCCACCCAACCCGAGCAACCAGTCGAAGAAGCAGTTTCAGTCTCAAGGCTCCAAGTCAAGTGGCTCTCATTTCCGTCCTCTCTTTGAAGTGGTGTGCAACAAGTGTGGCTAGAAGGGTCACTATGCCAACAGATGTCTGAATCCGAAGCGTCTTCCACCTCCTCCACCTGTGAGTTCAGCTATTGTCAGGCATGATCCAAAGGCAGCAAGGGTCAATCTGATGAATGCAATACAAGCGGAGAATTCTCTTGATGTCATTTTGGGTAACCTTCCAGTTAACTCTTTTCCAGCTAAAGTGTTATTTGATTCGGGTGCTTCACATTCTTTCATGTCATACCCGTTTGCATCCAAGCATAGTGTGACCACAACAGCTTTACCGAGGCAGTTGGCAGTTTCTTCTCCGGGAAAGCAGGTGCATTCCAGTTTATATGCTCCAAATGTTTCCATTCGCATGGGAGATTATCGCTTTCTGGCTAATCCGGTGGTTCTTGGTAATTCTGACATCGACCTCATCCTCGGAATGGATTGGCTTTCTCAGCATGATGCTCACATTGATTGTGCTCAAAAGGAAGTCAAGATGACTCATTCTGATGAAGATGTGATTATCTTCGCCTCTAGGGATAACACTATTAGACTCTTCTCTCTCAATGATAAGGGCGAAATTAATGCCATATCTCAAATTCCGGTGGTGAACGAATATCAAGACGTCTTTCCTGAAGAACTTCCAGGCATGCCTCCACACCGTCAGGTGGAGTTTGTCATTGAACTCGAGCCGGGTACTGAGCCAGCATGCCGGCGTCCGTACAAGCTCTCTCCGGATGAATTGAAGGAATTGAAGAAGCAGCTTGATAAGCAGGAGAGTATGGGTCTCACCAGGCCTAGTACATCTTCGTGGGGCTGTGGTGTCTTATTTGTCAAGAAGAAAGATGGCACGGAGCGTCTCTGTGTTGACTACCGGCCATTGAACAAGAAGACGATTAAGAACAAGTATCCGCTCCCCAACATCAACGAACTCTTCGAGCAGCTCAAAGGAGCTAAAGTGTTCTCTAAGCTTGACCTCCGAATGGGCTATCATCAAATTCGCATTCGCGAGGAAGACATTCCCAAGACGGCCTTCAGAACGAGCTACGGTTCATATGAGTATACCGTCATGTCCTTCGGTCTCGCCAATGCTCCTCCTACCTTTTCAAGGATGATGCATTACATCTTCAACCCCTATACTGGCGAGTTTGTGCTTGTGTATCTGGATGATATTCTGGTGTTTTCCAAGAATGAAGAAGATCACGAAAAGCACTTACGTCTGGTTCTTGACCGACTCCGAGAGCATAAATTCTATGCCAAGTTCTCCAAGTGCGAGTTTTGGCTCGATAAGGTTTTGTACCTGGGCCACATCATCTCAGCTGACGGTATTGCGGTTAATCCCGAGAAAGTTGAAGCAATTGTCAACTGGGAAGCTCCTCAGAACGTCAAGCAGCTCCGCAATTTTCTGGGTCTTGCCAGCTATTGCAGAAGGTTCGTTGAGAACTTCTCCAAGATTGCCAAGCCTCTTTCCAACCCGCTTCAGAAGAATGTCAAATACTTTTGGTCTCCAGAGTGTGAAGTGGCATTCAAAACCCTCAAAGAGAAGCTCGTCTCTGCTCCAGTTCTGACTCCTCCAGATGAATCCAAGCCCTATGAAGTATTCTGTGATGCTTCTCTTCAAGGTCTTGGTGGTGTGCTTATGCAAGATAAGAGAATTGTGGCATACACTTCTCGTCAGCTAAAGCCAAGTGAGAAGAACTATCCCACACATGATCTCGAGCTAGCAGCTGTGGTACATGCTCTGATTACGTGGAGACATCTGTTGTTGGGCAGAAAGGTCGACATCTTCACTGATCACAAGAGCTTGAAGTACATCTTCACACAGCCGCATCTGAACCTCCGACAGACTCGTTGGGTTGAAATGATCCAAGAGTATAATCCCAGCATCGAATACACTCCTGGCAAGGCGAATGTGATTGCAGATGCTTTGAGCAGAAAGGCATATTGCAACAGCCTTCTTATCAAGCCGTACCAGCCTGAGCTTTGTGAAGCATTCAGGAAACTCAACCTCCAAGTTGTTCCGCAGGGTTTTCTTGCAAATCTCCAAATTGCTCCTACCTTGGAAGATCAAGTCCGTGAGGCCCAGCTCAGTGATACCATGGTGAAGAAAGTGAAACATGGGATTGCAAAGGGCACTCCAAAATACAAGTGCTTCCGTGTTGATGAGAGAGATACCTTATTCTTCGAGGACAGACTCGTTGTTCCCAAAGGTGATCTCAGGAAGCTCATAATGGAAGAAGCTCATGATTCTCTCCTTTCCATTCATCCTGGCAGTTCCAAGATGTATCAAGATCTCAAGCAATCTTACTGGTGGACATGCATGAAAAGGGAAATTGCCCAATTCGTGAATGAATGTGATGTATGCAGAAGAGTGAAAGCAGAACATCAACGTCCAGCCGGTCTTCTCCAACCTCTTCCTATTCTCGAGTGGAAGTTCGACCACATTGAAATGGACTTCGTCACTGGCTTTCCTAAATCCAAGCGAGGAAATGATGCTATCTTTGTGGTGATTGATAAGCTTACCAAAGTCGCTCACTTTCTTCCAGTCAAGGAATCAATCAATGCAGCTCAACTTGCAGAGCTGTACACTTCCAGAATTGTGTCCCTACATGGCATTCCTCAAGTTATATCCTCAGACCGTGGAAGCTTATTCACATCAAGGTTCTGGGACTCCTTTCAGTCCGCCATGGGCACTAAGATCAGGTTCAGCACTGCTTTTCACCCTCAGACTAGTGGTCAAGTCGAGCGCGTGAATCAGATTCTAGAAGACATGCTCAGGGCCTGTGTCATCTCCTTCGGCATGAAATGGGAAGACTGCCTTCCATTTGCCGAGTTCTCTTGCAACAACAGCTTTCAAGCAAGTGCAGGCAAAGCACCGTTTGAAATCCTTTATGGCAGAAAGTGCCGTACCCCTCTCAACTGGTCTGAAACAGGCGAACGTCAACTTCTTGGCAATGACTTGATCTCAGAAGCCGAAGAAATGTGCAAAGTCATACGTGAGAATCTCAAGGCCGCTCAGTCGCGTCAGAAGAGCTACTATGACGGCAAGCATCGTGATTTGGCTTTCAACATCGGTGATCATGTCTATCTCCGAGTTTCTCCGATAAAAGGCACCCAAAGATTCGGTATCAAAGGAAAACTTGCTCCTAGATACGTCGGGCCTTTCAAGATTCTTGGCAAAAGAGGCGATCTAGCCTATCAACTCGAGCTCCCTCCCAACTTTGCAAACGTTCATGATGTCTTCCATGTGTCTCAACTTCGCAAATGCTTCAAGGCACCTGAGCGCATGATTCCGTTTGAAGAGATTGATCTTCAACAAGACCTGTCCTACCGAGAGCACCCAGTTGCTATTCTCGAAGAAACCGAACGCAAGACCCGCAACAAGTCCATCAAGTTTCTGAAAGTCAAGTGGTCACATCACACCGACCGAGAGGCTACCTGGGAACGAGAAGATCATCTTTGTTCCGAGTACCCTTCCTTTTTCCAGTCCTAGATCTCGGGACGAGATCTTTTTGTAGTAGAGGAGAGTTTGTAATGCCCCGGATGTAATACTTTCCCTTTTGGGTATATAATATATCTCCGGCTTCATCTATTTCCATTCCGGGTTCTTTGTCTTTCGGGTTTCGTCGTTTTGTTGTGTGAGTGTGTGGCATTCATTCATATCATGTAGACATGTGCATCGCATTGCATTGTGTTGTCGGTTGCATCTGGTTCCACGCGTTCCTTCCCGTTGTCCGTTTCGTGTTCCGGAGCTCCCTCACGTGTCCGTGACGTCCCGTAGGCCTACTTTGTTGTTTGGGCGTGTAACGTTACCGGTGTGCCGCGAGGTTGTTGTGTTTGTTGTTGTTTTGTTGTGTGCAACCCGCCTCTCAAATCTCGTCTCGTTTGGACTCCGTTGGCTATCCCATCCGTCGCTCGTGTGGGTCCAAAGTGCCCCACTTCGTGTCCCAGAAACACCCCTACTGCAGTCTACTGCCTTCTCCTAGGCCTTTCTAAACTACCCCCACGATCGGATCCGTCGGATCGCGATCGGAGGGCTCTAAACACCCCCCACAACCCTAAACCTAGCAAAATCTGCTATATGTAGACCCCTTAGTCTATTTTGGCATCCCTAACCCTATCCCCTTCTTCCTCCTCTCTCCCCCTCATTTTTTCTTCAGATCCACCTACCCTCACACTCCACTTGGCATTTCCTGGCCGATCCAACCGGATCCCTTCGATCCACAGGCAGCCAGGTCAACGCCCTCGCCCTCGAGCCTCTCCGCCGGCTCGATCGGTTCCTCCCTCGAGCGCAAGGCCCTGGCGTGGACCACTTCGCCGTGGGCCTTCCCCTCCGCAGCCCAGGCGCCCCCGCTCCCAGGCACCCCGCCGCGAACGCCTCGGCCTCCCGCTCGCCCGAAGGCCTCGTCGTCGCGATCGAGCCAGCGCCCCGGACCACATCACCGTCGCTCCTGCCGCGAGGCCCATCGCCACCGCAGGCCGCCTCCTTCCCCTGGGCCGCCAGGTCGCCCACCGCGGCCCAGCCGCCCGTCCCTTCTCGCCTCTCGCCGGGCCGATATCCCCACCGGGCCGCCTCCAAGCCGCCTCGCCTCGCCTCCTCCGCGGGCCTCCGCCCGATCCGGTGCGGGCAGGCCAGATCGCCAGCTCCAGCGCGGGGCCGCGCCCTCTCTCCACCCCGGGCGGGCCTTCTCCACCGCACCGGCCCACTCCGTCATTTTTTCCCAGATCTAGATCTGCTTGAGGTTGTCTCCCCAATCTTAAGTACCCAGTATTTTTTTATTGTCTGATGCAATATTCAACTGTGCATAACTTTTTGTGCATAGCTCCGTTTTGCGCAAATGAGATGTCCAGACGTTCGTGGAGACTTGCTCTACATTTCATCTGTTGTTGTCATGCATGTTGGAGATCATCTAGGTGCTTGTTTGCTGTTGCAAGAGTGCATCATGATATAAACTGTTGTTATGTGATATTTTTGTGCCACCTTTGCCATGTGATATCTTTTAGCTCGTTTGTCCGAATGATGCAAATGACATGTCCACGTGTTCGTCTTGCCATGCTCTACATGTTGTATGTGATAGGTTGCATGGTAGATTTATTATTGCCTTGTTATCATCGTTGCAAAGTGCCATGTGGCTGTGATGTTGTTTCACTTGTTATGAAATGCCATCTTGTTGAGCTCGTTGCTATCGTTGTGTTTACCTCAATGATGCATGCTTGTATGTTTCGGAATCACCTTCATGTGTACTTTGATGAGGTGCTTACCTCTTGCCATGTTTAGTTTCGAGGTGACTTAAACATGCTCTTTTTATGCCATGATGAAATTGCCGTTTTAGGACTTAGTGGATTTTCACTAAGTCTGAAATCTGTAACGTTCCGATGCCATGTTCGTGTGATGTTCTAGGACAAACCATGTTAGTTTTGGAGTGGATCTTGATTGTTCCTTGTAGTATATATTGTTGTCTTTCCATTCATGTCATCACATGTCTATTTAAGTGGCTGTAGCATGTTTACCTTTTGCTCCAAAGTTTCAATAAAATTCTGCTGCCAGAATTTTATTGTCAAGTTCAATATGTCCAAGATCATTGCTATTGATCCGTGGCTCCGTTGGGGGTGCACCTTTGGACTTAGTTGCTGTAGTATATGTCTAGTTAGTGTTCATGCCCTTTGCCATGTTATTTGAATGCTGTAGCTCAATTATTTTGTGCTCCGAAGTTGCTATGATGCTGTAATTTTCAGCTTTCGCTCATTTCTTGTTTCGGGCATAACTTTTAGCCCGTAACTCCGATTTCAGCGAATCTTATATCAAACTTGATTGTTTTTCCGTGTAGATTAATAATATCAGATTGTTATCATGTTTTGAGGTGTTTTGCTTGAGTGATATTTTGCGTGCTCCGTGTGCATCCTTAGTGCATCCTTCATGCATTCATCTTTTTCGAGTGCGCATTGCATCTTGTTGATTGGTGCTTGGTGTGATTGTTTTGTTTAGAGCCGGAAGCAGAGACCGAGTACGAGTTCGAGCACGAGGTTACCAACGAGGTTGAGCACGAGGACCCTTCTTACGATCCAAACGACTTCTCTTCAGGCAAGATGACCGAACCCCGATAACATTACTATCTTTGCCTATTGCTAGTAGTCTCGATCTATAGTTTTGCCTCGATGCCCATGATCTTCTTGTCAGCCTCCTACTTGTAACCAATTGCCATGTTTAACCAACCTACCTATGCAAACCGTTGCTTGGCTAAGTACGCTTCGCTCAGCCCTTCTTATAGCATTGCTAGTTGCAGGTGAAGATCAAAGATGCTTGCTTCATGTTGAAGTTTGGTTGGGTTATATCACACTATATAAATGCTTAAAATGAAATCATCTATATATTGGCAAGGGTGGAAGGCTAAGCCTTTTGCTTGGTGATTTGTTCCATTCATGCCGTTAGGAACCGTATAAACCGGTGTTATGTTCCTTGATTATGCGTTCCTAACACGGTTGGGGTGTATGGGACCCCCTCGATAAACCGCTAAGTGCTAAGTCTTTTCCAGCAAGTCCCAACATTGGTACTATTTGCCTAACAACAAACTAAACTTGCATAGGGAGTAATTAACCCCCTTTCTTAATCAACAACCCTGGGCCAGTGCTCCACATGAGTGTTGGTCCGAAACGGGGGTTCTGCGGGGCCGCCTTGGGGCAACCCGAGGTATCTGGTATACACCCGTAGAATCGCCCATCCGGTCGTGTCCTGAGACTTAGATACGCGTGGCTACTATCAGGGTGTCGACACGCCGGGAGGATTTGCTGGATTAGCCTTACCTTAGTTCGGTATATCTTGAGCACGGGATTCCGAGAATACTCGGGTCTTCCCACTTTGGAGTTGCGACTCCGCGGATCATGGGCTTGTAATGGGTCAAGTTGGAACATCCCTGCAGGGTTTGAACTTTTGAAAGCCGTGCCCGCGGTTATGTGGCAGATGGGAGCTTGTTAATTCCGGTTGTAGATAACTTGACACAATGTTACTAATACACTACCAGCGTGTGTTCCGTGACTGTCAATTTCCGAATAGGGATTCGGGAGTTGAACACGGAGGGGTTATGCTTGTTGAGCTTATAGCTAGGATCACGTCGTGATCACTTCTCGACGAGGCCTTTCTCTTCTCGCTCTCACTCACGTAAGCTAGTTGCTAGTTGCTGCTGTAGACACTTATTCTTTTTCTTCAGCCTTATCCTCTCCCAAAGGCTTAGATAGTCTTGTTACCCGGAAACGGGATTGCTGAGTCCTTTGTGGCTCACAGTTACTTCACACACCAGATGCAGGTCCAGCTGTGAGCTATCCAGGTGATGGCACCGAGCTGGATTGGGAGTACGACGAGGGGCGTAGTCGGTACTATGTGCGATACCCGGATGATCAGTAGTGGAGACTCTTACTAGGATTCGATCCGCCAGTGGTTTATTTATCTAAGTTTGGTATCTTGCTTTTGGATTTTGCCCTTAGAGGGTTGTGATGTTCTTAATGTATGATGATTGAGACTTGAATTGTAATTCTGTGACGTGGCGAGTGTAAGCCAACTATTTTCTGTTTACAATCCCCTCTTTTACATGAGATGTGCAAAGATTACCGAACTTGAGATCATTCTAGGATGGATTTATGCCTTTAAGTCGTGCCTCGACACGTAGGAGGTATAACTCCATCCTGGGCATTATACTAATGCCCTTTAAGTGTTTTTCACCTGCTAACCTATAGCCCTCCCGGAGCACACCATGACGCCTCCTTATCGGAGGGGAACTCTTTGCCGTCTGGAGAGACAGAGAGTGACCCGCCGGTCCGAGCTCCATCGCCCGTGGCCCGCGGGGACATCGAAGTGTCCTCCCAGTGTGCGTCTTCCGCTCAAGGAGATGGGGGCGGGGCAAGTGATAGGGCGACCGAGGGTAACACCTCGGCTGTCGCTGACCATGGGGAAACAATCCCCATGGGAACCAAAGACGGGGGGCCCAAACAATCTGGGTGTCGGTGTATTTGGATCAACACCTATGGGATCACAAGAATCCCTACTACGGTTGCGGGGCGCTGGGTTGAGAGAAGAGCGGATCCAACAGTTAGCACACGGTTCCTTTACCCAGGTTCGGGCCGCAAAGATGCGTAAAACCCTACTCCTGCTTTGGTGAATTATATGTTTGTGTTCTTCAGCTGGCTATGGGGCGTGAGGAGCTCCAGAAAGCCGAGTCGTGAGGAGTTCTAAAGAGCCGAATCCTTCTCCTGGTCGCCTCGGGCCTCCTTTTATAAGGAAAAAGGGGTTGCCACAGTGGCACATAGGAGGTGGAAAGGGTACAGTGATGCGAGGTTATCCCTCGCATTACATGACAAGGCGCATTTAATGCGCCTAGCTTAGGTGTCCTCGCTTTATCGGGGACGGGGGAGACATCCATCTTGTCCGTCGCCGCTCCTTCTTGCGTCGACATGCGCCCTGGCCAGCGATGCCTGAGGTGCCATGTAGGCAGGCAGGCAGCTGAGGTGGCGCAATGGTGGGTCTCCACGAAGATCTGCATGTTGCCACACAGGAGCCTGCCCAGCTGGTTGGGTCGGCAGCTGCATGGGGCGGTGGAAACTCAGTTGGTGCGGGCCTGACGGTGGCCCTGCGGGTGTCCTCGGCAAGGGCCTTGCCGGGGCCCCGACAAGGGTCTTGCCGCGGCGCCTGCTATCATCCCCGGCAAGGTGCTTGCCGGAGGTCTTGTGGTCCTCCTTGGCTGGGATCCCGCCAAGGGTCGTCATCCTCTTAGTGTGTGTATCTGTCCTTGAATGTCTTCACAAAGATCTGCATGCCACCACGGGGATATCTCCCGAATCCTTGCCCCATGGGGGCAGTGGACTCAAGGGTGATCCGCTCCGTAGGCGTGGGGCGAGCTGCCGCGGCAAGGGTCCTCTCGGGGCTGCCAGAGCCGGCCCCGGCAAGGATCTTGCCAGGGCTGCTGAAACTGGATCCCGGCAAGGATCATGCCGGGGGAAGCCGCTTCGTCCCTTTGCTCTTTGTGGTCTTGTTCTTGGCGTTGCTCCAGTTCCATCGAGCTTCGGTCTTACCTTGTCTCACCTCCCCTGCTATGCTTGGTGTGGTGGTGCCCGTGGCTCAGACTACCCGTGCACAGTCATATGGGTACAAAAAATGTACCCCTCTTTTTGTACACCGACACGAGGCCCCGCCGAATACTGATCCAGAGCCTAGCGTGGCTCCGGGGTCCGAAGACCAAACCCCCAAGGCGGGAGAGGATACGACGGTGCCCGGGGTCAACTCGGAGGCGCCGGACCCTCTGGAGGGAGTACTACAGAGTGCTTCCGTCATGGAGGAGCACCGCACCGTGATGGGTGCGGTGATGAAGAAGATTCAGTCTGTCAAAGGCGGACTGAATGAAGCCTTCAACAGCCAGCTAACATGCTTTGAGGTAGGCAATGTAGTGTTCTTTATGGAAGTTTATTTGTTTTATATGCACATATATAGCCAGTAGCCCCTGATGCTTTGTGTGATTCTGAACAAAATCGGATGAAGTATCCATAGTATAGCATATTATAGAGCTGAACTGTATGCTTTTGTATTTGAACAGGCTTCACTGGTTGCGGCAACTGCACGAGATGGAGAAGTTGCCAAACTAAATCAGAAGCTTTTGTTGTCCAACGCGGACCTCGACCGCGTCAACCAGCGTTTAGATGAAACGCAAGGTATGCAGATTTGAAAAATTGAGATGTCAAGAAGACTAATTAATTGAGTATGAGTAGCAAATCCTTATGATATTCTGTATTAAACAGTTGGCACCACTGAGCTCGAGGCCCTCAAGGGTGAACTCGCGAAGGCCAAGAAGGAGGCCGAGGCGAGCAAGGTAATCGCTGACAAAGCGGTTGCCGATCTAGAGGCCGGCCGCGTGCCAAGAACACGTGGCTCGGGTGTCTGAAGTCGAGGATGAACTCAAAGATGCTATTCGCAACTGCGAGGCGTTGGAGTTGAAGGCTTCGGAACAAGCATCCGAGCTCACTGCGGCAGTTAAGGCTGCCCAGGATGCGCAAAGCGAGTCACGCAACGTGTGTGAGGAGATCAAGCAGGCGCGGGAGATAGCATCTGGTAAGACTTTTCTCTTACAAAGCATCTTCGTAGGGCGGAAGTACCTTGGGCTGACACGGTTATGGAGTTCTCCAGGCGTGTTTGCTGATCTTCCGAGGAGCAGTGCTGACGCCGCCCAATACTTCCGAGCCCAGGAGGGGAATGACACAGAGAAGCTGTTCTGGCCGCAGTTCTATGCGCCAAAACATCCGGTGCCCCTCAACGACCAGATGAAGCAGCTGGTCGAGTTGCACAATATGGCGGGTTCGGCCATGAAGGACTTGATGGTCTGGCTATGGCCCACTGAGCCGGTCCCAAGTAGCTACTTTGGATTGGTGAAGCGGGTTGTCGAAGCGAGTCCACGGGTCGACGCGTTGAAGCGTTCGGCCTGCATGGAGGGTGCTTGGATGGCCTTCGCCCGTGTAAAAGTGCACTGGACGAAGATGAAGGCGCATGATATAGCTACTGCTAGCCGCCCGAAGGCAAGGAGCACCGCAAGCCAAAGAGATACTTGACGTCATGGAAGGCGCCCGCCTTGTAGAAGGCCAGTGCTCAAAAGATATTATCTTTGAGTAATTGTAGCCAGTTGTAAAGACTTGAACCGTTGTATATAACTTTTGCGCTATTATAATGTGAGCGACTTTTACCTCATGTGCGTCCGTTTATTTAATTCTGAAAATTTCCAGCCATCGGCTTCAGCCCTAGTGTGAATAGTACTGGGGTGTTCGGTCATATGCATAGACACTCTTTATCCAACATCTTGGTCCGTGTAGGAGGTGTATGCGGAGCGAACCACACAATCAGACTATGCAGCGTTATTGCTTTCACTTAGCCATAGTAGTTTGACAAGTGCGGCTAGGTACTAGCCCCTGGTGCGTATATGATATTTCCAAATTAAGGTATCCATCTATACACGGCTGGGCGAAAACCAACCCTTTGTATAACACGGGGTAGATCTCCATCTATCGTAGTATAACACTTAGTCACCGGATCACGGACCATGTTCTCGCATATCATGACAGTTAGTTTTCGGCTTTCTCTACTGAGGTGCTTGACCGGACGAGCCAGAAGTACAATCACAGTAGTTCTCCCTTTACACCCTAGCCGAACAATCGGCAACATAGGGGTAAGCACATGAGCCGGGCAACCCAACTATTGACCCAAGACATGATTCGAAACTGATGCATATAAAGCAAATATCCAGGACGCCGAACACTCCCTATAGGTGTTCGGGCTTTTCGACATATACCGGGCTGGATACAACCCCTGGTAATGGACCCTATTGTCAAGGCACATGTGGCAATCTGACGTGGGGAGAGAACACTGGTGGTGATATAAAACTCTAAATATAATATAAACCAAGCTGTTTCTATAATATCCCGTGATAGTACGGCGAGCCGTATGTTTACAGATAATGCCAATAACTTCCTTGGATATTTTACATGCCAGAAAGGTATAAAAACGAAAAGAGAAAAAAGGTTTTCACAGTGTCTTAATCTAAAAAGAAACCTTAGTGCGGGTTCCTAATGCACGTCAGCGCCGTTTTCTCCTTTGTAATGTGTCCTTGCAGCGGGGAGTGTGATGGCCGCCTGTAAAAAAGAAAGAAAAAAACGTGGAAAAGAAAAGAAGTCCAGTGTGGTCGTAAACAAAACTGGTTCGTTTAATGAACCTTGAAGGATAATTTTAAAGTCTGAATAGGGTTGAGCCAAACTATGGACTATTTATCTGCAGTGTGCCCCCCAGCGCCGCCCAAGGAATTTTAAGGGCATAATTGTGTGCACGAGGCACGTAATCTACCACCTTATGGGGCAGTCATTGGGGGCGTAGCTGCTAATCTAGCTCAGGTTCATCCGAGCTGCCGCACTGAGGCGTATGCCGGACACATTTAGCTGTGTCCGCGGTCTTAACGACTGATAGGCTGTCCGGCTTGAATAGGCCATTTTGGACTTTGGTTGCCAAGGCCGCAGTGTCCTCCTCCATACAGAGAGAGCGCTCCATATTTCCATTGACCGCGATGACTCCACGTGGTCCAGGCATTTTGAGCTTTAAATAAGCATAATGCGGCACTGCATTAAAGCGGGCGAAGTCCGTTCTTCCGAGTAGTGCATGATAGCCACTTCGGAATGGAGCTATGTCGAAGATTAGTTCTTCGCTTCGGAAGTTATCGGGAGAGCCGAATACGACCTCTAATGTTAAAGAGCCCGTGCAGCAGGCTTCTACGCCCGGTATCAGTCCTTTAAAGGTCATGCTGCTTGGCCTGATTCTTGACGGGTCTATCCCCATCTTGCGGATAGTGCCCTGATATACCAGATTGAGACTGCTGCCGCCGTGCATAAGGACTCGAGTGAGATGGTATCCATCGATTATTGGCTTGAGCACTAGGGCAGCCGAACCCCCGCGATGGATACTAGTCGGATGATCCCTACGATCAAAAGTGACCGGACAGGCCGACCATGGGTTGAATTTGGGGGCAGCAGGCTCGACGACATAGACATCTCGGTGTGCGCACTTGCGCTCCCTCTTTGGGATATGAGTGGCATAGATCATGTTCATTGATCTCCGATGGAAATTTCTTCTGTCCCCTTGTGTCTGGTGCGGTTCATCCTCGTCTTCGCTCTGAGGTCCCTTTCCCTTGTGTTCGGTGTTGAGCTTGCCTGCCTGCTTGAAGACCCAACAATTACGGTTGGTATGGTTTGCAGGTTTACCTGGGGTGCCATGGATCTAGCAGGGCCTATCTAATATTTTGTCCAAGCTGGATGGACCGTCTTTGTTTCCTTTAAATGGCTTCTTCCGTTGACCGGGTCTGGAGCCACTGAATCCGCCGTTTATCGCTGTATCATCTGGGCTTCCAGCATTATTTCGATGTTTTTTATTACGTCGTGGCTTTCCATTGCCGTACCCGATTTCAGATGTTCTAGGGTCACTGGTGCTTCTACGAGCTAGCCAGCTGTCCTCGCCTGCGCAAAAATGGGTCATGAGTGTAGTTAGGGCTGCCATTGTTCTCAGCTTTTCCTGTCCGAGGTGTCTAGCTAGCCATTCGTCTCGGACACTGTGTTTCAAGGCCCCTAAGGCTTCGACGTCCAGACAATCGACGATTTGGTTCTTCTTAGTGAGAAACCGATTCCAAAGCTTGCGGGCTGACTCCCTGGGTTGTTGGATGATGTGACTTAGGTTGTCAGCATCTGGGGGCCAGACATAGGTCCCTTGAAAATTGGCCCGAAAAGCATCCTCAAGTTCTTCCCAACTTCCAATGGAGTTCTCTGAGAGGCTGTTTAGCCAGTGCTGAGCTGGTCCTTTCAGCTTGAGGGGTAAGTATTTGATGGCGTGGAGATCATCTCTACGAGACATGTGGATGTGAATAATAAAGTCTTCTATCCAGACAGCAGGATCCGTTGTCCCATCATACACCTCGATATTTATGGGTTTAAACCCTTCTGGAAATTTGTGATCCAGCACCTCATCGGTGAAGCACAGAGGGTGTGCGGCACCCTTGTATTTTGCTATGTCATGGCATATGTCCGACGGTTGTGATGTTTGGTATTGATCTCGAATGGGTATATGACCGGCATGATTGGCTTGAAAGCCGCCGTCCCGTGCCGGAGCACGGTCCCTGGATCCGTAGATGGATCTGGTCTTGCCAGCCTTTTTGTTCAGGTCCTCACACAGATTGTGTTTCCGGCCCTGAGCCGCATCCTCCTTTCCTTTACGGGGCGGGGGTGCGGGCTTGTGTACATCGTTGCTAGCCACTCTGTCCCATCCACGAGGTGGTCGGTCTGGCTTGTCGGCGGTTATTCTTCAGCGGTATAGGCGCAGTAGCGTCGTCGTCGAATTCTGGCAGCAGTTTACGCTTAGGATAGCCTTTGGTTTGGCGATTGCAGCCATATTTTTGCTCAGCGTCCAACACTTCATTCCATCTATCATTGAGCGTATCCTGTGCAGCTCGAAGCCATCGCTGCTGCTTTTTCAAGCTCCTTGCGGTGGCAATAAGTCTCTGATGGAAGCGCTTTTGTTCTAAGGGTTCTTCTGGAACTATGTATTTGTCGTCGCCCAGGCTAACATCCTCATCGAAGACATGTTCATAATTGTTGTCTTCAGCATCGCTGTCATCAGACAGCGGTTTAGGACTATGTTTGCCGTCCTCTCGCTCGTCCTGATCCATCGCTGGATCTGCGGGGTCTTCGGCTTGCTCTGGACTGTCATCGTCGTTAGTGACAGTGTTGCCATCTTTCCCTTTACGGGATTTAGTTTGACGCTTCGGACACCGATGCTTGGGAGGTTCATCGACAGGCTTGTCCTTTGTGGGATCGTTTTTGCCGTCGCCCTCCTTCTCCTTAGGTGTATCCACCATATACACGTCGTGTGAAGACGTAGCTGTCCATCGCCCGGTTACGGGCGGGTTTTGGTCTAGATTTGCTTCAGCTTCGAGGTCCATCCCTTCAAAGTCTTTGGAAGCATAGTCAAGTAGATCAGTTAGATCTTCGACCGTGGCTACCAAGTGGGTGGTGGGTGGGAACTGAAATTCTCCATCATCAGCCTCCAGTTCAAACCGGATATAATTCGGCTATGTGTGCCCAGCTAAGGAGAGAGATTTTAATGAATTTAGCACATCGCCAAAAGGTGAGTGCCGGAAGATATCTACAACGCTGAATTCAGCGATAGACGCCTGATCAAGCTCAAAGGGCGCAGATGCACATGGTTCAAAACCTGCAGCCGGAGACGAGCCCGGAGTTCCGGTAACACAGATCCCGCTCAGAGTTGGGTTTGTGTGCAGCTCCAGCGCCGCTGGGTCTGCGGCTTCCACGGCGGGTTTGAGCTTCCCATCCTCGGATGACGCATTCTATTCCGGACCTAGGGCCAGAACAGTTACATGTGCTATTCCCTAGAGGTGGTCCGATGACAGAGTTAGGTCATGTTCATCGTGGTGGCAGGGAGCAATCACCGTGGGCTCGAATCCGTTGAAGATCAAGTCTCTGCGGATATCTGCAACGCAGTTCAAGCTTCCAAATCTAACCTGGTGGCCAGGGGCGTAGCTCTCAACCTGCTCGAGGTGGCCTTCTGTGTTGGCACGGAGCATGAAGCCATCGACACAAAAAGCTGCCGGGAGAAAAAGTTCCCTCGGCGGTGCCGTCGTTTTGACGAAGCGATCCATCAGTCCTTCGGTCGACGACATACTGGAACTCTCAATGAAAGCACCATTATCGGTGTCAAAACCGGCGGATCTCGGGTAGGGGTCCCCTAACTATGCGTCTGAGGATCGATGGTAATAGGATACCGGGGACACGATGTTTACCCAGGTTCAGGCCCTCTCGATTGAGGTAATACCCTACTTCCTGCTAGAGATCTTGATGAATATGGTTACAAGAGTCGATCTACCTCGAGATCGTAATGGCTAAACCCTAGGAGTCTAGCCTCTGATTCTATTGTTTCTCTTCTACCTTAGCCTCTACGGACTAAACTCTCCAGTTTATATATGTACCGGAGGGCCCTAGGGTTTGTACATAACCATCTTGCAGAGGAAGGAAAGATTACACCCGAACCTAAAATCTACCATTATACGCATATAGGAGTCCTATCCGGATACGAGAGACGATCTTCAGCAATGATCTTCATGGCCCACCAGTCCAGCCCACCACGAGTTATCTAGCCACCCGAGGACCCCTCGATCCAGGACTCCCTCAATAACAATTACTATTCAAATATTGATTGAAATCACTGAAAATGTAACTATGAAAAAGAACAAGAAATTCATCGATATTAATGGTAGCACCATAGACTACCAAAACATGGCATATTTTATGCCCGTGATAGAAGTTTCTTTACCTGAACATGCAATTTACTGACGAATAATGGTAACACGAAACATTGCCAAAGCATGACATATTTGATGCCCATGATAAAAGTTTCTTTACACACATGCAATTTACTAAAGAATAATGGTAACTACACAAATTGCCAAAGTATGGCATCTTTTATGCCCATCATAGAAGTTTCTTTACCCTCACAACTTAGGATGACCTCAAAGCATGGCTTACACGATACTGTTGTTGCACAAATTTTAAGAGACGATAACCAAAGTAGATGCGCAACCGGTGGGAGGGATAAGGGAGGGCATGCGACAACACGGAGGGGAGAAAACTCGACATCAAACATGGATACAAGATCTTAATTACAATTAGTAGGACCTGACGACATGGCTTGATGCATTAACTGTTGATGTGGCAATCTTTCATGACTAGGAGAAATATGTTAGGTGATACGTCTCCAACGTATCTATAATTTTTGACTGTTCCATGCTATTATATATTCTGCTTTGGATGTTTAATGGGCTTTATTATACACTTTTATATGATTTTTGGGACTAACCTACTAACCCAAGGCCCAGTGCAAATTGCTGTTTTTTTGCCTATTTCAGTGTTTCGTAGAAAAGGAATATCAAACGGAGTCCAAACGGAATGAAGCCTTCGGGAGAATTATTTTTGGAATCGTATCTACCCAGAAGACTTGGAGTACACGCGAGGGAACGAGAGAGGTGGCCATGAGGGTCCAGGGCGCGCCCAGGGGGGCAGGCGCGCCCCCACCCTCGTGGGCCCCCTCTGGCTCCCCTGATGCCCTCCTTCCTCCTATATATATCCATGTACCCTGAAAACATCGAGGCAACAGAGAAAACCCTAATTCCACCGCCGCAACCTTCTGTTCCCGTGAGATCCCATCTTGGGGCCTGTTCCGGAGCTCCGCTGGAGGGGGATCCATCACGGAGTGCTTCTACATCAACACCATAGAATCACCAATGAGTTGTGAGTAGTTTACCACAGACCTTCGGGTCCATAGTTATTAGTTTGATGGCTTCTTCTCTCTTTTTGGATCTCAATACAAAGTTCTCCTCGATCTTTGAGGATATCTATTCGATGTAATCTTTTTGAGGTGTGCTTGTCGAGATCCGATGAATTGTGGGTTTATGATCAAGATTATCTATGAACAATATTTGATTCTTTTCTAAAATCTTTTATGTATGATTATAATATCCTTGCAAGTCTCTTCGAATTATTGGTTTGGTTTGGCCTACTAGATCTATAGTTCTTACAATGGGAGAAGTGCTTGGCTTTGGGTTCAATCTTGCGGTGTACTTTCCCAGTGACAACAGGGGCAACAAGGCACGTATTGTATTGTTGCCATCCAGGATAAAAAGATGGGGTTTATATCATATTTCTTGAGTTTATCCCTCTACATCATGTCATCTTGCTTAAAGCATTACTCTGTTCTTATGAACTTAATACTCTAGATGCATGCTGGATAGCGATCGATGTGTGGAGTAATAGTAGTAGATGCAGAATCGTTTCGGTCTACTTGTCACGGACGTGATGCCTATATATAATGATCATGCCTAGATATTCTCATAACTATGCGTTTTTCTATCAATTGCTCGACAATAATTTGTTCACCCACCGTAGAATTCTGCTATCATGAGAGAAGCCACTAGTGAAACCTATGGCCCCCGGGTCTATTCTCAACATATTAATCTTCCATCTACTTTACTTTGCTTTATTAACTTTCTGTTCTTATACCAAAAATACCAAAAATATTACACTATCCTATCTATCAGATCTCACTTTCGTAAGTGACCGTAAAGGGATTGACAACCCCTTATCGCGTTGGCTGCGAAGTTCTTATTTGTTTGTGTAGGTGCGAGGGACTCGCGCGTGGTCTCCTACTGGATTGATACCTTGGTTCTCAAAAACTGAGGGAAATACTTACGCTACTGTGCTGCATCACCCTTTCCTCTTGGAGGGAATACAACATAAGCTCGAGAAGTAGCAAGAAGAATTCCTGGCGCCGTTGCCGGGGAGATCAACGCAAAAGTCATATACCAAGTACCTATCACAAACCCTTATCCTTCGCACTACGTTATTTGCCCCTCGTTTTCCTCTCCACCACATCACCCTTGCCGTTTTATTCGCCCTTCTTTTTCCGTGTGTTTACCGTTTGCTTGCCTCTTGTTTGCTTGTGTGTTGGATAGCTTGCTTGCACTATGGCTCAAAACAATACAGAATTGTGTGACTTCTCCAATACCAACAATAATGATTTTATTAGCACGCCTATTGCTCCTATTACTGATGCTGAATCTTGTGAGATCAATGTTGCCCTGTTGAATCTTGTCATGAAAGATCAATTTTCTGGCCTTCCTAGTGAAGATCCCGCTACTCATCTGAATAACTTTGTTGATTTGTGTGATACGCAAAAGAAGAGGGATACGAATAATGATATTGTTAAATTAAAGCTATTTTCGTTTTCACTTAGAGATCGTGCTAAAACTTGGTTTTCCTCTTTGCCTAGAAATGGCATTGATTCATGGAACAAGTGCAAAGACGCCTTTATCTCTAAGTAGTTTCCTCCCGCTAAGATTATCTCTATTAGAAACGATATTATGAATTTTAAGCAACTAGATCATGAGCATGTTGCACAAGCTTGGGAGAGAATGAAACTAATGATACGTAATTGCCCTACACATGGTTTGAACTTATGGATGATTATACAAAACTTTTATGCTGGCTTGAATTTTGCTTCTAGAAATCTTTTAGATTCGGCCGCGGGGGCACTTTCATGGAAACTACCTTAGGAGAAGCCACCAAACTCCTAGATAATATTATGGTTAACTACTCTCAATGGCACATCGAAAGATCTACTAGTAAGAAAGTGCATGCTATTGAAGAGATTAGTGTTTTGAGTGGGAAGATGGATGAACTTATGAAATTATTTGCTACTAAGAGTGCTTCTTCTGATCCTAATGATATGCCTTTATCCACGTTGATTGAAAATAATAATGAATCTTTGGATGTGAATTTTGTTGGTAGGAATAATTTTGGTAACAATGCTTATAGAGGTGATACGTCCAAAACGCATCTATAATTTCTGCTTGCTCCATGCTTCTTTTGTGTGATATTGCTATGATATTGATGCACTTCCATACACTTTTGATCATATTTGGACTAACCTATTAACTTAGTGCACCACAGTGCCAGTTCCTGTTTTCTGCTGTTTTTCTATTTCAGGTTTCCTCCATATTAAAAGTGCTCCAAAAATTCCGGGAAAAATATAGGAAAAATCAGCGTACAGGAAGCTTCACGAAGAACCAAAGCGGGGCCAGAGGGGAGCCAGGGGTGGCCCAGGCGGCCACCTGGCGCGGCCCCACCCCTGGCCGCGCCAGGGGGGCGCCTGGGGCCCCTGCTCCGCCTCTGGTTGCCCCCCTTCGCATATATATTCCTCTCGTCCCGAAACCCTCGAGGACAGAACCCTTTTTCGCGATCTCGCCTCTGTTCCGCCGCCGCCGCGCTTCCAAGATCGGGAGCATCAGGAGAACTCTTCCCGGCACCCTGCCGGAGGGGAGAACCACCACCGGGAGCTTCTCCACCACCATGGACGCTTCCCGGATGAGTCGTGAGTAGTCCACCTTGGACCATGGGTCCATGATCAGTAGCTATGTGATGTTCTCCTCCCCTCTTTGCTCTTCATGGTTTAGACCTTGTGAGCTGCCCTACATGATCGACGCACATATGTAATCTTTCTGCTGTTGCTCTGCTGAGTTTGCTGGGATCTGATGGATTATGAGACTATGTTCAGATTGTGTTTGAGTAATATATTTGATTCACCTCTTTTATATCTTTGTTCTTGAGTAATTCTTGCATGCTCTCCGTTGCTATTTATTGCTTTGGCCAAGTAGTAGGTAGTAACTCCAAGAGGGAGCGTTATGCTTGATTGTGGGTTCATGCCCCCTGATGACTAGCTTGAGTGACAGAAACATGAGTCTAGGGGATGTGCTGTTGCCACAAGGGGGAAAATAACGGTGCTTGTACTTGCGGGTGCAAGGATTGTTTACTTTACACAAAGTTCTTTTAATGCAGTTGTCTGTTGCTTTGAGTTTACACTTTGGGTGGGATTCGCAACTTAATACCAGCGAGATGTTCTGGATAGATATCTCAAGGTGGATGATTAGTAGTAGATGTAGATGGATTTCGGTCTACTTGCCTTGGCGTACCGCCCATGCTTTTGAGCCTCTACCTTTCTTTGCAGCATAGTTTGCATTGGTTTGCGCACATAATCCTGTCAATTGCCCAGCTGTAATTTGTTTGCCTCGCTTTGCTGTTTTATCGTCTTTTGGGAGAGAGACATCACTAGTGAACATCATGGGACCCCGGTCCATATTACCACCGCTGATCACACCTGCTATTTACTTCCTGTTTTTATTTCCTAGTTGCAGTCATAGCTATCATTATTATCTCTTGTGTTTGATCCTTTGTAAACAACAAGGCCGGAGGGATTGACAACCTCTCTGTACTCGTTGGGAGCAAAGTTATTTGTATCTGTGTGCAGGTCCTGTCAACCGCTAAGTTTCTGGCGCCGTTGACACCTACTTGTCGACCCTCGGAGTCTCACGGGATTCGATCCTTGGTATCTTTTCCAAGGGAAATTTGCCGCTACGCTACATCTCAAACCTTCCACTTGGGGTAACCAACGAGGGGCGAGAAGCCATCAAGCAAGTGTCTGGCGCCGTTGCCGGGGACTCCACTCTTCAATATAGGGGAGTTGCACGCTATCTTTTATCTTTGCTTTTTAGTCTTGTTAGTTTACCTTTCAGCTTTTGCTTTAGTGTCCCTTACCAAAAATCACAAAAATAGTTATCTTGCTTGCTGCTGCTATGGGTTCCACCGAGAACACCAAGTTGTGTGACTTCACTAGTCATAACAACAATGACTTTATAAGCACGCCTATTGCTGCACCTGCCACTTCAGCACCTTCTTATGAGATTAAACCTGCTTTACTGAACCTAGTTATGAAAGATCAATTCTCCGGTGCTGGAGATGATGCTGCTTTGCACTTAAATAATTTTGTTGAGCTCTGTGATATGCAAAAGTACGAAGAAGTAGATGGTGATATTGTTAAGCTTAAGCCTTTTCCTTTCTCCTTGAGAGGAGGAGCTAAAATCTGGTTTCAATCCTTGCTTAGGAATAGTATAGATTCTTGGGACAAGTGCAAGGATGCCTTTATTGGGAAGTACTATCCCCCTGCTAAAATTATCCAACTAAGGAGTAACATAATGCATTTTAAACAATCGGATAATGAACACGTTGCCCAAGCTTGGGAACGCATGAAATCTCTTGTCAAGAACTGCCCTACTCATGGTTTGACTACTTGGATGGTTATCCAAACTTTTTATGCAGGCTTGAACTTTACCTCGCGAAACTTATTAAATTCGGCCGCGGGAGGAACCTTTATGTCAACTACACTTGATGCTGCCACTAAGCTTCTCGACGAGATGATGACCAATTATTCCCAATGGCACACCAAACGCGCTCCAACAGGTAGGAAGGTAAACTCTGTCGAGGAGATTTCCTCCCTAAATGAAAAGGTTGACTTGATCATGTCTCTACTTTCCAAGCAATCTTCTATTGATCCTCATGATGTTCCTTTAAATTCTTTGATTGCTCAAGATCAAGTAGATGTGAACTTTATCTCTAGAAACAATTTCAATAACAATGCTTATAGGAGTAATTTTGGTAGCAACCCTAGACCGTTCCCCTCTAATTCCTATGGGAACAACAATGCTTATCCTAGCACCAAGAACTCCACTTCTGAACTAGAGATTAGGCTTAAAGACTTCATCACTACCCAAAAGGCCTTCAATAAGAGTGTAGAAGAAAAACTAGACAAACTAGATAATCTCTCTTCAAAGGTAGACAATTTAGCCCATGAGGTAGAGTTGCTTAAAATTAGAACTTCCCCTCTTGAGGAGAGGAAGACCACTCCTATGAATGCTATTCAAGTGCAAATTAATGAAAACATTAGGATGATGGCTAAACTTGAAGAGAGATGGGCTAGAGAAAAGAAGGAAGAAGATAGAATTAAGAGCCTTCCTACCCACCACACTGTTGCTACTATCCAAGTTGTTGAGGATATCCAAACTCTTAGCACCCAATGCACTCCTAGTCCCATTGGACCTATTAATGGTGATGCCATGACCTCAACCGTAGAAGAAGAAACTCCTATGACCATAGAAGCTACCAAACAAGTGAGCCTAAAGGACACCACTACCACTTTACTTGATAGTAGTGACCTTGATTTTGATAATTGCACCCTTTCTAAAGTTATTGGTTTTCTTCACAAGATGTCTACAGATCCCCACACTAGCACACTTAATCTTGCCTTCACGGAGCATACCACTAATGCTCTTATCAAAGCTAGGGAGGAGAAGCTTAGGGTAGAAGCCTCCATACCTACAAAGCTAGAAGATAGTTGGGATCCTATGATTAAAATTAAGTTGAATAACTTCTCTTGCTATGCTTTATGCGATGTTGGATCTAGTACCTCCGTTATGCCCAAAAGAATGTATGATATGCTTGAATTGAAACCTTTTGATCCTTGTTCTTTTGTTGTTCGTCTTGTTGATTCTTCCATAAAGAAACCTTTGGGGAAGATCGACGATGTTCTTATCATTGTCAATGACAATTATGTTCCCGTTGATTTTACTATTATGGATATTGAATGTGAACCTTCTTGTCCAATTATTTTGGGACGTCCTTTTCTTCGCACCGTTGGTGCTATCATTGACATGAAAGAGGGGAATATAAAATTCCAATTCCCTCTAAAGAAAGGGATGGAACACTTCCCTAGAAAGAAGATTAAGTTGCCTTTTGAGTTCGTTACACGGGCTAGCTATTCTCTTACTCTTGATAAAACTTGATCTTCTCCTTTTTGCATCATGCCTAGCTTAAAGGCATAAAAGAAAGCGCTTTTGGGAGGCAGCCCACAACGAATTAGGTTTTATTTTGCTTTTGTTGTGTTTTGATGTTTGTTACTACAGTAGCATCATCATTGTATCTTTTCTTTTCAGCTTTGTGCCAAGTTTAGCCTCCAATTGCAAGAAAGTTCAAAAGTTGTGACGTGCTGGCCAGAAAACAGATTCTGTCCTTGGACAGAAAAATTCGAATAAAATTACCAGATCATCTTTTTGATCTGAATTTTTTTGACAGCGTGCTATATACAATTGGCTTTCGAGCATCTGTTCAGAGTTTTTTGATTTGAGTTGCAGAAGTGCCCCGAAAAAATTATTTACTACCTGCTGGTCTGTTTTTCACAGATTCTGTCCTGTTTTGCCTTTTCTTCGTTTTGCGAACCTTGAGCTTGCTTTTTCTTTGCAAAAACCTTTTGGCAATCTTGAGAAACAGTAGCTCTTCAAGATTATCTTTATTTCCAGTAGGGAAAAATTATTTTATTGTGGGTACTAACCTCGCTAATCAGATTATGATGAGTTATGTATGAAGGGAGTTTTCAAGTGTGCGAGGGAAGATGATAAAAGAAGATTCAGGAGGGTCAAACGCTCAAGCTTGGGGATGCCCCCGTGCACCCCCAAGAAATATTCAAGAAGACTCAAGCGTCTGAGCTTGGGGATGCCCCCATGCATCCCCTTCTCCATCAACAATTATCAGTTCGTCTTTCGTTCCACTATATTTTTATCACTTCATGCGTTATGTGCTATGCTTGGAGCGTCTTGCTCTTAGTTTCCTTTTTAGTTTTCTTTAGCTTTGCTTGCTGTTCATAACAAGTTAGAACCCAGCTTTCTTTGTGTGGGAGAGAAACACGCTCCACTTCAACCTAGAACACAACATAGGATTTTCATGCTTACCTTTGATGTGTGTGTTCTTTGTCTTTCCATAGCTGCTGTCATGTTTAGCTCTTAGTTTTCATGCTTTTCTTTTTAAAGAGCTTTTGTTTAGTTGGTTGTTGAACTCTCTTGAGTTTTCATGTTTATCTTGTTAAGAGAGTTTGCATGTTGCACTGAGTTGTGTGTCTTAACTTAAAGTAGGTAATTGAGGTTGCTATTTAATTTTAGTAGTAACTTGCAATAGTTTTGAGGTATTGCCATGAGTAATGTCTGAACTTTTGGTGTCAAGAGCTTTAGCCTATTAGTGATAGATGTCGTATTTTGGGCAATCCGTGTTTATTTTCGAAAACCTACATAATAGTTGAGAACTTTAGCTACTAGATGGATCACTAATCTTTGGAGGGATCGAATATTAGAGTACACTCACGTACCATGAGTCGAGGATGCGCAAGGATAACCAAACCCCCATACACTCCTCCTCGGGGTACTTGTCTCTTTGTGAACCTCCTAATTAGATTGAGAGTTACCGATAATAAGTGCATGAGTTCTTCGGACTAATGTGAGTATTCGAAAGTTGACACTTCCACCTAGCCATATTTTTCTAGCCTCTTCGGTACCGTGCATTGCCCTTTCTCACCTCGAGAGTTGGCGCATACTTCGCCGGTGCATCCAAATCCTTGGCACGATACACTCTGTCATCATAAGCCTCATTATATCCTTACTCAAAACAGCCACCATACCTACCTATCAAGGCATTTCCATAGCCTTTCCGAGATACATTGCCATGCAACATCCATCTTCTCATGACTTGATCTTCATGTCATACATGCTTTTTGCTTGATCGATGAGCCGCATGCTAGTTGGGCCTTGCCCTAATCATTGCTACATGACGCACTAGTATCATTGCATATCCTGCTACACTGGCAGAGGCATACATTTGCATACATCATGATAGTTTCATTTTCTTTATGTTGAGTACTTTTGTAAAGTGTGAAAGATCTTCTATACTTCTTGTAATATATAGAGTGTTGCCCCTAAAGTGAGGGAAAGATCCCAAAGAGGACAAAATCAAAAGATCCCAAAGAGGACAAAATCAAAAGATCCCAAAGAGGACAAATGAGAGTTAAATAGAAAGAGCCATTGAGGCCACAAAAAAATAAAAAAAAAGAAAAAGAAAGAAAAAGAAATAAAAAGAGAGAAGGGGGCACACTACTATTCCTTTTG
Organism: Secale cereale; assembly: GCA_902687465.1. Lineage (NCBI taxonomy): Eukaryota > Viridiplantae > Streptophyta > Magnoliopsida > Poales > Poaceae > Secale > Secale cereale. The sequence continues at coordinate 157,290,232 of LR738712.1, forward strand.
AGAGATCCACACTTGTAATCCATCTTATACCTTGTACTCCATAGAGATTATCATTCATGCATATAGCTATGTGGGGACCTTCACACTATAGAACTTGGCTTGTATATTCCAATGATGAGCCTCCTCAAAAGAGCTCTAGGTCTTCATGAGCAAGCAAGTTGGATGTACCCCCACTAGTTACATTGGAGAGCTTACCTTAGCTCATATGTGCATCCCGTTGCATGGCAATCCCTACTCCTCACATCATATCTATCATTTGGCTTTCTCTCGCCTATGATTGTCCTCATTGATGTGAGCCTTTCACACCTTTTTTTGTCTTCCCCCTTCATCATTTTTCTCTCTTTGCCATCCTAAGTGTCAACGTTCTTGCTTACGCTCATCCATTGCATGAGTGCTCAAAATATCGAAAGGGAGTGGATCATTTTGACTTGTACCTGGCTGGTGGTCTGGGGATGAGTCAAGATAAGATTCCAAAGAAGACCAAGTGTGAAACTTTAGTAGAATTAAGTTCTCAACAATACAAAAACTATGTTTTACTCTCTCGTATATCCCTATCCCCTTTCTTACACGCAAACACCATTTGGAGACATTCGAGTCACGGACAGCGAGAGCTCTTACACCTTTATGTTCTTATGTTGCTTGTTACAATGCTAATATAGACTCTTGCTTGTTATGACTTGAATTGAATTACATGCCTTGATTGCTTTACTTAAAAGTTCTTATATGATTGGTAGCATGTCACCACAGAAATTATGCTTGTTATCATTTACCTACTCAAGGACGAGCAGGAATTAAGCTTGGGGATGTTGATACGTCCAAAACGTATCTATAATTTCTGCTTGCTCCATGCTTCTTTTGTGTGATATTGCTATGATATTGATGCACTTCCATACACTTTTGATCATATTTGGACTAACCTATTAACTCAGTGCACCACAGTGCCAGTTCCTGTTTTCTGCTGTTTTTCTATTTCAGGTTTCCCCCATATTAAAAGTGCTCCAAAAATTCCGGGAAAAATATAGGAAAAATCAGCGTACATGAAGCTTCGCGAAGAACCAAAGCGGGGCCAGAGGGGAGCCAGGGGTGGCCCAGGCGGCCACCTGGCGCGGCCCCACCCCTGGCCGCACCAGGGGGGCGCCTGGGGCCCATGCTCCGCCTCTGGTTGCCCCCCTTCGCATATATATTCCTCTCGTCCCGAAACCCTCGAGGACAGAACCCTTTTTCGCGATCTCGCCTCTGTTCCGCCGCCGCAGCGCTTCCAAGATCGGGAGCATCAGGAGAACTCTTCTCGGCACCCTGCCGGAGGGGAGAACCACCACCGGGAGCTTCTCCACCACCATGGACGCTTCCCGGATGAGTCGTGAGTAGTCCACCTTGGACCATGGGTCCATGATCAGTAGCTATGTGATGTTCTCCTCCCCTCTTTGCTCTTCATGGTTTAGACCTTGTGAGCTGCCCTACATGATCGACGCACATATGTAATCTTTCTGCTGTTGCTCTGCTGAGTTTGCTGGGATCTGATGGATTATGAGACTATGTTCAGATTGTGTTTGAGTAATATATTTGATTCACCTCTTTTATATCTTTGTTCTTGAGTAATTCTTGCATGCTCTCCGTTGCTATTTATTGCTTTGGCCAAGTAGTAGGTAGTAACTCCAAGAGGGAGCGTTATGCTTGATTGTGGGTTCATGCCCCCTGATGACTAGCTTGAGTGACAGAAACATGAGTCTAGGGGATGTGCTGTTGCCACAAGGGGGAAAATAACGGTGCTTGTACTTGCGGGTGCAAGGATTGTTTACTTTACGCAAAGTTCTTTTAATGCAGTTGTCTGTTGCTTTGAGTTTACACTTTGGGTGGGATTCGCAACTTAATACCAGCGAGATGTTCTGGATAGATATCTCAAGGTGGATGATTAGTAGTAGATGCAGATGGATTTCGGTCTACTTGCCTTGGCGTACCGCCCATGCTTTTGAGCCTCTACCTTTCTTTGCAGCATAGTTAGCATTGGTTTGCGCACATAATCCTGTCAATTGCCCAGCTGTAATTTGTTTACCTCGCTTTGCTGTTTTATCGTCTTTTGGGAGAGAGACATCACTAGTGAACATCATGGGACCCCGGTCCATATTACCACCGCTGATCACACCTGCTATTTACTTCCTATTTTTATTTCCTAGTTGTAGTCATAGCTATCATTATTATCTCTTGTGTTTGATCCTTTGTAAACAACAAGGCCGGAGGGATTGACAACCTCTCTGTACTCGTTGGGAGAAAAGTTATTTGTATCTGTGTGCAGGTCCTATCAACCGCTAAGTTTCTGGCGCCGTTGACACCTACTTGTCGACCCTCGGAGTCTCACGGGATTCGATCCTTGGTATCTTTGCCAAGGAAATTTGCCGCTACGCTACATCTCAAACCTTCCACTTGGGGTAACCAACGAGGGGCGAGAAGCCATCAAGAGGAAACTTTAATCCTAGGCCTTTTCCTAGTAATTCCTCTAATAATTATGGTAATTCCTACAATAGCTCTTATGGAAATTTTGGTAAGATGCCCTCTGAATTTGAAACTAGTGTTAAAGAGTTTATGATTTCGCAAAAGAATTTCAATGCTTTACTTGAAGAAAAATTGCTTAAGACTGATGAGTTGGCTAGAAACATGGATAGAATTACTCTTGATGTTGATTCTTTGAAACTTAGATCTATTCCACCTAAGCATGATATCAATGAGTCACTCAAAGCCATGAAAATTTCCATCGATGAGTGCAAAGAAAGAACCGCTAGGATGCGTGCTAAAAAAGATTGCTTTATGAAAGCGTGTTCTTCTAGATATCATGAAAATAAAGATGAAGATCTGAAAGTTATTGATGTGTCTCCTATTAGATCCTTGTTTTCTAGTATGAATCTTGATAAAGATGGGACTGGTGATGTGTCTACTTTAGTTAAAAGGCGTCCCAATGATTTGGAGTTTTTAGATCTTGATGCTAAAATTGTTAAAAGTGGGATTGAAGAGATTAAAACTTTACATAGTGATGAACCCACTATTTTGGATTTCAAGGGATTCAATTATGATAATTTCTCTTTAATAGATTGTATTTCCTTGTTGCAATCCGTACTAAATTCTCCGCATGCTTATAGGCAAAATAAGGCTTTTACCAAACATATAGTTGATGCTTTGATGCAATCTTATGAAGAAAAACTTGAATTAGAAGTTTCTATCCCTAGAAAGCTTTATGATGAGTGGGAACCCACTATTAAAATTAAAATTAAAGATCATGAATGCTTTGCTTTGTGTGATTTGGGTGCAAGTGTTTCTACAATCCGAAAAACTTTGTGTGATTTGTTAGGTTTCCATGAACTTGATGATTGTTCTTTAAATTTACATCTTGCGGATTCTACCATTAAGAAACCTATGGGAAGGATTAATGATGTTCTTATTGTTGCCAATAGGAATTATGTGCCCGTAGATTTCATTGTTCTTGATATAGATTGCAATCCTTCATGTCCCATTATTCTTGACAGACCTTTCCTTAGAACGACTGGTGCAATTATTGATATGAAGGAAGGAAATATTAGATTCCAATTTCCGTTAAGGAAAGGCATGGAACACTTTCCTAGAAAGAAAATCAAATTACCTTATGAATCTATTATGAGAGCCACTTATGGATTGCCTACCAAAGATGGCAATACCTAGATCTATTCTTGTATTGTGCCTAGCTAGGGGCGTTAAACGATAGCGCTTGTTGGGAGGCAACCCAATTTTATTTTCTTTGTTTTTGCTTCTGTTTAGGAATAACTATTGCATCTAGCTTCTGTTTAGATGTGGTTTTGTGTTTTAATTAGTGTTTGTGCCAAGTAGAACCTTTGGGAAGACTTGTATGAAGTTTATATTATCATGCTGTAAAAAACAGAAACTCTAGCGCTCGCGAGTTTGGCTGTAATTTTTTTTACTGGAGAGTGCTATTTAGTTGATTCTTTTTGCAGATGGTTAATAGACAAATTCCTCACGTTTACCAATTTATTTCAATTTTTTTGGAGTTACAGAAGTATTCTAAAGTTAGAGATTACTACAGACTGTTCTGTTTTTGACAGATTCTGTTTTTCGTGTGTTGTTTGCTTACTTTGATGAATCTATGAGTAGTATCGGGGGGTATGAATCATGGAGAAGTTGGAATACAGTAGGTTTAACACCAATATAAACAAAGAATGAGTTCATTACAATACCTTTGAGTGGTGGTTTATTTTCTTAAACTAACGGAGCTCACGAGATTTTTGGCTAAGTTTTGTGTTGTGAAGTTTTCAAGTTTTGAGTATGGCTTTGATGGACTATGGAACAAAGAGTGGCAAGAGCCTAAGCTTGGGGATTACCAAGGCACCCCAAGGTAAAATTCAAGGAGCTTGAGGAGGTGTATATGGGCACCCGTGAGCCAGCGCGGGACTCACGGTGCCCTACCTCAAGGCGGGTTGCGCCTGGATTTTTAGTTTGGGGCATTTGCAAGGGTCCCGCAAGATGGTCAGGTGGCCTGCGCCGAGTGAATCTCTGAATGATATCGCATGGGAAGGCCAAACACCAACGACCCCATGAGGTGACGTGAATAGGGCCGGCCCGCTAGGTAGTGGTCAACCGTTAGGTTTATCGACGCTGCAGGGACGGACCCGTGCACAGACACCGTGCCCAATCTTCTCATGCGATTATCCTAAAGAAAGACAGCCGACGCTTGGCTCCAGCGGCGGCGAGGCACCGAGTCGCGCGCCCTGACTCATCCACCAACGATTAGCTCATGCGAGAACAAGGCACCTAGGGCCATGGGAGGTGACGTACATGGGGACTAGCCCGTGAGACAGAGCTCAACCACTTGGATTTAGCGACGCTGCAGGGACGAACCTGAGCACAAACTCCATGCCATTCCTTAATCATGAGGCGGCCATGAGCAGGTTTGTGAGGGCGCATGACATTCATGTTCGCAAAGCACCGAACATGCAGGTGATGATATAAAGCAATTCATGAAAAGGTAGGACCAGCTCTGATATATGCGCAAAACGGTACATGCTGCAGGCGCAGACCCGTATAGCTTGAGGATAATGCAGCCTGAGGGGTGCCCTCAATTTAACAAACCAAAAAGTCACCTGACACCGTCGTTGAAGAAGAGTTAGGGTAGCTGAAGATGCGCGCCTCAGATGTTGCTCCTCACGAGTCGTCTGGCTCCTGGGTCTCGTGAGGCTCCGGAGGTCCATGAGGCTCGTGAGGGTTTGGCACCTCCTCCATCTGGATCACCTGGCGCCTGGCCTCACGAGCCTCCAGGATGTCCCGCATGCAGCGCTGGTGCGCGGCAGCTGCGTTCGGCAGGCTGAAAGGCATGCGAATGTAGCTGTGAGGGGGGCCTCCACCCCGGCCGACATGGGACGACCATAAGAGCTCCTGAGAAGCGGCTCTGTTGATCATGGGATGTTGACGGATACGTGCATCTCGCCACCCACGTCGGGGGCAACAGCTCCACTAGGTGGTGCGGTGCGACGCTCGCCATGCATGGCTCGCGCCTCCTGATGTTCCTCGGTTGTCTTGGTGATGAACTCCTGAGCTCCTGGAGCCTCGCGCCCTGCGCCCTGTTTGTGGAAGCGCGCATTGAAGCACGCCTCCACATGGTGCCCGAACGCCTCCCTCGTGACGCTGGCCAGGTGAGAGGGCCTCAAAAGGACAACCCCCAAGCCCAACCTGAGGGGGGCGCTGCTTCCTCGCTACTTTCCCAAGGTAACGTTGGTGTTTCCCTTGAAGAGGAAAGGGTGATGCAGCAGAGTGAAGTAAGTATTTCCCTCATTTTTTGAGAACCAATGTATCAATCCAGTAGGAGATTACACAGAAGTCGCCAAATACCTGCACAAACAATCGAACAACTTGCACCCAATGTTATAAATGGGTTGTCAATCCCTTCTAGGTTATTTGCAAAAGTGAGATCCGATAGAGATAGATTTACAAATAAAGCAAATATTTTTGGGTTTTTGGTTTATAGATTGAAAAGTAAAAGATTGCAAAATAGTAGATCTAAAACTTATAAGATGTAAAATAGACTCTGGGGCCATAGGTTTCACTAGAGGCTTCCTTCATAATGGCAAATATTACGGTGGGTGAACAAATTACCGCCAAGCAATTGATAGAAAAACGAATAATTATGAAGACATCTAAGGCAATGGTCATGAATATAAGCATCACATCCGAGACAAGTAGATCGACTACTGCCTACATCTGCTACTATTACTCCACACATCGACCGACTCCTGCCTGCATCTAGAGTATTAAGTTCATAAGAACAGAGTAATGCCTTAAGCAAGATGACATGATGTAGAGAAATTAACTCAAGCAATATGATGAAAACCCTATCATTTTATCCTCGATGGCAACAATACAATATGTGTCATGTCCCCTACTGTCACTGGGATTGAGCACCGCAAGATTGAACCCAAAGCAAAGCAGTTCTCCCATTGCAAGAAATGTCAATCTAGTTGGCCAAACAAAACCGATAGTTCGAAGAGAATTACTAAGATATTAGATCATGCATATAAGAATTCAGAGAAGATTCAAATAATATTCATAGATAATCCGAACATAAACCCACAATTCATTGGATCTTGGCAAACACACCGCAAAATAAGATTACATCAAATAGATCTCCAAGAACATAGAGGAGAACATGGTATTGAGGATCCGAGAGAGAGAAGAAGCCATCGAGCTACTAGCTATGGGCCTGTAGGTCTGTGGTAAACTACTCATACTTCATCGAAAGGGCAATAGGGTTGATGTAGATGACCTCCATGGTTGATTCCCCCTCCGACAGAGTACCGAAAAAGGCCTCCAGATGGGATCTCGTGGGAATAGAAGGTTACAACGGCGGAAATATGGTTTCGATGGATGTTCTGATGTTTCTGGAATATATGGGTATTTATAGGCGAAGAAATAGGTAAGGGAAGGCACGAGGGGCCCACAAGGTAGAGGGTGCGCCCTACCCCCCAGGGCACGCCCTCCACCCTTGTGGCCACCTGGTAGATCCCCTGGCGTGTACTCCAAGTCCATCTGATGTCTTCTGGTCCAAGAAAAATCTCCAAAAAGTTTCGTTCCGTTTGGACTCCGTTTGATATTCCTTTTCTGCGAAACTTAAAAACAAGGAAAAAACAGAAACTGGCACTGGGCTCTAGGTTAATAAGTTAGTCCCAAAATAATATAAAATAACATATAAATGCATATTAAACATCCAAGATAGATAATATAATAGCATGTAACAATAAAAAATTATAGATACGTTGGAGATGTATTAAGCATCCCCAAGCTTAATTCCTTCTCGTCCTTGAGTAGGTAAATGAGAAAAACAGATTTTTTGATGTGGAATGCTACCCAACATATTTATCAATGTAATATTCTTTATTGTGGCATGAAGTTCAGATCCATAAGACTCAAAATAGAAGTTTATCAATATCAAAACAATAATACTTTAATCATACCAAAAGCAATCTATAAAGCTTCAAAAATAACATGGCTAAAGAATGTTATCCCTACAAATCATATAGTCCTTATGCTCCCTTTTCTTAACACAAAGCACCCCTCATGCCCATCCCGGAGTCAGCCAAGCAATTGCTTTCATGCTCTACTCTTTCAAACTTTTCAACTCTTCACGCAATATATGAGCGTGAGCCATGGGCATAGCACTATGGGTGGAGTGGAGGTGCTAATAGACAAAAGGTGGGGGAAAGTCTCACATCAACTAGGAAAATCAATGGACTGTGGAGATGTCCATCAATTGATATCAATGTGAGATAGTAAGGATTGCCATGTAACGGATGCACCAGAGCTATAAGTTTATGAAAGCTCAAAAAGACAACTAGTGGGTGTCCATCAACTTGCTTGCTCAGGAAGACCTAGGGCATTTCAAGAAGTCCATCGTTGGAATATACAAGACAAGTTCGATAACGAAAAATTCCCACTAGTGATATATGAAAGTGACAACATAGGAGACTCTCTATCATGAAGAACATGGTGCTACTCTGAAGCACAAGTGTGGAAAAGGATAGTAGCATTCTCCCTTCTCTCTTTTTCTCTCATTTTATTATTATTATTTTGGGCTCTTTGACCACTCTTTTTTTGGTGGGCTTCTTTGGCCTTTTTTTATTTGGGCTTCAATGGCCTCTTTTATTTTTGATAACCTCACATGGGACAATGTTCTAATAATGATGATCATCACACTTTTATTTACTTATAACTCGATATTACAACTCGATACTAGAACAAAGATATGACTCTATATGAATGCCTCCGACGGTGTACCAGGATGTGCAATGACCAAGAGTGACATGTGTGAAAAATATGAACGGTGGCTTTGCCACAAATACTATGTCAACTACATGATCATGCAAAGCAATATGATAATGATGAAGCATGTCATAAGAATGGTGGAGTTACATGGCAATATATCTTGGAATGGCTATGGAAATTCCATAATAGGTGGATATGGTGGTTGTTTTGGGTAAGGATAAGGAGGGTTTTGTGCACCGGCAAAAGTTGTGTGGCACTAGAGTGGCTAGAAAGGTGGAAGGGTGAGAGTGCGTATAATCCATGGACTCACATTAGTCAAAAATAACTCACATACCTATTGTAAAAAATGCTACTTAGCCCTCAAAGCAAAACACTATGACGCATGCCCCTAGGGGGAGGTTGGTACGATTAACCATCGCGCACCCCCGACCTTTCCACAAAGATGAAACAATTAAGATATAGTGCGCGCCAATTTGGTTACATAGGCCATACGTGCATGCTTTGGGAATGAAAAACCATAACACAATTATTTCTTTAACCTCAAAAACCACCTCTAGCATGACTCTAATATTACCATCTTAATATCTCATAACAATTACAAGGAGTCAAACTTCACATAATATACAATGCTCTCTATATGAAGGTTTTTATTATATCTCCTTTGGATGTCTATCATATTAGGACTAATTTCATAACCCAAGAAAATTACCATGCTGTTCTTTAGAACTCCCAAAATAATATAAGTGAAGCAAGAGAGCTCAACAATTTCTATAAAATAAAACTACCGCCGTGCTCTAAAAAGATATAAGTGAAGCATTAGAGCAAAATTGTCTAGCTCAAAAGATATAAGTGAAGCACATAGAGTATTCTAATAAATCACAATTGAAGTGTGTTCCTCTCAAAAGTTGTGTACAACAAGGATTATTGTGACAAACTAAAAAGCTAAGACTCATATCATACACGACGCTCCAAGCAAAACACATATCATGTAGTGAATAAAAATATAGCCTCAAGTAAAGTTACCGATGGATGAAGACGAAAGAGTGGATGCCTTCCTGGGGAATACTCAAGCTTAGGCTCTTGGCCATCCTTGAATTTTACCTTAGGGTGCCTTGTGCATCCCCAAGCTTAGGCTTTTGCCACTCTTTATTCCATAGCCCATCAAATCCTTACCCAAAACTTGAAAACTTCACAACACAAAACTCAACAGAAAATCTCGTCAGCTCCGTTAGTAAAACAAAGCAAATAGCAACCCAATGTACTATTGTGATCTTATTCTAATTTCATATTGGTGTAATATCTATGTATTCCAACTTCTCCATGGTTCATACCCCCCGATACTAGCCATAGATGCATCAAAATAAGCAAACAACACATAAAAACAGAATCTGTCAAAAATAGAACAGTTTGTAGCAATCTGTAAACTTCGCATACTTCTGTAAGTCTAAAAATCCTGAAAAAATTGGACAACGTGGGGATTTGTATATCATTTTTTTGTAAAAATTTCAGAAGGTTTCGACGTTCCAGTTATTTATTGAATTTTCTGCACTGGACGCATAATTTTCTATTTTTCAGCAAAATCAAATCCACGATACCCGTAAGCCATCACAAAGGTCTTACTTGGCTCAAACACTAATTAAAACACCCAAACACAATTACTACAGAAGTAATAATGTGCAAAACTTGCAAAACAGAACCAAAAAAGTAAAAAGCAAAAATAAAATTGGGTTGCCTCCCAACAAGCGCTATTGTTTAATGCTCTTAGCTAGGCATAAAACGCAAATAGATATAGTTATTATAGTAGTAATGATAAGGCACATCATGAAAAATCATCTCATATTCCCTTCGTTCATCAGCAAGTTTTCTTCGAGGCAAGCAAAAATAATCAAAATGGATAAATTTAATAGGATAAGAATGCCCAAGATCGATCTCGGGAGGAATTGGTTCCTCCTTCGGCCCTTTTTATTGTATGACCAACTCGTCATTATAAGCATTATTTTGGCAAAAATACATGAGCCTATTTCCAAGGGAGAATCCCAATCCATTGTTTTAAATAGCAAAATCATCATTAAGTTTGGAAATCCTATCGATCAAAACTTTGGTAGGGACTTTTTCTCAAATTTTGATTATAAGCAACATGATCAAGATATCGCAAACACATTATTTATTCTTGGTTAAAAAGGACCCCCTCTATAGGAGGACGACCTCCATCTACTTTGTAATGAGCAAAAAATTCACTTGCCTCTTTCATAATAAATCTGAACTCATGGGCTAAAAATATAGTAGCAGCGCGCTTAACAGAAGAATGCTCAATATTAGAGAACTCTAGGAAAATCCTTTGGATGCATGGATGCATATGAATAAATTGTATTTCAAGTTCAACTATAAGCAAAGAGATAGCATCCACGAGGCTATTAGTTTTATGAAGAATAGATCCTCCTAACAAAGGGACCGATCTAACACAAGTGAAAAAAATCTTGAATAACCCCATTTCTAATAATGTTGCCGCTACCTATGCGGAGTTTTTTCGTATGTAAGATGGTAGGTTCTTCATGATTATTGACAGAATCATTAAGGTTTCCTCCATCGTTACTATCATCTTTACCAACTAAAATCCCTTCAAATTCAGACATGGCGGAATGGAAAAAGGGCGAAGAAAAGGCAAATCTTTTCAAAAATCATTTTCGAAGTAGGGGAGAGGAAAACAAGAGGCTAATGCCAAATAATGTAATGTGAGACATGAGAGTTTAATGAAGGTTACTTGGTGGGTCTTGACTAGGCATAGATCTCCTTGGCAACAGCGCCACAAATTTTTCTACTTCCGTGCTGCTTTCCCGAGGTAACGTTGGTGTTTTCCTTGAAGAGGAAAGGGTGATGCAGCAGAGTGAAGTTAGTATTTCCCTCAGTTTTTGAGTACCAAGGTATCAATCTAGTAGGAGATTACACACAAGTCGCCAAATACATGCACAGATAATCAAACAACTTGCAAATGCTATAAAGGGGCTGTCAATCCCTTCTAGGTTATTTGCAAAAGTGAGATCCGATAGAGATAGATTTACAAATAAAGTATTTTTTTGGGTTTTTGGTTTATAGATTGAAAAGTAAAATATTGCAAAATAGTAGATCTGAAACTTATAAGATGTAAAATAGACCCAGGGGCCATAGGTTTCACTAGAGGCTTTTCTCATGATAGCAAATATTAAAATATATGAACAAATTACTGCCAATCAATTGATAGAAAAGCAAATAATTATGAAGACATCTAAGGCAATGATCATGAATATAGGCATCACGTCCGAGACAAGTAGACCAAGTACTGCCTGCATCTACTACTTTTACTCCACACATCGACCGACTCCTGCCAGCATCTAGAGTATTAAGTTCATAAGAACAGAGTAACGTCTTAAGCAAGATGACATGATGTAGAGGAATTAACTCAAGCAATATGATGAAAACCCCATATTTTTATCCTCGATGGCAACAATACAATACGTGTCATGTCCCTTGTGATACGTCCAAAACGTATCTATAATTTCTACTTGCTCCATGCCTCTTTTGTGTGATATTGCTATGATATTTATACACTTCCATACACTTTTGATCATATTTGGACTAACCTATTAACTCAGTGCACCCAGTGCCAGTTTCTGTTTTCTGCTGTTTTTGTATTTCAGGTTTTCCCATCACGTAAACTACCAGAAAAATCCCGGAAAAATTATATAAAAAATCAGCGTTCCGGAAGCTTCCACACAGCCAAAGTAGGGCCGGAGGGGGGCCACCAGGGCTCCAGGCGCCCTGGTGGCGCGGCCCCCCTCTTGGCCGCGCCGGGGGGGGGGGGGGGGGGGGGGGGCGCCTGGGCCCCCCAGGTCTCCGCTGATGCCCCCCTTTGGCATATATTTAACACACGTCCCGAAACCCTCGAGGACGGAACCCTTTTTCGCAATCTCATCTCTGTTCCGCCGCCGCCGCGCTTCCAAGATCGGGAGCACCAGGAGAACTCTTCCCGGCACCCTGCCGGAGGGGAGGATCACCACCGGGAGCCTCTCCACCACCATGGACGCCTCCCGGATGAGTTGTGAGTAGTCTCCCTTGGACCATGGGTCCATGACCAGTAGCTATGTGATGTTCTCCTCCCCTTCTTGTGCTTCACTAATTAGACCTCGTGAGCTGCCCTACATGATCGAGGCACATATGTAATCCTTATGCTATTGCTATGATGAGTTTGCTTGGATCCGATGGATTGTGAGATTATGTTCAGATTGTGTTTGAGTAATATATTTGATTTACCTCTTTTATATTTATGTTCGTGAGTAATTCTTGCATGTTCTTTGTTGCTATTTATTGCTTTGGCCAAGTAGTAGGTAGTGACTCCAAGAGGGAACGTTATGCTTGATTGTGGGTTCATGCCCCTCGATGACTAGTTTGAGTGACAGAAACATGAGTCTAGGGGATGTGTTGTTGCCACAAGGGGGAAAACAACGGTGCTTGTACTCGCGGGTGCAAGGATTGTGTCGGGGGAAACTGTCCGCCACGAACACCTATGGGACCGGAGCCCCTTGTCTATGCGGTACGGGGGCGGAGGGAGCACAAAGAGCAGATCGAAGCAAACACGCGGGCAGTTTTACCCAGGTTCGGGCCGCACGGATGCGTAAAACCCTACTCCTGCTTGGTTGTGTATCGAGTTGAGCGCTCGGGAGCTTGAAGAAGCAGCTACACCGTGCGTGAGAGTGATCTAGGTTCCGAACCCCCTCCACGTTGTGCATGGGCCTCCTTTTATAGTGCAAGGGGTCACCGACAGGTGTCAACGTAGGAGAAGGGGTAAAAAAGTAAAAGAGGTGGTAGTTGTAACAGTGCGGGAACAGTGGAGCTACAGTACAGAACAGTGGTCTATACCTACTTTAACAGTGGGGGACAAGGGCATTTAATGCCCGTCGCCGTCGACCCCAAAAGCTCCCGCCTTAGCGTCTCCGTTCGCCACGGCGACGGATCCATCACCGTGGAGTGCCACCGTGTACCCCAGGCTGCACAGCCATCCGCCACGCGTCCCTGGATAAGCCCCAGGGCGACGCGTGGGCCGATGAGCTGGAGCGCGGGCACACAGTGCAACCTCCCCGGCAAGCACCTTGCCGGGGGCCTCGATCTTGCCGGGCCCGGGAGCTTGCCGCTCCCCGGGCCCCTTGCCGGGGCGCATGTAGCGCCGAGGCTTTGTCTCCTAGTCTTCCTGACAAGCTCCTCTTGCCAGGGCCTTGTGCTAGTGGGGCGGTCTTGAGCCTGGTACGGCCTTCCCGGCAAGCTCCTCTTGCCGGGGTCTTGGTCTTCTTCCTTTTATACTTTGTTTTTGAATGGTTTAATAAGGAGCAGGAAGGTCTCCGGCGAGCCCGCAGTAAACCTTGCCGCGGGAAGCTGCAACTGCCCGTGCACAAGTTGGAGTACTGGGGTACCCCTACCTTAGTACACCGACAGGAGCCCCCGGGCCTGGGCCACACACGGTGCCGAGCGCTGTTGGGCCAGGCCCAGAACAGTGCACGGGCATCCGCGGCCCGCGGCGCGCCGAATCCACTTCCATATCCGCCGCACCCCACGGTAACGGCATGCGTCGATCGCGGCGCCGTGGGATGGGACGTGCCCACGATCTCTTAATGGAAAGGGCGAAACGCCCCCCACTCCCCCATAAAAGCAGAGGTAGCGGGCGCGGTTCCCCTCCTTGCGCTCTCATTACGTCGTCTTCCACCTGCAAAAGATTCCTTCTTGTGCTCCGCCTCCACACCTCCGCCGCCGCCGAGCTCCTCGCCCCCCTCCTCCCATCGCGTCCGCCATGGCCCCAAAGGCCGACAAGGCGAAGGCGGAGAAGGCCAAGAAGGAGAAGTCGGAGCAAGCGGCCAAGCTCATCGCATACCGGAAGAGGCACGTCGTCTTCCCGCCGAAGCTCGGCGTGCAGGAACTCTGGAACAAGTATTACTTGTTCTGGTCCAAAGGAACCGATGCGCATCCCCGCACGCGAGCATACCCGGCCGCCGCCAAGGACAGCTATCCCGGCGGGTACCACTTCTTTGCTGCCTTTTTCCATTGTGGTCTCTGTCCTCCTTTTTCGAACTTCTTCTGTGATGTCATGAACACATATGGCTTCCATCTGCTTGACTTCACCCCCAACGCCATTCTCACCATGGCTGTTTTCGCACATATGTGCGAAAACTTCATAGGAGTCCATCCCAATGTAGCCCTCTTTAGACACTTCTTCACTCCTAGAGCCGAGGCCGATGCCCCCCTCTCCGGAGGAATTTCTTGGATCTTTCGTCTGAATAAAAAAGGGGCGTACTTGCCGGGGGAGCTCCGCGGCAAGTGGGAGGAATGGCGAGCGGAGTGGTGCTGGATCGTAGAAGACCAGCCGCAAGCCTTCACCGCGCCGCGCACAACGCCCATTGTGCGCGGCAGGGACTGGAGTGACCTGGACTCGGACGATGTCAAGCTCAACATCGCCCTCGTCCGGATTCTTCGTCTTCGGTTGGCCAATCTATCAGTTGCCGAGGTGGGCGCAGATTTCCTCCGACGGCGCATCGCCCCTCTCCAAGACCGGAAGAGGCCGGCCTGGGAGTACGGCGGCCCGGCAGACATCATGAGGCTGCGCCCTGGGCTCAATTTCAACTTCACCACTCTGGAGCTGCGGGGGATGGTACGGGAGCTCTTCAAGTACGACCCGACGCACCCCGAGTGGTTCAGGACTCCCCGGGAAGTGGTGCCGCTCTGCAACAACGCCGCCAGGGACCGGATCCTCGCCATGATGCCCATGTGCGACTCGCATGGCTTGGACCGCTCGTGGATCGCCCCGAAGCCCATCGACGTCCTCAACTTCTACGACAACCTCGCCGAGGTGGCGAGGAACAAGGAGGACCTCAAGCTGCACACGCGGGACACCACCGACCAGGAAATCGCCTATATAGCTTCTCGGGCTGAGGAGGCCGCCGCAGCCGCGGCGGCAGGAGTTTTCGGGTTCTCGCCGGAGGAGGCGGAGGCCGAGGAGGCGTCCACCCAGGCGGAGGAGGCGGAGATCCGCAGGTTGCTGAATCTTCCACCCGACGCGCTCGCCGGGGTCCCCTCGCTGAGGCACTCCGGGATCCACGGGATTGCGGCGGAGGCTGCGGCAATGGAGGGCACCGCCGGAGGGAGCAGAGGCGCCGCGAGGGGTAGAGGCGCCAAGGGAAAGGGGGCCGCAGCGCAGGACGCTGGGCCCAGCGAGCCGGCCGGGGCAGAGGAGGAGGAGGAGGAGGAGGCCGAAGACTCCGGCGGATCCACGGAGTTATACGCCGACGACCTCTCCTCGTCGGAGAGCTCCCCGCCCCCGGCAAGCCCGAAGCAGTCCCCGGCAAAGCGCCTCCGCAAGGCGGCGACGGGGGAGAGGGCGCAGGCGCCCCGGCAACAGCCACCTCGGCGGGCGGCTCCCCGGGGGAGTCAAGCCGCGCCAAGGCCGTCCGGCGCACCAGCCGCAGCGGAGGCGGCCCGTGCGCGGACCACGACGGAGGCGCCCCGCAGGCCGGCAGCGAGCCGGCAGGGGTCTTCCCGGAGCGGAGCAACGGCTCCGCCCGCTCCTCGGGCGCCGGCAGCCACAGGGGCTGGGTCTTCGCAGCCCCCAGCCCCGGTGAACACCAAGCGCGCGAGGGAGTCTTCATCTTCCGCTCCTCGCGCCGACGCGCCCACGGTGGAGTATGATTTCTCCGCCTTGAGCGAGGACGACGAGGAGGACCAGGAGTAAGAATCCGAGATTTTATATCTTCTTGATTTCTGTCTTGATTTTTCTGTTGATGCTGACTCTGTCTACTGTTTTGATTTCAGGACCCTGGCCCATCGCGCAGCGAAGAAAGCCAAGGCGCCCGAGGCCGAGGTCGCGGAAGGTTCAGCAGCGGCGGCAACAGGGGGTGTGCCGGAGCCAAGCCTGCCGGACTCGAGCACTGCTCCGATGAGCAGCCCCCAGCGCAGTCCGCAGCGCAGCCCCCAGCGTAAGTCTGGGGTTCTCTCTTTTCGCTTTGGGGAACGCCTGAGGATTTGATTTTGTCTTCACGTATTGACATCTCTTTTCTCGTTCTGTGCAGAGGTGGAGCCCCAGCGGGAAGAGCGCCCGGAGACCACAGCTGAGGAGCCGCAGGCCCCGCCATCCCCGCCAAGGCAGAACTCTCCGGCAAGGGAGAGTGCTCCGTCAAGGGCGGGTACTTCGCCAAGGCAGAGTACCCCGCCAAGGACGAGCAGCCCGGCGAGGGCGGCCACCCCGCCAGGGCCAAGCTCCCCGGCGAGGGTGACTACTCCGACAAGGCCGAGCTCCCCGACGAGGGAGCCCGCCGCTGAGGACGTCCGCCAAGGTAAGCTTTGCGACTTGTTTTCTTGGCCTGTCTCTTTTTTGGATATTTGCTTGAGCCTTGAACTTCTTTTTCTTCTTCTTAGATCTTCCTCCTCCTGCGCCCATGGAGACGGAGGTCATCGACCTTGAGGAGGAGGGCGCGCAGGGCGGCGGCGGCGACGCCCCTGTCGTCGAGGAGATAGCCGAGGCCGCCGAGCCGGCCGCGCAAGAGACTGCTCCGGCTGCAGACGCAGCGGCCGGGGAGGGGGACGGTGGCCGCACCGCCGACCCGGAGGCGGCGGGAGCATCGGATGCTGCACCGGCCACCGGTCCCTCCGCCGGCGAGGAGCAGAGGTTCTATCTCGAGGCCCCCAATGGCGTCTTCATCCAGATGCCGTGGGGGTCTTCGTCGCGAGCTCCTGCGGAGGGCGAGGCGTTCGACGGAGAAGTCCTCGCCTCCGCAGGCCTGAAGGTCGTCCAGGCGCCCGGTGGAGGTGAGGGGCCCGAGGAGGAGAGGTTGCTCCATCAGCTCCTGGCCCTTTACCGGGCCAGGCAGGCAAAGCTCGCCTCCCGGGAGGCTCTTGCCGCCAAGGCCGCGGCAGAAATGGAGAAGCGTGCGGCGGAGCTCAGCGCCGCCAATCAGGCTGCCCTCCGCCAGGTGGCGGAGGAGCGTGAGCGTCTCGCCGGCGAGTACCAGGAGTGGGTGCTCGAGAAAGCTGAAGCTGAAGAACAGCAGCGGCTCGCCGGGGTGGAGATGTCCCGGCGAGAGGGAGAGCTCGCGCAGCGGAAGGTCGAGCTGGAGTCTCATGAAGAAGACCTTGCCGCTCGCGAGGCTGCCCTTGGCGGGGAGCTGAAGGAGGCGAAAGCCGCCGTGGTTGCCGCGGAAGACGCCAAGAAAGAGCTCGCCGCCAAGGTCGAACAGTTGGAGAAGGCGATGAAGGTGAGCGCCGAGAAGGTTGCCACGAACTGATACATACTTGACTGCCTGGTTATCTTCTCTATCTCTTGAGGGTCGTCGGGAAGTTCTCCAGTTTGCAAAAAATGGACGATCTGCTGCGCCCATGCCGGAGCCCGAGGCTCGACGACAAGGACTAAAGGCTCGAGGGCCGCTGTGGGAACCTCAGCTTCTACGGCAAGGACCTCTGGTTCTGCCGGAGCTGACGGTCCCCCGGCAAGCCCGCCGGGGCGAGGCTTGCCGGGAACGCTTGCTTCAACTGTACAAGCCCGAGGACTTGCAGGAGCAAACTGTTCCTCAGCGTTCTGGTTGTTGATCTTGGGGACCTTGGCAGCGGTTTCAGGAAGATCCGCCGGCAAGTAGTCGCTGGAGACCAACTTTCTCTTCTTGGACTGCCCAATTGATGGTGTAACGGATGGCTGAGTCAGCTTGAGTAAGAAGGTCCCTGGTTCCACAGGTAACTTCATCGCGGCGCACTTTGAAAGGCCATCTGCAATTTCATTTTGAGCTCTCGGGACGTGCTCCATCTGCAAACCTTCAAAGTGCTCTTCAAGCTTTCTCACTTCATCAACATAAGCTTCCATCAAAGGGCTCTGATAGCTCTTATTAACTTGCCGGACCACCAACTGAGAATCGCCCCGCACAATCAGCTTTCTGATCCCAAGTTCGGCCGCAATCCTGAGGCCGGCGAGCAAGCCTTCATATTCTGCAGTGTTGTTCGTCGCTTGCTCCCTGGGAAAGTGCATCTGGATAACATATTTGAGGTGCTCTCCGGTGGGCGCGATGAGTACCACGCCAGCACCGGCGCCTTGCAGCGAGAAGGCACCGTCAAAATACATTACCCATTCACTTGTCGCTTCTCCAACTTGTGCACGGGCAGTTGCAGCTTCCCGCGGCAAGGTTTACTGCGGGCTCGCCGGAGACCTTCCTGCTCCTTATTAAACCATTCAAAAACAAAGTAAAAAAGGAAGAAGACCAAGACCCCGGCAAGAGGAGCTTGCCGGGAAGGCCGTACCAGGCTCAAAACCGCCCCACTAGCACAAGGCCCTGGCAAGAGGAGCTTGTCAGGAAGACTAGGAGACAAAGCCTCGGCGCTACATGCGCCCCGGCAAGGGGCCCGGGGAGCGGCAAGCTCCCGGGCCCGGCAAGATCGAGGCCCCCGGCAAGGTGCTTGCCGGGGAGGTTGCACTGTGTGCCCGCGCTCCAGCTCATCGGCCCACGCGTCGCCCTGGGGCTTATCCAGGGACGCGTGGCGGATGGCTGTGCAGCCTGGGGTACACGGTGGCACTCCACGGTGATGGATCCGTCGCCGTGGCGAACGGAGACGCTAAGGCGGGAGCTTTTGGGGTCGACGGCGACGGGCATTAAATGCCCTTGTCCCCCACTGTTAAAGTAGGTATAGACCACTGTTCTGTACTGTAGCTCCACTGTTCCCGCACTGTTACGACTACCACCTCTTTTACTTTTTTACCCCTTCTCCTACAAAGATATCGGGGGAAACTGTCCGCCACGAACACCTATGGGACCGGAGCCCCTTGTCTATGCGGTACGGGGGCGGAGGGAGCACAAAGAGCAGATCGAAGCAAACACGCGGGCAGTTTTACCCAGGTTCGGGCCGCACGGATGCGTAAAACCCTACTCCTGCTTGGTCGTGTATCGAGTTGAGCGCTCGGGAGCTTGAAGAAGCAGCTACACCGTGCGTGAGAGTGATCTAGGTTCCGAACCCCCTCCACGTTGTGCATGGGCCTCCTTTTATAGTGCAAGGGGTCACCGACAGGTGTCAACGTAGGAGAAGGGGTAAAAAAGTAAAAGAGGTGGTAGTTGTAACAGTGCGGGAACAGTGGAGCTACAGTACAGAACAGTGGTCTATACCTACTTTAACAGTGGGGGACAAGGGCATTTAATGCCCGTCGCCGTCGACCCCAAAAGCTCCCGCCTTAGCGTCTCCGTTCGCCATGGCGACGGATCCATCACCGTGGAGTGCCACCGTGTACCCCAGGCTGCACAGCCATCCGCCACGCGTCCCTGGATAAGCCCCAGGGCGACGCGTGGGCCGATGAGCTGGAGCGCGGGCACACAGTGCAACCTCCCCGGCAAGCACCTTGCCGGGGGCCTCGATCTTGCCGGGCCCGGGAGCTTGCCGCTCCCCGGGCCCCTTGCCGGGGCGCATGTAGCGCCGAGGCTTTGTCTCCTAGTCTTCCTGACAAGCTCCTCTTGCCAGGGCCTTGTGCTAGTGGGGCGGTCTTGAGCCTGGTACGGCCTTCCCGGCAAGCTCCTCTTGCCGGGGTCTTGGTCTTCTTCCTTTTATACTTTGTTTTTGAATGGTTTAATAAGGAGCAGGAAGGTCTCCGGCGAGCCCGCAGTAAACCTTGCCGCGGGAAGCTGCAACTGCCCGTGCACAAGTTGGAGTACTGGGGTACCCCTACCTTAGTACACCGACAGATTGTTTACTTTACGCAAAGTTCTTTTAATGCAGTTGTCTGTTGCTTTGAGTTTACACTATGGGTGGGACTCGCAACTTAATACTAGCGAGATGTTCTGGATAGATATCTCAAGGTGGATGATTAGTAGTAGATGCAGATGGATTTCGGTCTACTTACCTTGGCGTACCGCCCATGCTTTGAACCTCTACCTTTCTTGCAACATAGTTAGCATTGGTTTGCGCACATAATTCTGTCAATTGCCCAGCTGTAATTCGTTTACCTCACATAGCTGCTTTATCGTCTTTTGGGAGAGAGACATCACTAGTGAACATCATGGGACCCCGGTCCACATTACCATCACTAATCACATCCGCTATTTACTTTCTGCTTTTACTTACTAGTTTCAGCAATACCTATCACTATTATCATTTGCGTTTGATCCTTTGTAAACGACAAGGCCGGAGGGATTGACAACCTCTCTGTACTTGTTGGGAGCAAAGTTATTTGTATCTGTGTGCAGGTCTAGTTGATTACTAAATATCTGGCGCCGTTAGCAGTTGACACCTTCTTGTTGAACTTTGGAGTCTCAGGGGAAATCGATCCTTGGTATCTTTGCCAAGGGAAAACTACCGCTACACTGCATCTCAAACCTTCCACTTGGGGTAACCAACGAGGGGAGAGAAGCCATCAAGCAAAGTTTTCTGGCGCCGTTGCCGGGGACTCCACTCTTCAAGATAGGGGAGTTGCACGCTATCTTTTAACTTTGCTTTTTAGTCTTGTTAGTTTACCTTTCAGTTTTCTTTATGTCTTTTCACTAGTTTTGCTTAATGGAAAACAACAAAAATATGAGAGAGCTTTATAAGCTCTACCTTGCTTTGGGACATGATGTGTTTGAAGAGAAAATTAAAAAACCTATGGAACTTTATTATTTTCATAACAATCATGATGGTGGTGATGTTATTAGTATGCTTTCTTTGAATATCAATATTGCTAATGACATGGAAAGCTCTAAGCTTGGGGATGACACGTTTGATGAACATGATATTTTTAGTCCCCCAACTTTTGAAGAGAAAATTTACTTAGATGATACTTTGCTTCCTATATATGATTACAATGATGAATATGATGTTTTCAGTCCACCTACTATTGAGGATAAAATTTATTATGATTATGATATGCCTCCTAAATACAATGATTACCATGATGGTTATGATTCCTTTACTCTCACTATTCCTAATAAGAAAGATTTTGCTTGTATGAAGAGTAATGATACCTTTTTGCATGTGGATCATGGTAACAATGATTTAAGTGATGCTTATATTGTTGAGTTTATTCGTGATCCCACTGAAAATTATTATGAGAAGGGAACATATGCTTATAGATATTTCAATAATATCATGTTCCCTCTCTTTATGTTGAAGGTTTTGAAGCTGCACTTGTTTTGTCTTCCTATGCTTATTGCTTTGTGCTTCAATGAATTATTGTATTGCAATATTCCTATGCATAGGAAGCATGTTAGGCTTAAATGTATTTGGTACTTGCTTCTTGATGCTCTCTTTTGTTCTTCAATTCTTATTCCTACGAGAGCATCATTAAAGTCTTAAGCCTATCTTTATGGCTATAAAGAAAGAGCTCTAGGGAGACAACCCTTGTTATCTTTGCTTTCAGTTTGTTCTTTCAGTTTTAGTGGTCTTGATGTTTGTTACTACTGTAGAAACATCATTGTATCTTTACTTTTTAGTTTTGTGCCAAGTGTAGCCTCTGATTGCAAGAAAGTTCAAAAGTTGTGACGTGCTGCCCAGGAAACAGATTCTGTCCTTGGACAGAAAAATTCGTATAAAATCACCAGATCATCTTTTTGGTCTGAATTTATTCGACAGCGTGCTCTATACAATTGTCTTTCGGGCGTCTGTTCTGAGTTTTTTGATTAGAGTTGCAGAAGTGCCCCGAAAAAATCATTTACTACCTGCTGGTCTGTTTTTCACAGATTCAGTCCTGTTTTGCCTTTCTTTCATTTTGCAAACCTTGAGCTTGCTTTTTCTTTGCAAAAACCTTTTGGCAATCTTGAGAAACAGTAGACCTTCAAGAATATCCTTATTTCCAGCAAGGAACAATTATTTTATTATGGGTACTAACCTCGCTAATCAGATTATGATGAGTTATGTATGAAGGGAGTTTTCAAGTGTGCGAGGGAAGATGATAAAAAGATCCAGGAGTGTCAAACGCTCAAGCTTGGGGATGCCCCCATGCACCCCCAAGAAATATTCAAGAAGACTCAAGCATCTAAGCTTGGGGATGCCCCCGTGCATCCCCTTCTCCATCAACATTATCAGTTCGTCTTTTGTTCCACTATATTTTTATCACTTCATGTGTTATGTGCTATGCTTGGAGCGTCTTGCTTTTAGTTTTCCTTTTTAGTTTTCTTTAGCTTTGCTTGCTTTTCATAATGAGTTGGAACTCAGCTTTCTTTGTGTGGGAGAGAGACACGCTCCACTTCAACCTAGAACACAACATATAATTTTCATGTCTATCTTTGCTGTGTATGTTCTTGGTCTTTCAATAGCTACTATCATGTTCAGCTCTTAGTTTTCATGCTTATCTTTTTAAAGAGCTTTTGTTTAGTTGGTCGCTGGAACTCTCTTTAGTTATCATGCTTATCTTATTAAGAGAGTTGGCTTCTGTTGCATTGGTCGATATGTCTATGATAAAATGCTACGTGCATAATGGTGCTTAGTAATTCATGTTTTCTTATGGTTAGTCTCAAATACCTGGGGGGTTCCCAATGTGTTATTGGAGTACCAACATGATTTGTTTGCCTATGATGTGGTATGGTTTAGTGATATCTTCCTTCAAGAATTTATTTTGATTGACTTGGCGTATGCTCATGCATATTTAAGACTGTAAAGAAAGTCTGTCAAGCCTTGATGATCTTTAATTTCTGAGTAGCGATATAACTTCCATGCCTGATTCAATGTTGTTTTGTCGCTCTGCATGATTATGACCGTCATTGCTCTCTTAGTTGGTCGCTCCCAGTCTTTTGCTAACCTTCGCCTGTACTAAGCGGACTGACTGCTTGTGCATCCAAAATCCTTTAAACCTGTTATGCCATATGAGTCCACCATACCTTCCTATACATGGTATTTACCTGCCATTCCTAACGAAGACTTTCATGTACCATCTTGAAATTATTCAAAAAAAAAGCATTTCTATTTTGTGCCTCTATTTTAGTTCATGAGGAAGTAGTAGTTAATTCATGATCTTTTTAAGTTGGACAAGCTGCACCCCGGGATTGCATGTCTAATGTGCAAACCCATAATACGAGAAGGAACTGGCATAGAGTGCGCCCGACTCAAAAATAATATAACAAACAAACCCTCCTTCACGCTTTGTTCATGAGAAATCAGAAAACTTTGGCAGTGATAAACAAAGGAGATTAAGAGGATGTGATCGTCCTCATTCGGGAGCCGTTCCTCGAAACTTGTCCAGCTCGAGAAGTAATTGAGTTGTCTGCTAGCATTCGTTGACGAAACATGCATATCCAAAAAAATAATTTTTACTTCTGTTTTTAAAACCAAGAGCTCTGTTACATGTTTAGTTTTTGTTTCCGACCACGGGTTTTCAACCTTGCCAACAAAAGCCACGGTTCGAGAGTCTCCACCTTCTTTAAAGCACCAACTACTGAGAGCATGATTGTCATTCTGAGTGCAATGTGCATTGTCCCAAAGTAGCATTGTCTTTTGCATGATTATGATATCGTTTATTCTGAAATCATTGTATCTAGTCATCACTTAAACCTTGGAGGTGCCCCTGCTTTTATGTTTTGCCTCACTAAAGGGGGCAAGCGAGGTACCACTTTATCATATTTGCACACCATGCTCATTAGAAATCTATTTGATGTTTCAGTATCATATTGTAAAACTTTCAGTTCTTTGTGATTTTCTCATAAGGCAACTTAATTACTACAGATTCATTGTCTCAGTAAGCACTTGTCATGTGACTATGAAAAGTCCTTATATGGTTAATAGCATGTCACCACAGAAATTATGCTTGTTATCATTTACCTACTCGAGGACGAGCAGGAATTAAGCTTGGGGATGTTGATACGTCCCAAACGTATCTATAATTTTTGCTTGCTCCATCCCTCTTTTGTGTGATATTGCTATGATATTTATACACTTCCATACACTTTTGATCATATTTGGACTAACCTATTAACTCAGTGCACCCCAGAGCCAGTTTCTGTTTTCTGCTGTTTTTGTATTTCAGGTTTTCCCATCACGTAAACTACCAGAAAAATCCCGGAAAAATTATATAAAAAATCAGCGTTACAGAAGCTTTCACACGGCCAAAGTAGGGCCGGAGGGGGGCCACCAGGGCTCCAGGCGCCCTGGTGGCGCGGCCCCCCTCCTGGCCGCGCCGGGGGGCGCCTGGGCCCCCCAGGTCTCCGCTGATGCCCCCCTTTGGCATATATTTAACACGCGTCCCGAAACCCTCGAGGACGGAACCCTTTTTCGCGATCTCATCTCTGTTCCGCCGCCGCCGCGCTTCCAAGATCGGGAGCACCAGGAGAACTCTTCCCGGCACCCTGCCGGAGGGGAGGATCACCACCGGGAGCCTCTCCACCACCATGGACGCCTCCCGGATGAGTTGTGAGTAGTCTCCCTTGGACCATGGGTCCATGAACAGTAGCTATGTGATGTTCTCCTCCCTTTCTTGTGCTTCACTAATTAGACCTCGTGAGCTGCCCTACATGATCAAGGCACATATGTAATCCTTATGCTGTTGCTATGATGAGTTTGCTGGGATCCGATGGATTGTGAGATTATGTTCAGATTGTGTTTGAGTAATATATTTGATTTACCTCTTTTATATTTATGTTCGTGAGTAATTCTTGCATGTTCTCCGTTGCTATTTATTGCTTTGGCCAAGTAGTAGGTAGTGACTCCAAGAGGGAACGTTATGCTTGATTGTGGGTTCATGCCCCTCGATGACTAGTTTGAGTGACAGAAACATGAGTCTAGGGGATGTGCTGTTGCCACAAGGGGGAAAACAACGGTGCTTGTACTCACGGGTGCACGGATTGTTTACTTTACGCAAAGTTCTTTTAATGCAGTTGTTTGTTGCTTTGAGTTTACACTATGGGTGGGACTCGCAACTTAATACCAGCGAGATGTTCTGGATAGATATCTCAAGGTGGATGATTAGTAGTAGATGCAGATGGATTTCGGTCTACTTACCTGGGCGTACCGCCCATGCTTTGAACCTCTACCTTTCTTGCAACATAGTTAGCATTGGTTTGCGCACATAATTCTGTCAATTGCCCAGCTGTAATTCGTTTACCTCACATAGCTGTTTTATCGTCTTTTGGGAGAGAGACATCACTAGTGAACATCATGGGACCCCGGTCCATATTACCATCACTGATCACATCCGCTATTTACTTTCTGCTTTTACTTACTAGTTGCAGCAATACCTATCACTATTATCATTTGCGTTTGATCCTTTGTAAACGACAAGGCCGGAGGGATTGACAACCTCTCTGTACTCGTTGGGAGCAAAGTTATTTGTATCTGTGTGCAAGTCCAGTTGATTGCTAAATATCTGGCGCCGTTAGCAGTTGACACCTTCTTGTTGAACCTTGGAGTCTCAGGGGAAATCGATCCTTGGTATCTTTGCCAAGGGAAAACTACCGCTACACTGCATCTCAAACCTTCCACTTGGGGTAACCAACGAGGGGCAAGAAGCCATCACCCTGCTGTCACTGGGATGGAGTGATGTCTACTACACAACTTGTTCTTGTAGACTCGTTTTGGGCCTCCAAGCGCAGAGGTTTGTAGGACAGTAGCAAATTTCCCTGAAGTGGATGACCTAAGGTTTATCAATCAATGGGAGGTGTAGGATGAATATGGTCTCTCTCAAGTAACCCTGCAACCAAATAACAAAGAGTCTCTTGCGTCCCCAACACACCCAATACAATGGCAAATTGTATAGGTGCATTAGTTCGGCGAAGAGATGGTGATAAAAGTGTAATATGGATAGTAGATATTGATTTTATTAATAGTGACAATAAAAAATAGCAAGGTAGCAAGTAACAAAACGGAGCACAAACGGTATTGCAATGCTTGAAAACAAGGCCTAGGGTCCGCACTTTCGCTAGTGCAATCTCTCAACAATAGTAATATAATTGGATCACGTAACCATCCCTCAACGTGCGATGAAGAATCAGCCCAAAGGTCTTATCTAGCGGAGAACATAAGAAGAAATTGTTTGTAGGGTATGAAGCCACCTCAAAGCTATTCTTTCTGTTTGATCTATCCTAGTGTTCGTACTAAAATAACACAAGCTATTCTTTCCGATCGATCTAATCAAGAGTTCGTACTGAATAACACCATATGACACACATCAACCAACTCTAATGTATTCAATCCATAAAAGTATTCAGTCCAAATAAATCTCAAAGGGAAAACTCAATTCATCAGAACAAGATTGAGAGGGAAAAATACCATATGATCCGACTATATTAACAAAGCCCGCGATACATCAAGATTGTGCATCTCAAGAACACGAGAAAGAGAGAGATTAAAGAAATAGCTACTAGTACAAACCCTCAGCCCCGAGGGTGGACTACTCCCTCCTCATCATGGTGGCCGTGGGGATAATGAAGATGGCCACCAGTGATGATTTCCCCCTCCAGCGGAGTGCCGGAAAGGGCTCTAGATTGGATCTCGTGGACTACAGAGCCTTGCGGCGGTGAACTTCTGATCTAGGTTCACCCCGAGGGTTCTCGGAATATTTGGGAATTTATAGGGTAAAGAGGGGGTGCAGGAGGCCACTGAGGTGGGCACAACCCACCTGGGCGCGCTTGGGGGCCCAATTGCGCCCTGGTGGGTTGTGCTCCCCTCGGGGCACCCCCCGGGTGCTTCTCTGTCCCATCCTAGGTGTTCTGTTCCATAAAAATCCACAGAAAGTTTCACGGTGTTTGGACTCCGTTTGATATTGATTTCCCACGATGTAAAAAACAAGCAAAAAATAGCAACTGGCACTGGGCGCTGGGTCAATAGGTTAGTCCCAATAAAATGATATAAAGTTGCTATAAAATGATTGTAAAACATCCAAGAATGGTAATAAAATATCATGAATACTTCATAAATTATAGATATGTTGGAGACGTATCAGCATCCCCAAGCTTAATTCCTACTCATCCTTGAGTAGGTAAATGATAAAAGAAATAATTTATGAAGTGTGAATGGTAGCAAAGTGCAAAAGTTTGATCAATGACAATTCAATCACTTTTCGTAGCATCATAACAACAATTCTTTCCGATAAAACTTCTCATGTTAAAGTAGCAACCAATTCACTTGTTATGGTTCAAAGATGAATTCTCTTGAAACTCAACAACCTATGTTCTCGGTCACCAAGCAATTGTAATTCAACTTATTCAACAGAGTTTAAGTTAGAGCTCCACATATTCAACCATCATATAGTCTTCTATGATTGCTCACACTCACCGCATACACATGAGCAAAACGTTTCAACCGAACACAAAGAAAAATAGGGGCTTATAGTTTCGCCTCCCAACGCATTCACCTTTGGGTGATGTCAACAATAATAACTCATGCTACCCATATTCAGCTGGACATACGTGCCTAGATCTTTCCTCACCATATTATGCTTGCCAAAAGAGAAAAATAAAAAGGAATAGAGAGAAAAACTTTGACTCTTTGCAAAAAAGTA
This sequence comes from Secale cereale, assembly GCA_902687465.1. Lineage (NCBI taxonomy): Eukaryota > Viridiplantae > Streptophyta > Magnoliopsida > Poales > Poaceae > Secale > Secale cereale. Next base: position 157,317,962 of record LR738712.1, read on the forward strand.
AATACTAAAAAGTAAAAGATAGGCCCTTCGCAAAGGGAAGCAGAGGTTGCCATGCGCTTATTTGTTTGTATGCTCAACCGCTTAATGCAAAGGAACATCAAGTTATATTGTCCCTTATGATAGCAACCTTTATTATGCAGTTCGTCGCTTTTATTAGTTTGCCATCACAAGTTCGTACAAGCTCAATTTTCCCTTACACTAAATGATCTAACACTTTTAGAAGCAATTTTTACTGCCTTTTTGCACCGATGACAACTTACTTGAAGGATCTTGCTCAATCCTTAGGTAGGTATGGTGGACTCTTGAAGATAAGATTTGGGTTTAAGGGTTTTTGGATGCACAAGTAGTCTCTCTACTTGGTGCGGAATTTTTGGCTAGCAAAGATAGGGGCAAGCACCACATGTTGAAGGATTTATGACAATATAACTTCGTTGTGAATATGAACAAACATAAACCATTACGTTTTCTTCCTTGTCCAACGTCAACAATTTTGGCATTTAATATTTTGATGGGGGCTCACAATCACAAAAGATTTCCAGGATAGTGTATTTGCATGTGAAAGTTCTCTTCATTATAGTAATTATTCGTGAATTTCTTGTATGACCAATATTGTGATTGTCAAGCCTCAAAAGATTTCACTTTCTAAACCCAATGTGAAGCTACCACTAGGCATGATATGATTTCATCTTCATGACATTCAATTTATTCAAGAATTTACTCATAGGATATAAGTGAAGCACAAGAGTAAATGACAAGCTACTCCAAAAAGATATAAATGATAATCATGAGCATAATATTTCTTTCTCTCAAATTAATTTAAGCGAAGAAAGAGACAATTTCTTCAAAAATACTAAAGCACATAGTTTCCTAAAAGATATAAGTGAAGCACTAGAGCAACATCGCTAGAAAAGAGCTTCGTTGACGGGATGTGAATGCCGCTTACCTAGCCTTCCTAGCAACTATTTGGGGGCTCTATTTTATTTAAAAACATTCAGATCTAAGTATTTTATTAGAAAAACAAGCAAACAAAATAAAATAACATTTGAAGAATAGCACATCTCATGTGAAGAAGCAAAAACTTAGGATCAAACGATACTAACCGATAATTGTTGATGAAGAAAGGTGTGATGCCTATCGGGGCATCCCCAAGCATAGATGCTTGAGACTTCTTAAAATAATATCTTGGGGTGCCTTGGGAATCCTCAAGCTTGAGCTTTTGTGTCTCCTTAATTCTTCCCATATCATGGCTTTCCTAAATCTCAAAAGCTTCATCCACACAAAACTCAACAAGAACTCGTGAGATAAGTTAGTATAAACCAATGCAAAAACCTTATCATTCTCCACTGTAGCAAATCACTAAGATTATTATTCAACATTGCATACTAAATTTCTCTGCATATTTAATACTCCTATCCTCAAATAGAATCATTAAACAAGCAAACATATGCAAACAATGCAAATACAACAGCAATCTGCCAAACCAGTACAGCCTGTAAAGAATGCAGGAGGATCCATACTTCCCTAACTCAATTTTTTTTGAAACTTTAACATGCTATAGTAAGTTTATCATAGCTTGTTCTGCAAAAAGTTTCAACCTTTTATCACATTCTGACTTTTCTCGGGAATTTTTACAACAGCGACAAACTTTCTGTTTTCAAACAGCAACATGTAGACTTGCAAAATAAGCATGGTAAAGGCTATCTTTGACATTTTTATTGAAATAAAAGATACAAAACATTATTATAAATACCAGCAAGCAAATCTTAACAAAATAAAATGACGCTCCAAGCGAAACTCATATCATGTGATGAATAAAAATATAGCTTCACGTGAGGTTACCGATAATGTTGGAGACGAAAGAGGGGATGTTTTCCGGGGCATCCCCAAGCTTAGTTGCTTGCGTATTCCTTGAATATTACCTTGGGGTGACTTGGGCATCCCCAAGCTTAGTGTCTTGCCACTCCTTATTCTCCTCATATCGACATCTCATTTAAAACTTGAAAACTTCAATCACACAAAACTTAACGGAACTTCGTGAGATAGGTTAGTATGATAAAACAAATCATTCACTTTGGTACTGTCAAAGACAAGATTCATAATTGTTTCCACACAATGCCTACTGTAGCATATCATCTCTACAATTTATATTGATCAATATAAGCCATAGAAACTAGAAAACAAGCAAACTATGCATTGAAAACAGAATCTGTCAAAAATGGAACAGTCTGTAATGTTCTGGACAACCACCATACTTCTGCAACTCTTAAAATTCTGAAAAATAGGACCACGTGAACAATTTGTATATTAATCTTCTGCAAAAAGAATCAACTCAAAAACACTCAATCCAACACAAAGAACTTCAAAGAGTGCCCCAAGATTTCCACCGGAGAAACAAAGACAAGAACGTGCATCAACCCCTATGCATACATTACCCCAATGTCACCGCGGGAATCCGCAAGTTCAGTGCCAAAACATATATATCAAGTGAATCAGTATGATACCCCATTGTCACCACAAGTATTCAATTGCAAGACATATATCAAGTGTTCTCAAATCCATAAAAATATTAAATCCAAAGAAATCTCAAAGGGAAAACTCAATTCATCACAACGAGATAGAGAGGGGAAACACCATATGATGTGACTATATTAACAAAGCCTGCGATACATCAAGATTGTGCATCTCAAGAACACGAGAGAGAGAGAGAGAGAGAGAGAGAGAGAGAGAGAGAGAGAGAGAGATTAAAGAAATAGCTACTAGTACAAACCCTCAGCCCCGAGGGTGGACTACTCCCTCCTCATCATGGTGGCCGCCGAGATGATGAAGATGGCCACCGGTGATGATTTCATCCTCCGACGGTGTGCTGGAAAGGGCTCTAGATTGGATCTCGTGGACTATAGAGCCTTTCAGTGGCGGAACATCTGATCTATGTTCACCCCGAGGGTTTTTGGAATATCTGGGAATTTATAGGGTAAAGAGGGGGTGCGGGAGGCCATCGAGGTGGCCACAACCCACCTGGGCGCGTCTGGGGCCCAGGCGCACCCTGGTGGGTTGTGCCCCCCTTAGGGCACCCCCAAGGTGCTGCTCTGGCCCATCCTGGGTGTTCTGATCCATAAAAAATCCAAAAAAAGTTTCACGGTGTTTGGACTCCGTTTGATATTGATTTTCTGCGATGTAAAAAACAAGCAAAAATAGCAACTGGCACTGGGCACTGGGTCAATAGGTCAGTCCCAAAACAATGATATAAAGTTGCTATAAAATGATTGTAAAACATCCAAGAATGATAATTAAACAACATGAATACTTCAAAAATTATAGATACGTTGGAGACGTGTCATTGAGCACCGCAAGATTGAACCCAAAGCAAAGCACTTCTCCCATTGCAAGAAATATCAATCTAGTTGGCCAAACAAAACCGATAGTTCGAAGAGAATTACCAAGATATTAGATCACACATATAAGAATTCAGAGAAGACTCAAATAATATTCATAGATAATCTTAACATAAACCCACAATTCATCGGATCTTGGCAAACACACCGCAAAATAAGATTACATCGAATAGATCTCCAAGAAGGCAAGAACAATGAGGAGAACATGGTATGAGGATTCGAGAGAGAGAAGAAGCCATCTAGCTACTAGCTGTGGACCCATAGGTCAGTGGTAAACCACTCACACTTCATCGGAAGGGCAATAGGGTTGATGTAGATGCCCTCTGTGGTTGATTCCCCTCCGGTAGAGTACCGGAAAAGGCCTCCAGATGGGATCTCACGAGAACTAAAGGCTATGGCGGAGGAAAAGTGGTTTTGATGGATGTTCTGATGTTTCTAGAATATATGGGTATTTATAGGCGGAAGAAATAGGTCACGGGAGGGACGAGGGGCCCACAAGGTAGGGGGCGCACCCTACCCCCCAGGGCGCGCCCTCCACCCTTGTGTCCGCCTCGTAGATCCCTTGGCGTGTACTCCAAGTCCATCTGATGTCTTCTGGTCCAAGAAAAATCTCCAAAATGTTTCGTTCCGTTTGGACTCCGTTTGATATTCCTTTTATGCGAAACTCAAAAACAAGGAAAAAACAGAAACTGGCACTGTGCTCTGGGTTAATAGGTTAGTCCCAAAATCCATATAAAATAGCATATAAATGCATATAAAACATCCAAGATAGATTATATAATAGCATAGAACAATAACAAATTATAGATACATTGGAGACGTATCAGGCATCGGGCGCGCCTTCCTATGCGAGAGGGGAAGGCACCCCAGCAGTGGGCACCGGTCCCGAGGCACGAACATCAGATGCCCCACCCTCCTGAGATCCTCGGTGGAGTAGTTGTTGCTTCTTTTTGGGGATGACCTCAGGGGGGTGGATGGCGCCTTCACCATCTGAGTTTTCGACCGCCGCGGCCTGATATGCACACTTGAGGGAGCACACTTCATCCTTTTTATCGCAGGCGACCATGATGATGCCACCACTTCCTGACATCTTCAGGACATTGTAGCAGGGGTGAGTTGCTGCCATGAACTTGGCCAGGGCTGGATACCAAAGGATGGCATTTTACGGGAGACGAATGTGGGCGACGTCGAATTTGATGAGCTCATTGTAGTAGTTGTCACGCTTGCCGAAGGTGACGGGGAGACGGATCTGCCCTATTGGGACGATGGAGCCATCAGTCACCCCTAAGAAAGGCTTGGTGGGCAGAAGCTGTTCGTATGGCACCTGGAGCATGTCAAATGTCTCGATGGAGAGGACATTGAGCCTAGCGCCACCGTCAATGAGTGTCTTGGCGACGAGGACATTGCTGATGGTAGGCGAGTAGAGCTTGGGGAGCGCGCCGGTGGCGGCTGCGCACTTGAGTTGATCAGTAGAGTCGATGGTGATGGCGTACTTGGACAACCCGAGGGGACACGACGCCTCAAGCTTGGGGAGGGCCGCGTTCACCTCACGAGTGAACTGCTTGAAGACGCGATGGGATGTAGGGGCCTGAGCACTGCCCAGGATGCAGGCTATGGCACGAGGCTTTTGGAAGCCCTCGGCCCCATCATCTTGGTGGTGGTCATTCTTCCTCCTTGGCGGTGGTGGCAGAGGTGGAAGGCCGGCGTTGCCCTGAGGGTGATCCTCACGAGGCTGATCCCTCCATGGGCCGTCACGAGGCTCGCCCTGCCAGCGGTCTTCGCGAGGATGATCGCGCCAGTCCTAGCGGGGGTCGCAGTTGTCCCAGTGTCCTCCACCATGGCCTCCTCCACAACCGTAGTCATGGTCTTTGCGCTCAGGACGACGGCCAAGGCGCCCGCCTCAGATGACCCTGAGCTCTTGGCAGTCATTGATGTTGTGGTTGTGGACGTTGTGGAAGACGCAGAATGGGCGACTGCCCTAGCAGGACTCGGGGTCGTTGCAATCGCGCTTCATCTCGGGCTCGGCCGTGAGCATGCCCGGGCCCTTGCGCTTCACTTCCTTGGCCTTAGCCTTCTTGTCTTTAGGATCGGCCTCCGGTAGCTCGAGGAGTGAGAGGCGGCCATCCTCTACCCTCGCGCACTTGGTCGCCATGTTGAACATCTCCAGAGCCGAGCCCAGGTCCTCGTGTATGGCGAGTTCTTCCTTCATCTTGACATCCTGCACGCCCTCAGTGAATGCTGAAATGATGGTCCGACACCTTGGGGATCTTGAAGCGAACATTGGCGAAGCGCTGGATGTATTTGTGCAAGGTCTCCCTTGGCTGCTGCTTGATGCGCCGCAAGTCAACTATAGCGGGGGCGCGGTTGCGAGTGCTCTGGAAGTTGGCGATGAAGTGCTCATGCAGCTCATCCCAGGAGGAGATCGATCCCAGGGGGAGGTTCAGGAGCTACGAGCACGCACCATCCTTGAGGGCCATGGGAAACCAATTCATCATGACCTTCTTATCGCCGTTTGCTGCCTTGATGCTCAGCTCGTAGAGCTGGAGGAATTCAGTAGGGTCAGGTGTGCCGTCGTAGCGCGGAGGCAGGTCTGACTTGAACTTGCTGGGCCAGACGACGCGACACAGCTCCGGAGTGAATGTTCGACAGCCTACCACGCTCATGGGAGCCCGCCGCGGAGGGGGAGCCTGGTCTTGGCACTCGTGTGCCGCTGCTTCGGGTGGCACACGATCTTGACGTGGCGGTGCTGGGAGCGCACGCGCTTCTCCTTGAGGCTGCTGCACCACCTGGCAGCTTTCTTCACCGCGCACTGACACCCTGCGTGGCGGGTCGCTCTTGGGGGCCTCACGCCTTAGCGCGGGGACGACATCGCACCGGAGAGGAGGAGGAGGCGTGCCGTGGGCCATGTCGCCCGCCTGAGGTGGCGGGCGAGGCAGTGAGCGAGACGGTGCAGGGGCCTCTCCAGCGATGTTGACGAGCTCGGCGATGCGGTCCAGCTAGTCCCCGTAGATGTGGTCGGTCGGGCGGTAGCGCAGAAGCTCGCGTGCCATGAGCAACGCAGCCTACAAGTTCACCGGCCCACGACAGGCATGGGAGGACGAAGTAGCGGCCAGAGTCAGCGACGGAGTGGCGGTGCGACCATTGCTCCGCACGGAAGGCGGCAGTGATGAGTCCTGCTGCTCGTGGGCCGTGGGGCCAGTGGCAGCATTGGCCGTAGGTGACGGTGAGAGGCGAGGGATGTCGTCGCCCGCATGCGCTGGCTGAGCAACACGGGCGGCGAGGGTCGCCCGACACTCAACACGAACTCGACGAGTGTTGGCTATGAGGATGGTGGAACAACGACAAATCGATCGATGAAAGAGAGGCATCGACACGCCCCTACCAGGTGCGGCAAATGCCGCATTCAGGGCACCACACACTGAAGAAAGGTTTGAACTCTAGGGCGTGTGCGAAGAACTCAACTTCTCGAGCCTACCAACTCATCGCTCTCATGGCCTAGCGCGATGAACAGGGAAGGATAGAGACTCAACAGTTTACCCAGGTACGGGCCACCTTGCGATGTAATACCCTATTCCTGCTTTGGGGTCGATTGGCCTCACGAGGGGCTGAGGCTGAACTAGTACAGAGGGAGAACAGCCTCACGAGGTCTGTTCTTGTGTGGGTATCAGCTGAGGGTTTGATTCGTCCCCTTGCTTTGGTGGCGGCTAGCCTATATATAGCGGCCCATGTCCTCTTCCTCCGAAACGAAGGCGGGAAAGGATCCCACAACGGCCAATTTGAAAGGGGACAAGAAGTACATCTTATCCTGCCAAAAGGTGGTCTTCGCCTGCAAAGCTTCTACTCGTGACGCCGTGGTAGGCTCAGTAATGACGTCCATCCAGCTGTCCTAGCGGTCTTGGTCTCGTTGCACAGGAATGGAAACCTTTGGCTGATTCCTCGGGACTCCGCGACTGCGCTTGCCTCCTTAGCATCAAAGAGGAAACCTGCTGCTCTGCGCCCGCCGGCATCCGCCTGGCCATGGTCGTCATGGCTTGCGTCACTTGATCCCCATGAGATGGGCGTTTGCATAGGAATCTCTGCTCCTCAGGAGGCCACTGATACGTCTCCGTCGTATCTATAATTTTTAATTATTCCATGCCAATATTCTACATCTTTCATATACTTTTGGCAACTTTTTATACTATTTTTGGGACTAACATATTGATGCAGTGCCCAATGCCAGTTTGTGTTTGTTGCATGTTTTTTGTTTCGCAGAATATCCATATCAAACGGAGTCCAAATGGGATAAAAACGGACGGAGATTTTTTTGGAATATATGTGAATTTTGGGAAGTGGAATCAATGTGAGACGATGCCCGTGTGGCCCATGAGGGTGAGGGGCACGCCCTGGGCCCTCGTGGACACCCTGTAAAGCGGTTGGTGCCCTTCTTTCGCCGCAAGAAAGCTAATATTCGGATAAAAATTGTGTCCAAAATTCAGCCCAATCGGAGTTACGGATCTCCGGGAATTTAAGAAACGGTGGAAGGCCAGAATCTGAGAATGCAGAAGCAGAGAGAGACAGAGAGACAGATCCAATCTCAGAGGGTCTGTCGCCCCTCCGCCGCCATGGAGCCCATGGACCAGAGGGGAAACCCTTCTCCCATCTAGGGAGAAAGTCAAGGAAGAATAATAAGGAGGGGGCTCTATCCCCCTCTCTCCCGATCACGCCGGAACGCCGCCGGGGCCATCATCGTGTGACGGCGATCTACACCAACACCTCCATCATCTTCACCAACATCTTCATCACCTTTCCCCATCTATCTACAACGGTCCACTCTCCCGCAACCCGATGTACCCTCTACTTAAACATGGTGCTTTATGCTTCATATTATTGTCCAATGATGTGTTGCCATCCTATGATGTCTGCGTAGATTTTCGTTGTCCTATCGGTGATTGGTGAATTGCTATGATTGATTTAAATTGCTTGTGGATATGTTGCTGTCCTTTCGTTCCCATCATATGAGCGCGCGCGTGGATCACACCATAGGGTTAGCTGTATATTGATAGGACTATGTATTGGAGGGCAGGAGTGACAGAAGCTTCAACCTAGCGTAGAAATTGATGCATACGGTATTGAAGGGGGACCAATATATCTTAATGCCATGGTTGGTTTTTACCTTAATGAACGTTAGTAGTTGCGGATGCTTGCTAATAGTTCCAATCATAAGTGCATAGAATTCCAAGTAAGGGATGACATACTAGCAGTGGCCTCTCCCACATAAAACTTGCTATCAGTCTAGTAACGTAGTCAATTGCGTAGGAGCAATTTTGCAACTCCTACCACCACTTTTCCACACTCGCTATCACTAACTTTATTGCTTCTTTATCTTAACAGCCCCTAGTCTTTATTTACGTGCTTCTTTATCTTAACAGCCCCAAGTCTTTATATTCTTGCAAACCTATCCCTCAAAAACTACAAAGTACTTCTAGTTTCATACTTGTTCTAGGTAAAGTAAACGTCAAGCGTGCGTAAAGTTGTATCGGTGGTCGATTGAACTTGAGGGAATATTTGCTCTACCTTTAGCTCCTCGTTGGGTTTGACACTCTTACTTATCAAAAGAGGCTACAACTGATCCCCTACACTTGTGGGTTATCAAGACCTTTTTCTGGCGCCGTTGCCGGGGAGTTATAGCGTGGGGTGAATATTCTCATGTGTGCTTGTTTGCTTTATCACTAAGTAGATTTTATTTGCTGTTCTAAGTTGTTTTCTATCTTTAGTTATGGGTAGGAAACGCAGAATACCAAAAATTTAGTGGTACCTGCTGAACCAATGGTTGAAGAACCACTCAAAATCTATCACACTCCTGAAGTTTTTTACTTGGATCATCTTTGATCCCTATGTGCTCGGACTGAAACCCCAACTAGCTTAGTTGAGGGAAAATCTTTAGATGAGCATGCTTGTTATGTGCGACGCCGCTTATCTCGGTAAGGGAAACTTTTACTAGATCAAATTCATCATTTGCAATGCTATGCTTGGAATTTATGTGAAATATATGATTTTACTTGTTGTTTTGAAGACCCTAAGAAACACCTTCCCTACCAATGTGAGTTTAGTGATAATGGAATCGTATCTTCGTATGCTAAGGGTGTTTATAGTTACTATGATGTTCAACAAATTGAAGAATTTGTTGCTTTTAAGGGTGCTTATGAAATCGCTTCTTTGATTGAAAAGTATGATGCTACTCTTTACAAATCTGAAAATTTTGCCATATTTAAATATTGTTATGATAATTATGCTTCTAATGCCTATGTTAAACCATATATTGAGGACTCCTCCGCTGTCCAAGAAGAGACTAATATTTTGCAGGAGTCTATGGAAGAAGAAATTAATGACATTGTGAGCTCATTGGATGAAAAAGATGAGGAGGAGAGCGAAGAACAACAGGAGGAAGAGCGGATTGATCACCCGTGCCCACCTTCTAATGAGAGTAACTCTTTATCTCATGCATTGTTTAATTTCCCTTCGTGCTTACCGAAGGATGAATGCTATGATGATTGTTATGATCCCGTTGATTCTTTTGAAATATCCCTTTTTGATGATGCTTGCTATGCTTGTGGCCAAGATGCCAATATGAATTATGCCTATGGATATGAACTTGCTATAGTTCTTTATGTTAAACATGAGATAGTTGCTATTGCACCCACACATGATAGTCCTATTATCTTTTTGAATTCTCCAAACTACACTATATCGGAGAAGATTGCACTTATTAAGGATTATATTGATGGGTTGCCTTTTTCCGTTAAACATGATGATTTTGATGAGTATAATATGCATGTGCTTGCTACTCCTACTTGCAATTATTATGAGAGAGGAACTACATCTCCGCCTCTCTATGTTTCCAACACGATAAAATTGCAAGAAACTGCTTATACTATGCATTGGCCTTTACTTGATGTGCATGAATTGTTCTTGTATGACATGCCTATGCATACGAAGAGAGCTAGACTTCGTTTTTGCATGACACATATAACTTTGTGCTCACTACTAAAGGCCAAATAATTGCTAATTAAAACTGGCTTTGATATACCTTGGGATCCGGGTGGATCCATTACTTGAGCACTATATGCCTAGCTTAATGGCTTTAAAGAAAGCGTTGCCAGGGAGACAACCCGGACATTTTAGAGAGTCATTTATTTCTGTTGTGTGCTTTTATAAAGTTTAAAAACAAAAAAATAAAGAGGGGAACCTAAAACTTTTTCAAAAAGAAGAGTGAAAGTAAGAAGGATGAGCACCGTTGAAATGGGGGAGCTCCTTGAACTTTGTTCATGCCCATGGAAACTTTAAAAATCTTAATTACATAAACTTTTCAAAAAAAATAATTACCCCCTATACAATTCCATTTTATTATAAAAATAATGTGCCAAGAGTTTACTTTAGGATGATTAAACTGCTTGTTGGTTTGTGCAATGCAAAAACAGAAACTTTGGCTGTAGTGCGCGATTTTACATGTTTTACTGGAATGTCGAAAGGATCTGAAACTTTTTGCAAAGTCTTGCTATACAAATTGTTGTTTTTTCCTATTTTTTCCAGAATTTTCACAGTTACAAAAGTATGGTTAATGTTCAGATTACTACAGACTGTCCTGTTTTCATAGAGTGCTGTTATAGCTTCATTATTTGCTTATGTTTGAATTCTTGTTGAATCCTCCTTGACTTGGGGCCATAGAACCGGGATAACATACAGTGGGTAATCTTTGTTCATAATTATACAATAATGTTAGAGCAGTACATGATGGGATTTCATTGATCATATGCACTAATCCCGCCACTAATAGTTCGGTTAAGTTTTGTGTGGATGAAGTGTTCGAAGATCGAGGAGGTATCAATGTGAGAAGAAGGAGGAGAGGCAAGAACTCAAGCTTGGGGATGCCCAAGGCACCCCAAGTAAATATTCAAGGAGACTCAAGCGTCTAAGCTTGGGGATGCCCCGGAAGGCATCCCACCTTTCTTCAACAAGTATCGGTATGTTTTCGGATTCATTCCGTTCACATGTTATGCGTAAACTCTTGGAGCGTCATGTGCTTTTTATTTTTCCTTTTAATAAATGCATCATGATGGTATGAGATAGTCCTTGGTTGATTTATAGAATGCTCTTTGCACTTCACTTATATCTTTTGAGTATGGCTTTAAAGAATGCTTCATGTGCTTCACTTATATCATTTGAAGTTTGGATTGCCTGTTTCTCCTCACATAGAAAACCGCCATTTGTAGAATGCTCTTTTGCTTCACTTATATTTGTTAGAGCGTGGGCACAACTTTTGTAGAAATAATTTAAACTCTCTATCTTCACTTATATCTATTTAGAGAGTTGACAGGAATTGGTCATTCACATGGTTAGTCATAAAATCCAACATAAACTTGTAGATCGCTGAATATGATATGTTTGATTCCTTGCAATAGTTTTGCGATATAGAGATGCTAATATGTGGGACGTACTAGTGAATGATTGTGGTTTAGTAAAAATATTGGTGTTAAGGTTTGTGATTCCCGAAGCATGCACGTATGGTTTCCTAACTATGTAACCAAATTGGCGCACATTGTATTTTGATTGTTTATATTTGCGTGAAGGTAGGGGGCGCGCGATGGTTAACTCCTACCAACCCCCCCCCCCCCCTAGGAGCATGCGTCGTAGTATTTTGCTTCGAGGGCTAATAGATTTTTCGCAATAAGTATGTGAGGTCTTTATGACTAATGTTGTGTCCATGGATTATACGCACTCTCACACTTCCACCTTGCTAGCCACTCTAGTACCGCACAACTTTCGCCGGTGCATCAAGCCACCTTATACCCTTCCTCAAAACAGCCACCATACCTACCTATTATGGCATTTCCATAGCCATTCCGAGATATATTGCCATGTAACTCCACCGTTCCGTTTATTATGACACGCACCATCATTGTCATATTGCCTTGCATGATCGTAAGATAGCTAGCATGATGTTTTCATGGCTTGTCCGTTTTTTTGATGTTATTGCTATGCTAGATCATTGCACATCCCGGTACACCGCTGAAGGCATTCATATAGAGTCATACTTTGTTCTACTATCGAGTTGTAATATCGAGTTGTAAGTAGATAAAAGTGTGATGATCATCATTATTAGAGCATTGTCCCGAAAAAAGAAAAAGAAAGGCCAAAAAAGAGAGGAAAGGCCAAATAAAAAAAAGAAAAAAAGAAAAAAGGGGACAATGCTACTATCTTTTTTCCACACTTGTGCTTCATCATAGCACCATGTTCTTCATATAGAGAGTCTCCTATATTGTCACTTTCATATACTAGTGGGAATTTTTCATTATAGAACTTGGCTTGTATATTCCAACGATGGGCTTTCTCAAATTGCCCTAGGTCTTCATGAGCAAGCAAGTTGATGCACACCCACTAGTTTTTTTGAGCTTTCATACACTTATAGCTCTAGTGCATCCATTACATGGCAATCCCTACTCACTCACATTGATATCAATTGATGGACATCTCCATAGTCCATTGATTTGCCTAGTCGATGTGAGACTTTCTCCCTACTTTTGTCTATCACCACCTTCTATTCCACCCATAGTGTTATGTCCATGGCTCACACTCATGTATTGCATGAAGAGTTGAAAAGGTTCGAAAAAAGTAAAGTATGAAAACAATTGCTTGGCTGACACTGGGGCATGAGGGGTACCTTGTGTTAAGAAAAGGGAGCATAAAAGACTACATGATTTTGTAGGGATAAGATTCTTTAGCATTGATATTTTTGCAAGACTTGATTGTTTGTTGGGATGCCCGAGTATTAAATTCTTTTATGTCAAATGATAGACTATTGCTTTGAATCACTCGTGTCTTAATATTCATGACGTGATTAGATTACATGATCAAGATTATGCTAGGTAGCATTCCACATCAAAATTATCTTTTTTATCATTTACCTACTCGAGGACGAGCAGGAATTAAGCTTGGGGATGCTGATATGTCTCCGTCGTATCTATAATTTTTTTTGTTCCATGCCAATATTCTACAACTTTCATATACTTTTGGCATCTTTTTATACTATTTTTGGGACTAACATATTGATCCAGTGCCCAGTGCTAGTTCCTATTTGTTGCATGTTTTTTGTTTCGCAGAATATCCATATCAAACGGAGTCCAAACGGGATAAAAACGGATGGAGATTTTTTTGGAATATATGTGAATTTTGGGAAGTGGAATCAACGTGAGACGATGCCCGAGTGGCCCACGTGGGTGAGGGGCGCGCCCAGGGGGGCATGCGCACCCTGGGCCCTTGTGGCCACCCCGTAAGGCGGTTGGTGCCCTTCTTTCGCCGCAAGAAAGCTAATATCCGGATAAAAATTGTGTCCAAAATTCAGCCCAATCGGAGTTACGGAACTCTGTTAATTTAAGAAACAGTGGAAGGCCAGAATCTGAGAACGCAGAAACAGAGAGAGATAGAGAGACATATCCAATCTCGGAGGGGCTCTCGCCCCTCCGCCGCCATGGAGGCCATGGACCAGTGGGGAAACCCTTCTCCCATCTAGGGAGAAGGTCAAGGAAAAATAAGGAGGGGGGCTATCTCCTCCTCTCTCCTAGTGGCGTCAGAACACCGCCGGGGCCATCATCGTGTGACGGCGATCTACACCAACACCTCCGTCATCTTCACCAACATCTTCATCACCTTCCCCCATCTATCTACAACGGTCCACTCTCCCGCAACCCGTTGTACCCTCTACGTAAACATGGTGCTTTATGCTTCATATTATTATCCAATGATGTGTTGCCATCCTATGATGTCTGAGTAGATTTTCATTGTCCTATCGGTGATTGGTGAATTGCTATGATTGATTTAAATTGCTTGTGGTTATGTTGCTGTCCTTTGGTGCCCATCATATGAGTGCTCGCGTGGATCACACCATAGGGTTAGTTGTATGTTGATAGGACTACATATTGGAGGGCAAGAGTGACAGAAGCTTCAACCTAGCATAGAAATTGATGCATACGGGATTGAAGGGGAACCAATATATCTTAATGCTATGGTTGGGTTTTACCTTAATGAACGTTAGTAGTTGCAGATGCTTGCTAATAGTTCCAATCATAAGTGCATAGAATTCCAAGTAAGGGATGACATGCTAGCAGTGGCCTCTCCCACATAAAACTTTCTATCGGTCTAGTAACATAGTCAATTGCTTAGGGGCAATTTCGCAACTCCTACCACCACTTTTCCACACTCGCTATCACTAACTTTATTGCTTCTTTATCTTAACAGCCCCTAGTCTTTATTTGTGTGCTCTTTATATTCTTGCAAACCTATCCCACAAAAACTACAAAGTACTTCTAGTTTCATACTTGATCTAGGTAAAGTAAACGTCAAGCGTGTGTAAAGTTGTATCGGTGGTCGATAGAACTTGACGGGATATTTGTTCTACCTTTAGCTAGTCGTTGGGTTCGACACTCTTACTTATCGAAAGAGGCTACAACTGATCCCCTACACTTGTGGGTTATCATCTGCCTGGGGAGGCCGCTCCCTTCAGAGGTCTTGGCGTCGTCCGCCTCGCGAGGCTTGGCCCCTTCACGAGGGTCTTGCCTTGTTGATGTTGAAGATAGGCCATACCAGGCCGTTGATGGAGCCAGGCTATGGGCTGCAGGCAGGCAAGTCTGGGTACCCTGGTTCCCAGAACGCCGACATGCTAAGGCGTATATGAGCAATCCGTCCTTAGAGCCATCTTCCGAGGGATTAGCAAGAATATGCTCCTTGAACCAATGCAGGAAAGTCGAGTTGTGCTCTCTAGTAACTTCGGCGTCCGTTCTATATAGCCCCCGGTTACGATACTTCTTTGCGATGGTTTCTGTTTGCAGTGTCACAAAAGGATCTACCTCGTCTAGGTGTTGTACCACTACTAAGTTTGCTCTGTCAAAGTCATTGTGTTGATCTGTGTAGGCCACATGCAGTTCCCTGCGACCGTTGGAGTGACCTTCTCCTTGGAGCCTCCCAACGTGCTTATTAACGGGCAAACCAACACTAGGCCGGTCTCTGCCATATAGACAATTCTCGCAGAAAGAAATGCACTCTTGTGTCAGATAGCCCTGGACGATGCTTCCATCCGGACGGGGCATATTACGAATGAATCCTTTGATGATCCCATTCATCCTCTCGAACGGCATCATGTTGTGCAGGAATGACGACCCTAGGTCTATTGTGTTGTCCACAATATGGACACACAGATGCACCACGACGTCAAAGAACACGGACGGGAAGTACATCTCAAGGTCATTTAGTATCACAACGATCTCTTCCTGTAGCCTTCGGAGCTGCATCACATTGATCAATTTTCAAGAGATGACGTTGAAAAAGTTCCAGAGACAAATAAGCGTGTCATAGACGTGCTTGTCCACTATCCCTCTAAGGGCAACACGTAGTATCTAAGTTATCATCACATGATAGTCATGGGACTTCATCCCGCTGAACCTTTTCTTCTTCGTGTCTAGAAATCTGCATATCTTCACACAGCAACCGTAACTAACTTTGATTCCGGTAAGGCACTTGAAGAATTGATTAATCTCAGCCGGACTTAAGGTGAAGCAAGAAGGGGGGCAATAATAATCTTCCTTTACTTTTTTGCCCTTCTTCTCCCATGCCTCTATCTCTGTCTCTGTCTCCTCTGACTTTTTACGGGGCGGCATGTGCAGATCTGACCTAATATTCAAATCTTGCAAGTCTTTTCTTCCCTTCGGCCCATCCTTGGTCTTATCCGGCATGTTCATCAGTATCGCAAGCAAGCTCTCAAGGACATTCTTACAGATATGCATTTGATCAAGGCAATGAGGCGTGTCGAGTTTGTGCCAGTACTCCAAGTCCCAGAAAACAGACCTCGTCTTCCATACCTTCAGCAGCGGCTCCAGCGCCCTTTTCATCATCTTTCCTGGCGTGGGGCCCTGTTCCCAGTTTTTCAACAACTTACTAATTTCGGCGCTGCTCCACATACGTGGAGGTCCTCGATGCTCAGCCTCACCATTGAATAGATCTCCACGGTTTCTCCATGGGTCATCGTTCTCAAGCCTTCTTCGATGCCCCATGTACATGATTTTCCTAGACCCACCATCTTTCCTTGACATAAGCTGCTGAGACATTGTATCATCCATGCACCGCGCGCATCCGCAATATCCATGGCACACTTGGCCCGCGACATATCCGTAACCGAGATAGTCGTGTGCAGTCATGATCAGCGCGACTCTCATATAGAAATACTCACCTTTGCTGGCGTCCCATGTCTTGGCCGGTGTTTTCCATAACGTGTCTAACTCCTCTTGAAGTAGCCCCAGATACAGATTAATATTATTTCCCGGTTGTTTTGGCCCTTGAATCAGCATGCTCATGTGTATGTACTTCAACTTCATGCACAACCATGGGGGATGTTGTACATCCATACAAACACGGGCTATGGTTGGTGTTTTGGTTGCCAAACGGATTGATGCCATTGGTACACGCGCCAAGCACGATTTTCCTTGCATCCATGCGAAATATCGATATTCTCCATTGAACGCTCTCTGTTGGCTTCCATCCACGAGGTGTCTCAGCTTCGTATCATCTCCATCGTTGGGCTTTTTCCTCTCCGCGTGCCAACGCATGAGCTTTGCTTCCTTGGGATCTACAAAACAGCGTTGCAGACGGGGAGTGATCGGTAAGTACCATACAACTTTCTAGGGAGATTTCTTCCCGGCCTTCTTGTATCGAGAAGCATTGCACACTCGACAGCTGGTTTTTTCCGCATGCTCCTTCCGATAAACTATGCAATCATTGATGCATGAATGGTATCGAACGTGTGGCAGATTAAGAGGGCACACGATCTTCTTCGCCTCATCCACACCAGTAGGACATAGATTCCCCGCGGGAAGAACATACTTTAGGTACTTGAGAAGCTCATCGAGGCTAGTGTCAGTCCATTTGTTTTTAGCCTTCGTCTTCAGAAGTTCGAGCATGAAACTCAAGCGGGTCACCTCGGGATCGCAACCATCATACAATGGAGTGTTCGAGTCTACCACCAGTTGCTGCAGCTTGGCCTCCTCTCTAGAAGCAACTTAGTCAGTACTCGTCTCCTTGCGAAGCAGTTCTTGAACATGAGGGCCCCACACGATTGAACTTAGTACCAATGAAATATGCAACGTGGAGTCCGTGTTTTCTCTGCCGCCATGTATGGCCCCTTCTCCGCCACCGTGTCCAACCTCTTCTGCGCCGCCATGTCCGGCCTCTTCCCCGCCGCCATGTCCGGCCCCTTCTCCGCCGCCATTATCGGTCATCTCTTCGTCTTGCCCCGTGTCATCATTTTCTGCCCCATCGGGGTCGTCATCATCATCATCATCATCATCATCATCATCATCATCATCATCATCATCATCATCATCATCATCATCATCTTCAATTATCCACCGAGTATAGCCATCCAGGAAACCAGTCATGAGCAGGTGCGCCATCACACTACCATCCTCATAGGGGTCGAGCCAAACTCCTCCTTTTCATCTTTGACACGGACATATAATCCATGTCCGGTTATTTTCATTCATGTCCTGCACCGCCGACCGCGACCACCTTTCCACCATCGTTCCACTTACCATCATGAACGCCTGCACGGTAATAATAAACAAATTGATTATAAAAATGCATGCATGCATCAAAGTCATACAAAAATTCGGCATGACCTTCCCTAAAAATAGGACATATAGAGTTTGCCCGAAATCCGCCGAAACGGAAATATATCGTCATTCGGCAAAACATAGGCAACTCAAGCACAATTTGGTGGCAACTCATGCCACACACATAATTTCCATCATATTGCCCGATTATGTCATATCGCACACATATACATATTTCCATTCTTGCAAAAGCACATTTTTTTAATCACCTATCTCTAAATCGAGCACGATGATGATGATGATGCTGATATGTGTTGCCACACACCTATGGAATGATCAAAAGTGGACAAAGCTTACTTCTTGACAAGGCTAGATCTTGTTAGGGAGGTACATAGGTCAGTTCACTAAATGCTAGATCAACCTAGCTAGTTTGGGAAGGAGATAAGTTCAATTAGTGGAGGGGGAAGGAAAAAGAGAAAGGAGATGCGTTAATGAAGGTGATGTAGTTAGTTAGGAGCAATAAAGAGAGAGAAAGAGAGGTAGAAGAAGGAGAGTAATGGGGGGAGAAGTAGTGAGGAAGAAGCAAAGTGAGGGAGAGAGGGAGTGGGAGCTAGGGGAAAGTGAAGGAAGAGAGGATGGGGGAGGGGGAGGAAGAAGGTGGTGGATGCGGTTTAGCAGTAGAGCTTGCGTGTAAAACACACTGCTACTAATAATATAGCGGTAGCGTGGCCCTGCTACAAGTGCTACTGCTAAGTGGGGCCCGCCATGTGGCCAAGTTCAAAAATATCAGTAGCGTCCTACCCAAAATACGCGCTACTACTACTAAATTAGCAGTAGCGCAGTTATCTGAGGTGCGCTACTGCTAAACCTAGCGTGGCGGGAACGATGGGGCAATTTTAGTAGTAGCAGACTTTTTCCGTGCCACGCTACTGCTATATAAATAGCAGTAGCGCCCTGTTTTGACACGCGCTATGGCTAATTATCATTAGCACCCCTTTTTCTCCCGCACTACTTCTAATGTTCTGTGATAAGGTTTTCCCTAGTAGTTGTAATGCCCAGGATGGAGTTATACCTCCTACGTGTCGAGGCACGACTTAAAGGCATAAATCCATCCTAGAATGATCTCAAGTTTGGTAATCCTTGCACAACTCATGTAAAAGAGGGATAGTAAACTGAAAATAGTTGGCTTACACTCTCCACGTCACAGAATTACAGTACAAGTCTCAAACATCATACATTAAGAACATCACAACCCTCTAAGGGCAAAAGCCAAATGTCAAAGTACCAAACTTAGATAAATAAACCCCAGGCGGATCGAATCCTAGTAAGAGACTCCACTACTGATCGTCCGGGTAGCGCACGTAGTACCGACTACGCTCCTCGTCGTACTCCCAATCCAGCTCGGTGCCATCACCTGGATAGCTCACAGCTGGACCTGCATCTGGTGTGTGAAGTTACTGTGAGCCACAGAGGACTCAGCAATCCCGTCTCCGGGTAACAAGACTATCAAAGCCTCTGGGTGAGGATAAGGCTGAAGAAAAGAATAAGTCTGCAGCAGCAACTAGCATCTAGCTTACGCAAGTGAGAGCGAGAAGAGAAGGCCTCGGCGAGAAGTGATCACGAAGTGATCCTAGCTACAAGCTCCACAATCATAACCCCTCCGTGTTCAACTCCCGAATCCCTATTCGAAAATTGACAGTCACGGAACACACGCTGGTAGTGTATTAGAAACATTGTGTCAAGTTATCTACAACCGGAATTAACAAGCTCCCATCTGCCACATAACCGTGGGCACGGCTTTCGAAAGTTCAAACCCTGCAGGGGTGTTCCAACTTGACCCATTACAAGCCCACGATCCGTGGAGTCGCAACTCCAAGGTGGGAAGACCCGAGTATCCTCGGAATCCCGTGCTCAAGATATACCGAGCTAAGGTAAGGCTAATCCAGCAAATCCTCCCGGCGTGTCGACACCCTGATAGTAGCCGCGCGTATCTAAGTCTCAGGACACGACCGGATGGGTGAAGCTACGGGTGTATGCCAGATACCTCGAGTTGCCTCAAGGCGGCCCCGCAGGCTCCCCGTTTCGGACCAACACTCATGTGGAGCACTGGCCCGGGGTTGTTGATTAAGAAAGAGGGTTAATTACTCCCTATGCAAGTTTAGTTTGTTATTAGGCAAATAGTACCAATGTTGGGATTTGCTGGAAAAGACTTAGCACTTAGCGGTTTATCGAGGGGGTCCCATACACCCCAACCGTGTTAGGAACGCATAATCAAGGAACATAATACCGGCTTATACGGATCCTAACGGCATGAGTGGAACAAATCACCAAGCAAAAGGCTTAGCCTTCCACCCTTGCCAATATATAGATGATTTCATTTTAAGCAATTATATAGTGTGATATAACCCAACCAAACTTCAACATGGAGCAAGCATCTTCACTTCACCTGCAACTAGCAATGCTATAAGAAGGGCTGAGCGAAGCGTACTTAGCCAAGCAACGGTTTGCATAGGTAGGTTGGTTAAACATGGCAATTGGCTACAAGTAGGAGGCTGACAAGAAGAACATGGGCATCGAGGCAAAACTATAGATCGAGACTACTAGCAATAGGCAAAGATAGTAATGTTATCGGGGTTCGGTCATCTTGCCTGAAGAGAAGTCGTTCGGATCGTAAGAAGGGTCCTCGTGCTCAACCTCGTTGGAAACCTCGTGCTCAACCTCGTACTCAGCTTCCGGCTCTAAACAAAACAATCACACCAAGCACCAATCAACAAGATGCAATGCACACTCGAAAAACATGAATGCATGATGGATGCACTAAGGATGCACACGGAGCACGTAAAACATCACTCAAGCAAAACACCTCAAAACAAGATAACAATCTGATATTATTAATCTACACAGAAAATCAACCAAGTTTGATATAAGATTCGCTGAAATCGGAGTTACGGGCTAAAAGTTATGCCCGAAATAAGATTTGAGCGAAAGCTGAAAATTACAGCAACATAGCAACTTCGGAGCTCAAAATAATTAAGCTACAACATTTAAATAACATGGCAAAAGGCATGAACACAAACTAGACATATAGTACAGCAACTATGTCCAAGGTGCACCCCCAACGGAGTCACGGATCAATAGCAATGATCTTGGACATATTGAACTTTACAATAAAATTCTGGCAGCAGAATTTTATTGAAACTTTAGAGCAAAAGATAAACATGCTACAGCCACTCAAATGGACGTGTGAGGACATGAATGGAAAGACAACAATATATACTACAAGGAACAATCAAGATCCACTCCAAAACTAACATGCTTTGTCCTAGAGCACCACACGAACATGGCATCGGAACGTTACAGATTTCAGACTTAGTGAAAAATCACTAAGTCCTAAAACAGCAATAACATCATGGCATATAAAAGAGCATGTTTAAGTCACCTCGAAACTAAACATGGCAAAGGGTAAGCACCTCATCAAAGTGCACATGAAGGTGATCCCGAAACACACAAGCATGCTTCATAGAGGTGAACACAACGATTGCAACGAGCTCAACAAGATGGCATTTCATAACAAGTGAAAACACCTCATATGAACATGGCACTTTGCAATGATGATAACAAGGCAATAATAAATCTACCATGCAACCTATCACATACAACACGTAGTTCGTGGCAAGACGAACACGTGGACATGTCATTTGCATCATTTGGACAAACGAGCTAAAAGATATCACATGGCAAAGGTGGCATGAAAATAACACATAACAGCAGTTTAACTCATGATTCACTCTTGCAACAGCAAAACAAGCACCTAGATGAACTCTAACAAGCATGACAACAACAGGTAAAACGTAGAGCACATCTCCACGAACGTCTGGACATATTACACGCGCAAAACGGAGCATCAGGCAAAAAGTTAGAGCAGTTCAAACTTAGCATATCAGAAAAACAGATCAGGGACTTAGTAGATCTAGGGGGAGGTCAACCTCAACAGATCTGGAGACGGGCCGGCGCGGCGGATGAGGCCCAAGTGCTGCGGCCCGAGGAGAGAGTGACTGGGCCCGCGGGGTGAGGCGAGGCCCAGCTCGGTGGCCGCCTGGCTGCGGAGGGAGACGGCCTGGAGGCCCGGCTGGCACGGCCCACACGAGGGGAGAGGCGCGGCCCGCGGGAGCGCTGGCGCAGGCAGCTGGGAGGCTCGCACGCGGCCGAGGCGGCGAGGCCCAGCTGGCACCGCGGGAGGGAGGCGGCCCGGCGCGGCGCGCGCGCGGAGGGGAAGAGGCGAGGGCGATGCGGCCCACTGCGGAGGAGGTGGCGAAGGCGCCTGGCGGATCGGGCCTCTGCGCTAGGTGCGGCGATGTGGTCCCGCGGGGCGGATCCCGGCGCGGTCGGGCCTGGCGCTCGAGGGAGGATCCAGTAGGATCGGGCGGACGCCCGTTGCGGTCGGTCGAAGGAACGTGCGGCGGCGCGCGTTGACCTGGCGGACGGGATCTGATCGATGCGATCCGGTCGGCTCGGCGGCGCTGATTCGAAGGATCCTTCGGGATCCGGAGGAATTAGTGGATCTGAAGAAGAAAGGGGAAAAAAAGAGGGGAGAGAGGAGGAAGAAGAGGGGGATGCCCAAAATGGACTAGGGGTCTATATATAGCAGTTTTTAGGGTTAGGAGGGAGTTTAGGGGCGCTAGGAGCTCTCCGATCGCGATCCGACGGATCCGATCGCGGGGATAGATTTAAAAGGTCTAGAAGGAGATAAAAGAAAGCAGTAGGGGTGTTTCCGGGACACGAAGTAAAGGCACTTCGGACCCACACGAACAACGGATGGGATAGTCAACGGAGTCCATACGAGACGAGATTTGAGAGGCGGGTTGCACACAACAAAACAACAACACACACAACAACCTCGCGGCACACCGGTAACGTAAAACGCCCGAACAACAAAGTAGGCCTACGGGACGTCACGGACACGTGAGGGAGCTCCGGAACGCGAAACGGACAACGGGAAGAAACACGCGGAACCGGATGCAACCCACAACACAAATGCAATGCAATGCACATGTCTACATGATATGAATGAATGCCACACACTCACACAACAAAACGACGAAAGCCCGAAAGACAAAGAACCCGGAATGGAAATAGATGAAGCCGGAGATATATTATATACCCAAAAGGGAAAGTATTACATCCGGGGCATTACAAACTCTCCTCTACTACAAAAAGATCTCGTCCCAAGATCTAGGACTGGAAAAAGGAAGGGTACTCGGAACGAAGATGATCTTCTCGTTCCCAGGTAGCTTCTCGGTCTGTGTGATGTGACCACTTGAATTTCAGAAATTTGATGGACTTGTTGCGGGTCTTGCGTTCGGTCTCTTCGAGAATTGCAACTGGATGCTCTCGGTAGGACAGGTCTTGTTGAAGATCAATCTCCTCAAACGGAATCATGCGCTCAGGTGCCTTGAAGCATTTGCGAAGCTGAGACACATGGAAGACATCATGAACATTTGCAAAGTTTGAAGGGAGCTCGAGCTGATAGGCTAGATCGCCTCTTTTGCCAAGAATCTTGAAAGGCCCGACGTATCTAGGAGCAAGTTTCCCTTTGATACCGAATCTTTGGGTTCCTTTCATCGGAGAAACTCGGAGATAGACATGATCACCGATGTCGAAAGCCAAATCACGATGCTTTCCGTCATAGTAGCTCTTCTGACGCGACTGAGCGGCCTTGAGATTCTCACGTATGACTTTGCACATTTCTTCGGCTTCAGAGATCAAGTCATTGCCAAGAAGTTGGCGTTCGCCTGTTTCAGACCAGTTGAGAGGGGTACGGCACTTTCTGCCATAGAGAATTTCAAACGGTGCTTTGCCTGCACTTGCTTGAAAGCTGTTGTTGTAAGAGAACTCGGCAAATTGAAGGCAGTCTTCCCATTTCATGCCGAAGGAGATAACACAGGCTCTGAGCATATCTTCTAGGATCTGATTCACACGCTCGACTTGACCACTAGTCTGAGGGTGAAAAGCAGTGCTGAACCTGATCTTAGTGCCCATGGCGGACTGAAAGGAGTCCCAGAACCTTGATGTGAACAAGCTGCCACGGTCTGAGGATATCACTTGAGGAATGCCATGTAGGGACACGATTCTGGAAGTGTACATCTCTGCAAGTTGAGCTGCATTGATTGATTCTTTGACTGGAAGAAAGTGAGCGACTTTGGTAAGCTTGTCAATCACCACAAAGATAGCATCATTGCCTCGCTTGGATTTAGGAAAGCCAGTGACGAAGTCCATTTCAATGTGGTCGAACTTCCACTCGGGAATAGGAAGAGGTTGGAGAAGACCGGCTGGACGTTGATGTTCTGCTTTCACTCTTCTGCATACATCACATTCATTCACGAATTGGGCAATCTCCCTTTTCATGCGTGTCCACCAGTAAGATTGCTTGAGGTCTTGGTACATCTTGGAACTGCCAGGATGAATGGAAAGGAGAGAATCATGAGCTTCTTCCATTATGAGCTTCCTGAGATCACCTTTGGGAACAACGAGTCTGTCCTCGAAGAACAAGGTATCTCTCTCATCAACACGGAAGCACTTGTATTTTGGAGTGCCCTTTGCAATCCCATGTTTCACCTTCTTCACCATGGTATCACTGAGTTGGGCCTCACGGACTTGATCTTCCAAGGTAGGAGCAATTTGGAGATTTGCAAGAAAACCCTGCGGAACAACTTGGAGGTTGAGCTTCCTGAATGCTTCACAAAGCTCAGGCTGGTACGGCTTGATAAGAAGGCTGTTGCAATATGCCTTTCTGCTCAAAGCATCTGCAATCACATTCGCCTTGCCTGGAGTGTATTCAATGCTGGGGTTGTACTCTTGGATCATTTCAACCCAACGAGTCTGGCGGAGGTTCAGATGCGGCTGTGTGAAGATGTACTTCAAGCTCTTGTGATCAGTGAAGATGTCGACCTTTCTGCCCAACAACAGATGTCTCCACGTAATCAGAGCATGTACCACAGCTGCTAGCTCGAGATCATGTGTGGGATAGTTCTTCTCACTTGGCTTGAGCTGACGAGAAGTGTATGCCACAATTCTCTTATCTTGCATAAGCACACCACCAAGACCTTGAAGAGAAGCATCACAGAATACTTCATAGGGCTTGGTTTCATCCGGAGGAGTCAGAACTGGAGCAGAGACAAGCTTCTCTTTGAGGGTTTTGAATGCCACTTCACACTCGGGAGACCAAAAGTATTTGACATTCTTCTGAAGCAGGTTGGAAAGAGGCTTGGCAATCTTGGAGAAGTTTTCAACAAACCTTCTGCAATAGCTGGCAAGACCCAGAAAACTGCGGAGCTGCTTGACGTTCTGAGGAGCTTCCCAGTTGACAATTGCTTCAACTTTCTCGGGATTAACCGCAATACCGTCAGCTGAGACGATGTGGCCCAGGTACAAAACCTTATCGAGCCAAAACTCGCACTTTGAGAGCTTGGCATAGAATTTATGCTCTCAGAGTCGATCAAGAACCAGACGCAAGTGCTTTTCGTGATCTTCTTCATTCTTGGAAAACACCAGAATATCATCCAGATACACAAGCACAAACTCGCCAGTATAGGGGTTGAAGATGTAATGCATCATCCTTGAAAAGGTAGGAGGAGCATTGGCGAGACCGAAGGACATGACGGTATACTCGTATGAACCGTAGCTCGTTCTGAAGGCCGTCTTGGGAATGTCTTCCTCGCGAATGCGAATTTGATGATAGCCCATTCGGAGGTCAAGCTTAGAGAACACTTTAGCTCTTTTGAGCTGCTCAAAGAGTTCGTTGATGTTGGGGAGCGGATACTTGTTCTTAATCGTCTTCTTGTTCAATGGCCGGTAGTCAACACAGAGACGCTCCGTGCCATCTTTCTTCTTGACAAATAAGACACCACAGCCCCACGGAGATGTACTCGGTCTAATGAGACCCATACTCTCCTGCTTATCAAGCTGCTTCTTCAATTCCTTCAATTCATCCGGAGAGAGCTTGTATGGACGCCGGCAAGCAGGCTCAGTGCCTGGCTCGAGTTCAATGACAAACTCCACCTGACGGTGTGGAGGCATGCCTGGAAGTTCTTCTGGAAAGACGTCTTGATATTCTTTCACCACAGGAATTTGCTCTATGGCATTAATTTCGCCCTTATCATTAAGAGAGAAAAGCCGAATAGTATTATCCCTTGAAGCAAAGATAATCACATCTTCATCAGAATGAGTCATCTTGACTTCCTTTTGAGCACAATCAATGTGAGCATCGTGCTGAGAAAGCCAATCCATTCCGAGGATGAGGTCAACGTCAGAATTACCAAGAACCACCGGAGAAGCCAAAAATCGATAGTCACCCATGCGAATAGAAACATCCGGAGCATATATGTTGGAAGACATACGTCTCCCCGGAGAAATAACTTGCAACTTCTGAGGCAGACTTTGGATGTCAATATTATACTTGGATGCAAATGGTTGAGACATGAAAGAGCATGAAGCACCCGAATCAAATAACACTTTAGCTGGAAAAGAGTTAACTGGAAGGTTACCCAAAATGACATCAGAAGAAGCCTCCACTTGTGCTGCGTTCATCAGATTGACCCTTGCAGCCTTTGGATCATGCCTGACAATAGCTGAACTCACAGGTGGTGGAGGAGGAAGACGCTTCGGATTCGGACATCTGTTGGCATAATGACCCTTCTGGCCACACTTGTTGCACACCACTTCAGAGAGAGGACGGAAATGAGAGCCACTGGACTTGGAGCCTTGAGACTGAAACTGCTTCTTCGACTGGTTGCTCGGGTTGGGTGGGTGGGAGAAACCACGACCACTAGAGTTCTTGTTGTTGGAGTTGTTGAAGTTGTTGTATGGAGCTCGAATCACTGGAGGAGGAGGAAGCCAGAATTTCTGTTGTTTCGCAGCCAACTGAGACGATGAGGAAGAGTGAACAGCATCTCGAATTCTCTTCTTAGAAGCCTCCATCTTAAGCTGAGCTGCTTCTTGTTTCAAAGCCATGTTATAGAACTTATCGAATTCGTCTGGCTCGAACAAAGTGAGAGCAAGCTGAAGTTCATCTTTGAGACCTCCACGGAACTGGTAGATTTTACTCTTTGCATCAGGAATGTCTTGCTTTGCATAGCGAGCGAGGTTTTGGAACTTGACATTATATTGATAGACTGTCATGGAGCCCTGCTTGAGGTTGCGGAATTGCTCACGCATACCCTCGATGACACTTGTAGGAATGTGGTGCGAGCGGAAATCCTTGCAGAAATTCTCCCAAGAGATCACTTGACCCGGCCTTGAGTCTTTGTACTGCTGCCACCAGTCAGCTGCTTGATCTTTCAGTTGGAAGGCTGCAAACTTCACATAGTCATCTTCTTTCACGTTACTGCACTCAAAATGCTTCTTGATATCGGTTAGCCAATCTTCAGCATCAAGAGGGTCGACACAGTAACTGAAAGCTTTAGGATTGTTGGCCAAGAACTGGTTGAGGGTAGCATGGTGATGCTGGAAGAAGTTGCCTTGATTCACTGGAACACCCTGATTAGCTTGATTAGCTTGCATAGCTTGCATTTGCTGCATCATCTGCATCATCAACTGAGTGTTCTGAGCAGTAGTCTGCATAATTGCTCTCCAAGCCTCAGGCGGAGGAGGAGGTGAAGGAGGACGTTCTGGAACCTCTTCACCCTCTGGGTTGGCGTTCGGAACCCTTTTCGGAGCCATCCTGTAAGAGATGACCACGAATCAGCAATTGATTGACAAAAGGAATAAGCTGAATCAATGGAATGAATTGCAACAAGTCTTCACAATAATCATTCGAATAAGAAGAACGAATGAAATCATCCGAACAAGAGGAACGAATGATATTCTTAGTTAATGATAACATCAGTCTTCACGAGAAGCCACATAGGGGACAAAAGGATAAAATAAGAAAAACAACAAGGTACAGACGGGAACAAACACAAGAGAGGAGTTTCGTTCTAACATCTTTGTGCTGAAAGCATATGAACGCGTTACGAAAGGTTTTGCAATCCCCGGATCAGCATAGCCAAGGACCCTTTAAGATGCAACTCCTGATAGTAACATCGGTCATATAACCCCTTCACTCAATGTCGAACCCCGAACTCACTAACCTGCATTCGTTGAAAGAATGCCTACGATCTACTGGATAAAACCCACCTATAGATTTCCGAAAGATTCCAGTTATGCAATCAGGTGTTGGGGATACACGGGAAGCACCGCGCAATCAACTCTAACCTACATCCAGGTGTATCCATCCTTCAACACATAACCAGTCTTTCTCGGAAACTGTGTACCTCGGACCTTCGAAAAGCATCCACTATAACAAGCTATGGCAATACTCCCGAACTACCTCCCCAGTACTGGGTGATGTCGGGGTTATCTTGCCACTGGCCGTATAGGGGAGATTTTCGATGTCGGCCGTCTTAAGTATTTAGTACTGCCGCGATATGCTTGTTACAATGATACCCCGAAGCTCAACTCCTCGGTAACAGGAGGCATCGAGAACAATATCCTTGTCACAAGAACATCGAAACAATCCCAGAATACTCGCGGGATTCCTAAAAAAAAATTGTGCAAATTTTGAAGATAGGAGAGACAAGAGTAGACGTCAGGAGTCCTCACCAGAGAGAAAGGGGATGAGAAGCAAAGAAATCCTACTCTCCGATATAATATAGGACTCAAAAAGTTTTCAGTGTGTGCCTAGACTCGACCGTCAACGGTTCGATCAAACAGTGGGGGCTCCTAGGTCGGAGAAGGCTCTGAATACCAACTTGTAATGCCCAGGATGGAGTTATACCTCCTACGTGTCGAGGCACGACTTAAAGGCATAAATCCATCCTAGAATGATCTCAAGTTTGGTAATCTTTGCACAACTCATGTAAAAGAGGGATAGTAAACTGAAAAAAGTTGGCTTACACTCGCCACGTCACAGAATTACAGTACAAGTCTCAAACATCATACATTAAGAACATCACAACCCTCTAAGGGCAAAAGCCAAATGTCAAAGTACCAAACTTAGATAAATAAACCCCAGGCGGATCGAATCCTAGTAAGAGACTCCACTACTGATCGTCCGGGTAGCGCACGTAGTACCGACTACGCTCCTCGTCGTACTCCCAATCCAGCTCGGTGCCATCACCTGGATAGCTCACAGCTAGACCTACATCTGGTGTGTGAAGTAACTGTGAGCCACAGAGGACTCAGCAATCCCGTCTCCGGGTAACAAGACTATCAAAGCCTCTGGGTGAGGATAAGGCTGAAGAAAAGAATAAGTCTGCAGCAGCAACTAGCATCTAGCTTACGCAAGTGAGAGCGAGAAGAGAAGGCCTCGGCGAGAAGTGATCACGAAGTGATCCTAGCTACAAGCTCCACAATCATAACCCCTCCGTGTTCAACTCCCGAATCCCTATTCGGAAATTGACAGTCACGGAACACACGCTGGTAGTGTATTAGAAACATTGTGTCAAGTTATCTACAACCGGAATTAACAAGCTCCCATCTGCCACATAACCGCGGGCACGGCTTTCGAAAGTTCAAACCCTGCAGGGGTGTTCCAACTTGACCCATTACAAGCCCACGATCCGCGGAGTCGCAACTCCAAGGTGGGAAGACCCGAGTATCCTCGGAATCCCGTGCTCAAGATATACCGAGCTAAGGTAAGGCTAATCCAGCAAATCCTCCCGGCGTGTCGACACCCTGATAGTAGCCGCGCGTATCTAAGTCTCAGGACACGACCGGATGGGTGAAGCTACGGGTGTATGCCAGATACCTCGAGTTGCCTCAAGGCGGCCCCGCAGGCTCCCCGTTTCGGACCAACACTCATGTGGAGCACTGGCCCGGGGTTGTTGATTAAGAAAGAGGGTTAATTACTCCCTATGCAAGTTTAGTTTGTTATTAGGCAAATAGTACCAATGTTGGGATTTGCTGGAAAAGACTTAGCACTTAGCGGTTTATCGAGGGGGTCCCATACACCCCAACCGTGTTAGGAACGCATATCAAGGAACATAATACCGGCTTATACGGATCCTAACGGCATGAGTGGAACAAATCACCAAGCAAAAGGCTTAGCCTTCCACCCTTGCCAATATATAGATGATTTCATTTTAAGCAATTATATAGTGTGATATAACCCAACCAAACTTCAACATGGAGAAAGCATCTTCACTTCACCTGCAACTAGCAATGCTATAAGAAGGGCTGAGCGAAGCGTACTTAGCCAAGCAACGGTTTGCATAGGTAGGTTGGTTAAACATGGCAATTGGCTACAAGTAGGAGGCTGACAAGAAGAACATGGGCATCGAGGCAAAACTATAGATCGAGACTACTAGCAATAGGCAAAGATAGTAATGTTATCGGGGTTCGGTCATCTTGCCTGAAGAGAAGTCGTTCGGATCGTAAGAAGGGTCCTCGTGCTCAACCTCGTTGGAAACCTCGTGCTCAACCTCGTACTCAGCTTCCGGCTCTAAACAAAACAATCACACCAAGCACCAATCAACAAGATGCAATGCGCACTCGAAAAACATGAATGCATGATGGATGCACTAAGGATGCACACGGAGCACGTAAAACATCACTCAAGCAAAACACCTCAAAACAAGATAACAATCTGATATTATTAATCTACACAGAAAATCAACCAATTTTGATATAAGATTCGCTGAAATCGGAGTTACGGGCTAAAAGTTATGCCCGAAACAAGATTTGAGCGAAAGCTGAAAATTACAGCAACATAGCAACTTCGGAGCTCAAAATAATTAAGCTACAGCATTTAAATAACATGGAAAAAGGCATGAACACAAACTAGACATATATTACAGCAACTATGTCCAAGGTGCACCCCCAACGGAGTCACGGATCAATAGCAATGATCTTGGACATATTGAACTTTACAATAAAATTCTGGCAGCAGAATTTTATTGAAACTTTAGAGCAAAAGATAAACATGCTACAGCCACTCAAATAGACATGTGAGGACATGAATGGAAAGACAACAATATATACTACAAGGAACAATAAAGATCCACTCCAAAACTAACATGCTTTGCCCTAGAGCACCACACGAACATGGCATCGGAACGTTACAGATTTCAGACTTAGTGAAAAATCACTAAGTCCTAAAACAGCAATAACATCATGGCATATAAAAGAGCATGTTTAAGTCACCTCGAAACTAAACATGGCAAAGGGTAAGCACCTCATCAAAGTGCACATGAAGGTGATCCCGAAACACACAAGCATGCTTCATAGAGGTGAACACAACGATTGCAACGAGCTCAACAAGATGGCATTTCATAACAAGTGAAAACACCACATATGAACATGGCACTTTGCAATGATGATAACAAGGCAATAATAAATCTACCATGCAACCTATCACATACAACACGTAGTTCGTGGCAAGACGAACACGTGGACATGTCATTTGCATCATTTGGACAAACGAGCTAAAAGATATCACATGGCAAAGGTGGCATGAAAATAACACATAACAGCAGTTTAACTCATGATGCACTCTTGCAATAGCAAAACAAGCACCTACATGAACTCTAACAAGCATGACAACAGCAGGTAAAACGTAGAGCACATCTCCACGAACGTCTGGACATATTACACGCGCAAAACGGAGCATCAGGCAAAAAGTTAGAGCAGTTCAAACTTAGCATATCAGAAAAACAGATCAGGGACTTAGTAGATCTAGGGGGAGGTCAACCTCAATAGATTTGGAGACGGGCCGGCGCGGCGGATGAGGCCCAAGTGCTGCGGCCCGAGGAGAGAGTGACTGGGCCCGCGGGGTGAGGCGAGGCCCAGCTCGGTGGCCGCCTGGCTGCGGAGGGAGACGGCCTGGAGGCCCGGCTGGCACGGCCTACACGAGGGGAGAGGCGCGGCCCGCGGGAGCGCTGGCGCGGGCGGCTGGGAGGCTCGCACGCGGCCGAGGCGGCGAGGCCTAGCTGGCACCGCGGGAGGGAGGCGGCCCGGCGCGGCGCGCGCGCGGAGGGGAAGAGGCGAGGGCGATGCGGCCCACTGCGGAGGAGGTGGCGAAGGCGCCTGGCGGATCGGGCCTCTGCGCTGGGTGCGGCGATGTGGTCCCGCGGGGCGGATCCCGGCGCGGTCGGGCCTGGCGCTCGAGGGAGGATCCAGTAGGATCGGGCGGACGCCCGTTGCGGTCGGTCGAAGGAACGTGCGGCGGCGCGCGTTGACCTGGCGGACGGGATCTGATCAAGGCGATCCGGTCGGCTCGGCGGCGCTGATTCGAAGGATCCTTCGGGATCCGGAGGAATTAGTGGATCTGAAGAAGAAAGGGGAAAAAAAAGGGGAGAGAGGAGGAAGAAGAGGGGGATGCCCAAAATGGACTAGGGGTCTATATATAGCAGTTTTTAGGGTTAGGAGGGAGTTTAGGGGCGCTAGGAGCCCTCCGATCGCGATTCGACGGATCCGATCGCGGGGATAGATTTAAAAGGTCTAGAAGGAGATAAAAGAAAGCAGTAGGGGTGTTTCCAGGACACGAAGTAAAGGCACTTTGGACACACACGAACAACGGATGGGATAGTCAACGGAGTCCAAACGAGACGAGATTTGAGAGGCGGGTTGCACACAACAAAACAACAACACACACAACAACCTCGCGGCACACCGGTAACGTAAAACGCCCGAACAACAAAGTAGGCCTACGGGACGTCACGGACACGTGAGGGAGCTCCGGAACGCGAAACGGACAACGGGAAGAAACACGCGGAACCGGATGCAACCCACAACACAAATGCAATGCAATGCACATGTCTACATGATATGAATGAATGCCACACACTCACACAACAAAACGACGAAAGCCCGAAAGACAAAGAACCCGGAATGGAAATAGATGAAGCTGGAGATATATTATATACCCAAAAGGGAAAGTATTACATCCGGGGCATTACAGTAGTGCTTGGGGATGCCCAAGGCACCCCAAGGCAATATTCAAGGAAGATCCAAACATCTAAGCTTGGAATGTGATATGTCCATTTTTCATATGCTTTTATATTGATATTATTGCATTATGGGTTGTTATTACACATTATATCACAATATTTATGCCCTTTCTCTCTTATTTTACAAGGTTTGCACAAAGAGGGGGAATGCCGGCATCTGGACTTCTAGACTGGAAAAGGAGCAAATATGAGATACCTATTCCGCACAACTCCAAAATTCCTGAAACTTCAAAGAGAATATTTTTGGAATATATCAATAATATTGGGCTAAAGAAGCTCCGGAGGGGGGCCACCACTCAGCCACAAGGGTGGGGGGCCCGCCCTACCCCCTGGGGGCGCCCCCTACCTTGTGGGCCACCTGACAGGCCTCCGACTTCCATCTTCTGCTATATCAACGTGTTTCGACCTGGAAAAAATCATAAGGAGATTTTCAGGATGAAGCGTCGCCGTCTCGAGGGGGAACCGAGGTGAAACCAATCTAGGGCTCCGGCAGGGTTGTTCTGCCGGGGATACGTCCCTCCAGGAGGGGGAAATCGAAGCCATCGTCATCACCAATGATCCTCTCATCGAGAGGGGGTCTATATTCATCAACATCTTCATCAGCACCATCTCCTATCAAACCCTAGTTCATCTCTTGTATCTGATATTTGTCTCAAAACCTCAGATTGGTACCTATGGGTTGCTAGTAGTGTTGATTACTCCTTGTAGTTGATGCTAGTTGGTTTATTTGGTGGAACATTATATGTTCAGATCCTTGATGCTATTCAATACACCTTTGATAATGAACATGAACATGCTTTGTGAGTATTACGTTTGTTCCTGAGGACATGGGACAAGTCTTGTTATAAGTAATCATGTGAATTTGGTATTCCTTCGATATTTTGATGAGATTTATGTTGTCTTTCCTCTAGTGGTGTTATGTGAACGTCGACTACATGACACTTCACCATTATTTGGGCCTAGGGGAAGGCATTGGGAAGTAATAAGTAGATGATGGGTTGCTAGAGTGACAGAAGCTTAAACCCTAGTTTATGTGTTGCTTCGTAAGGGGCTGATTTGGATCCCTATGTTTCATGTTATGGTTAGATT
Source organism: Secale cereale (assembly GCA_902687465.1). Classification (NCBI taxonomy): domain Eukaryota; kingdom Viridiplantae; phylum Streptophyta; class Magnoliopsida; order Poales; family Poaceae; genus Secale; species Secale cereale. Next base: position 157,352,063 of record LR738712.1, read on the forward strand.
TATCTTAATACTTCTTTCGTAGTTGCGGATGCTTGCGAGAGTGGTTAATAATAAGTGTGAGGCTTGTCCAAGGAAGGACATCACCCAAGCACCGGTCCACCCACATATCAAATTATCAAAGTACCAAATGTGAATCATATGAGCATGATGAAAACTAGCTTAACAGTAATTCTCATGTGTCCTCGGGAGCACTTTGCTTTATATAAGAGAAAGTCCAGGCTTGTCCTTTGCTACAAAAAGGATTGGGCCACCTTGCTGCACCTTTTTCACTTTTGTTACTTGTTACCCGTTACTAATTATACTATCACACAACTATCTGTTACCGATAATTTCAGTGCTTGCATAGAAAACCTTGCTGAAAACCGCTTAACATTTCCTTCTGCTCCTCGTTGGGTTCAACCCTCTTACTTATTGAAAGGACTACGATAGATCCCCTACACTTGTGGGTCATCAAGAATTTTTTCTGGCACCGTTTCCGGGGAGTGAAGCGCCTTTGGTAAGTGGAATTTGGTAAGGAAACATTTATATAGTGTGCTGAAATTTACTGTCACTTGTTACTATGGAAAATAATCCTTTGAGAGATTTGTTCGGGGTATCTTCACCCCGACCAGAAGAACAAAGAGTTGATCCTCAACCTACTGCACCTACTGAAAATATTTACTTTGATTCCTTTGGGTATGGTAGAGAAACTGCTAGCTAATCCTTATGTAGGAGACGGAACATTGCATCCCAATTTACACCTAATCTATGTGGATGAAGTTTGTGGATTATTTAAGCTTGCAGGTATCCCAGAGGATTTTGTCAAGAAGAAGGTCTTCCCTTTATCTTTTAAGGTATAGGCATTAACATGGTATAGGCTATGTGATGATATTGGATCATGGAACTACAACTGATTGAAATTGGAATTTCATTAGAAGTTTTATCCTATGCATCTAGTTCATCATGATCGTAATTATATATATAATTTTTGGCCTCGTGAAGGAGAAAGTATCGCTCAAGCTCGGGGGAGGCTTAATTCAATGTTATATTCATGCCCCAATCATGAGCTCCCGACAGAAATTATTATTCAGAGTTTTTATGCTAGGCTTTCTCATAATAACCGAACAATGCTCGATACTTCTTGTGCTGGCTCTTATATGAATAAGACTATTGAATTCAAATGGGATTTATTGGAAAGAATTAAATGCAACTCTGAAGACTGGTATCTCGACAAAGGTAATGAGTCAGGTATGAGACTTAAGTTTGATTGTGTTAAATCTTTTATGGATACCGATGCTTTTCATGAATTTAGCACTAATATGGACTTGACTCTGAGATAGTAGATTCTTTGTGTGAATCATTTGCTACTCATGTTGATCTCCCTAAGGAGAAGTGGTTTAAATATCATCCTCCCATTCAAGTTAAAGTAGTTGAACCAATTAAAGTTGAAGAAGAAACTATCACTTATAATGTTGATCCTGTTATTCCTACTGCTTATATTGAGAAACCACCTTTTCCTGTTAGAATAAAGGATCATGCTAAAGCTTCAACTGTGGTTAATAAAATTAATATTAAAGCACCTAGACCACCTGAAAAAAAAATCAAAGTTGAACCTAATATTGCTATGATTAAAGATCTCTTGGCTGATAATGTTGATGGGCATGTTATTTATTTCTGTGAGGAAGCTGCTAGACTTGGCAAACCTGATAGTAAAGATAAACATAGACGTATTGTTGGCATGCTTGTTGTTTCTGTTAAAATAGGTGATCATTGTTATCATTGCTTATGTGATGTGGGTGCTAGTGTGAGTGCAATTCCTTTTACCTTATATGAAGAAATTATGAATGAAATTGCACCTGCTGAGTTAGAAGAAATTGATGTTACTATTAAGCTTGATAAAAGAGATACTATATCACCAATTGGGATTGTTAGAGATACTGAAGTCTTGTGTGGGAAAATAAAATATCCTACTGATTTTCTTGTACTTGGCTCCCCACAAGATGAATTTTGTCCCACTATATTTGGTAGATCCTTCTTGATACTGTGAATGCTAGAATAGATTGCGAGAAAGACATTATTACTGTTGGTTTAGGGGATATGTCTCATGATTTTAATTTCTCTAAATTTCATAGACAAACTCGTGATAAATAATTTCCAAGCAAGGATGCAATTATTGGTCTTGCTTCTATTGCTGTGCCTCCTACTGCACCTATAGAGCAGTATTTGCTAGAACATGAGAATGATATGTTTATGAATGAAAGAAGGGAAATAGATGAAATATTCTTTAAACAAGGACCTATTCTGAAGAAAAAAAATTCCTGATCAAATCCTAGGGGATCCTCCTCCACCTAAGCGTGATCCCGTTTTTGAGCTTAAACCTTTGCCTGATACCTAGAAATATGCTTATCTCAATGAAAAGAAGATATATCCTGTTATTATTAGTGCTAACCTTACAGAGCATGAAGAAAGAGACTATTGAAAACTCTGAAGAAGCACCGTACTGCTATTGGATATACTCTTGATGAACTAAAGGACATTAGTCCCACTTTATGCCAACACAAAATTAAGCTGGAATGAGATACTAAACCAGTTGTTGACCACCAACGCCGATTAAATCCTAGGATGAAGGAAGTGGTAAGAAATGAAATACTAAAGCTTCTGGAGGCAGGTATTATCTACCCTATTGCTGATAGTCAGTGGGTAAGTCCTGTTCATTGTGTCCCCAAGAAGGGATGCATTACTATTGTTCCTAATGATAAAGATGAATTGATCCCACAAAGAATTGTTACAGGTTATAGAATAGTAATAGATATTCGTAAATTGAATAAAGCTACTAAGAAAGATCATTACCCTCTAGCTTTTATTGATTAAATGCTAGAAAGACTATCAAAACATACACATTTTGCTTTCTAGATGGTTATTCCGGTTTCTCTCAAATACCTGTGTTAAAAGAGGATCAAGAAAAGACAACTTTTACTTGCCCTTTCGGTACTTTTACTTATAGGCGTATGCCTTTTGGTTTATGCAATGCACCTGCTACCTTTCAAATATGTATGATGGCTATATCTCTGACTTTTGTGAAAAGATTGTTGAGGTTTTCATGGATGATTTCTCTGTTTACATAACTTATTTTGATGATTCCTTAAGCAACCTTGATTGAGTTTTGCAAAGATGTGAAGAAACTAATCTTGTCTTGAATTGGGAGAAGTGTCACTTTATGGTTAATGAAGGTATTGTCTTGGGGCATAAGATTTCTTAAAGAGGTATTAAGTTGGTAAAGCTAAAATAGATGTTATTGAAATGATGACGTGTCCAAAAGATATCACATGTATTAGAAGTTTTCTTGGTCATGATGGTTTCTATAGTAGATTTATTAAAGACTTCTCTAAAAATTATAGGCCTCTCACTAATCTCTTGCAAAAAGATTTTCCTTTTGTTTTTGATGATGATTGTGTCGAAGAGTTTGAAATACTTAAGAAAGACTTGATTTCTGCACCTATTGTTCAACCACCTGATTGAAATTTACCCTTTGAAATTATGTGTGATGCGTGTGATTATGTTGTTGGTGTTGTTCTAGGACAAAGAGTTGATAATAAATTAAATGTTATTCATTATGCTAGTAAAACTCTAGACAATGCCTAGAGAAATTATGCTACTACTGAAAAAGAATTGTTAGTTGTTGTTTTTGCATGCGATAAGTTCAGATCTTACATTATTGATTCCAAAGTAACTTTTCACACTGATCATGTTGCTATTAATATTTGATGGAAAATAAATATGCTAAACCTAGACTTATTAGATGGGTTCTCTTGCTACAAGAATTTGGTTTGCATATTATTGATAGAAAGGGAGCTGAGAACCCCGTTGTAGATAACTTGTCTAGGTTAGAAAATATTCTTGATGACCCACTACCTATTGATGATAGCTTTCCTGATGAACAATTAGCTGTATGTTGATTATGCTAATTATATTGTTGCTAAATTTATACCACCTAGCTTCACATACCAGCAAAAGAAAAGGTATTTCTATGATTTAAGACATTACTTTTGGGATGACCCACACCTTTATAAAGAAGGGGTAGATGGTGTTATTAGACGTTGTGTACCTGAGCATGAACAGGAACAAATCCTACGCAAGTGTCACTCCGAGGCCTATGGAGGACACCATGCTGGAGATAGAACTGCACGTAAGGTATTGCAATCCGTTTTTTATTAGCCTACTCTCTTCAAAGATGCCCGTAAATTTGTCTTGTCTTGTGATGAATGTCAGAGAATTGTTAATATTAGTAGACGTCAGGAAATGCCTACGAATTATTCAATTGTTATTGAACCATTTGATGTTTGGGGTTTTGATTATATCGGACCTTTTCCTTCCTCTAACGGATATACTCATATTTTAGTTGATGTTGATTACGTTACTAAGTGGATAAAAGCTATTCCAACTAGTAGTGCTGATCATAACACTTCTATTAAGATGCTTAAAGAAGTTATTTTTCCGAGGTTTGGAGTCCCTAGATATTTAATGACTGATGGTGGTTCGCATTTTATTCATGGTGCTTTCCGTAAGATGCTCGCTAAATATGATGTTAACCATAGACTTGCATCTCCATATCATCCTCAGTCTAGTGGTCAAGTAGAATTAAGCAATAGAGAGATTAAATTGATCTTGCAAAAGACTGTTAATAGATCTAGAAAGGATTGGTCTAAGAAACTTGATGATGCATTATGGGCTTATAGAACTGCTTACAAAAACCCTATGGGTATGTCTCCATATAAAATGGTTTATGGAAAAGCATGTCACTTACCTCTTGAATTAGAACATAAGGCATATTAGGCTATTAAAGAACTCAATTATGACTCCAAACTTGCCGGCGAGAAGAGGTTATTTGACATTAGCTCACTTGATGAATAGAAAACCCAAGCCTATGAGAATGCCAAACTGTTTAAACAAAAAGTTAAAAGATGGCATGATAAGAGAATACAAAAGTGTGAGTGTAACGTAGGTGATCACGTCTTGCTATACAACTCTTATTTAAGTTTTTTTGCAGGAAAACTTCTCTCTAAATGGGAAGGACCTTACATTATCAAGGAGGTCTATCGTTCTGGTGCCATCAAAATCCACAACGCCGAAGGCACTCCGAAGGTGGTAAACGGTCAAAGAATCAAACACTATATCTCAGGTACTCCCATAAATGTTGAGACCAACATAATTGACAATGTGACACCGGAGGAGTACATAAGGGACAGTTTCCAGAATGTTTCAGACTTCGAAAAGGAATAGGAATGTGGTACGATAAGTAAACAAACTCCAAAATGTTCCATACAACATTTTTTCTCTGTTTTGGAATATTTAAAAATTCCCCGTGTGCCCTCCAGACTCCATTTTTTTGCACGTTACGTATTTATGTCGAGAAAAATTCATTATATAATCTCCCGAAGGTTTTGACCACCATACCATGCCAATATCTTCTGTCTTTGTTTCGAGCTATTTTCTGTTAGAGTTCTCAAGGCCAGGCATCATGTCGTCGTCCTCCTCTAACAATGCTGGCGACGATGCTTGGTCAATGAAGATAGAGTTGATGAGAGAAGAACTTGGGAGATCAACAAGGGGAATAAGATCAAGATGGCCGCAGAGGATCAAGTTTCGGCAGCAGAAGAAGAAGATATTCTTCAACCTCACTACAATCATCTTATCCCTACTGAAATTGAAGCTTTCAAGATGATCGAAATAGCTCAGCTGCAAAAAAAGTATCTAACAAGTGAAAATATTTTGTTGCAAGAGCATATCATCGCACTCAAGGGCATTATTCATAAATTGGAGCATCTCATCCGTTCGATGTTGGAAGACAAGCCTGCTACATCAACAACCCCTTCATCACCATCTCCGAAGAAAGAAACATAAACACATGGGTATGGGCACTCCCCTTGGCAACTACCAAGCTTGGGGGAGGTGCCTCGGTATCATATCACCATCACACCTTTATCTTTTTCGTTTTTCTTAGTTCGATCCTTTCGGTTGTATCTTGATCTAGTAGAAAGTTTTTAGTATGATTTAGCTTTGAGTTTTCCTTTGATCCCAATCTATGTAATAGAGTCCTCGAGATATATTATGAAGAATGGTTTTGAGTGAGGGCTTTGCTAGGTTGCTTTGATCTTGAGGGAATAAGAAATAAAGAAAAGAAAGGAATAAAAAGAAATAAATAAAGATCATATGTAAATCTCATGTGGAGTAATGACCTCAGATATAAAAAGTATGATGCATAAAAGTTGTTGAGTGTTGACGAACATAGTCTTGGTCATTGTTGCAATTAATAGGAAGTAATAAAGAAAGAGAGGTTTCACATATAAATATACTATCTTGGACATCTTTTATAATCATGAGCACTCATTAAAATATGACATGCTAAAAGGTTGAAGTTGGACAAGGAAGACAACATAATGGGTTATGTCTTCTTACATCCTAAAAGAAGTTATATTGTTATAGATCCTCCAACATGTTGAGCTTGCTTTCCCTCTCATGCTAGCCAAAATTCTTTGCACCAAGTAGAGATACTACTTGTGCTTCCAAACATCTCTTAAACCCAGTTTTGCCATGAGAGTCCACCATATCTACATATGGATTGAGTAAGATCCTTCAAGTAAGTTGTCATTGGTGCAAGCAATAAAAATTGCTCTCTAAATATGTATGATCTATTAGTGTGTAGAAAATAAGCTTTATACGAGCTTGTGATGTGGAAGAAATAAAAGCGATAGACTACATAATAAAGGTCCATTATCACAAGTGTCAATATAAAGTGACGTTATTTTGCATTAAGATTTTGTGCATCCAACCATAAAAGCGCATGACAACCTCTGCTTCCCTCTGCGAAGGGCCTATCTTTTACTTTTATTTCCTATCCTCATAAAGAGTCATGGTGATCACCACCTTTCCTTTTTACTTTTATCCTTTTGGCAAGCACAATATGTTGGAGCTATATATATATATATATATATATATATATATATATCCATGTGGATGTAGGGAACCATGAACCATTATTGTTGACATTACCCTTGAGGTAAATCGTTGGGAGGGGAAACTATAAGCCCCTATCTTTCTCTGTGTCCGGTTGAAACTTTGAACTCATTAGTATCGCATGAGTGTCAGCTATTGTGAAAGACTAAATGATAGTTGAGTATGTGAACTTGCTGAAAAGCTCTTATATTTGACTCTTTTCGATGTACGATAAATTGCAATTGCTTCAATGACTAAAATCATGGTTGTTGGCTATCAATGAAATTTCTGATTCATACTTTACCTTGTGATTGAATTGTTAATTTTACATAAGAACCTATATGACAAAGTTATATTGCAGTCCTAAAGATGATCATGATGCCCTCATGTCTGTATTTTATTTTTATTGACACCTCTATCTCTAAACATGTGGACAAATTTTTCGATATCGGCTTAAGCTTGGGGCTGTTGATACGTCCATTTTGCATCATGCTTTTATATTGATATATATTGCATTATGGGCTGTCATTACACATTATATCACAATACTTATGCTTTTTCTATCTTATTTTACAAGGTTTACACAAAGAGGGGGAATGCCGGCAGATGGAATTCTGGACTGGAAAAGGAGCAAATCTAAGATACCTATTCTGCACAACTCCAAAAGTCCTGAAACTTCAAAGAGAATATTTTTGGAATATATAAATAATATTGGGCAAAAGAAGTACCAGAGGGGGGCCACCACCCAGCCACAAGGGTGGGGGTGCCCCTACCTTGTGGACCACCTGGCAGGCCTCCTACTTCCATCTTTTGCTATATCAAAATGTTTTGACCTAGAAAAAAAATCATAAGGAGGTTTTCGAGATGAAGCGCCGCCGTCTCAAGGCAGAACCAAAGAGAAACCAATCTAGGGCTCCGGCATGGCTATTCTGCCGGGGATACTTCCCTCCGGGAGGGGGAAATCGAAGCCATCGTCATCACCAATGATCCTCTCATCGAGAGGGGGTCAATATCCATCAACATCTTCATCAGCACCATCTCCTATCAAACCCTAGTTCATCTCTTATATCCGATCTTTGTCTCAAAACCTCAGATTGGTACCTGTGGGGTGGTAGTAGTGTTGATTACTCCTTGTAGTTGATGCTAGTTGGTTTATTTGGTGGAAGATCATATGTCCAGACCCTTAATGCTATTCAATACACCGCTGATCATGAACATGAACATGCTTTGTGAGTAGTTACGTTTGTTCCTGAGGACATGGGAGAAGTCTTGTTATAAGTAATCATGTGAATTTGGCATTCGTTCGATATTTTGATGAGATGTATGTTGTCTTTCCTCTAGTGGTGTTATGTGAACGTCGACTACATGACACTTCACCATTATTTGGGCCTAGGGGAAGGCATTGGGAAGTACTAAGTAGATGATGGATTTCTAGAGTGACAGAAGCTTAAACCCTAGTTTATGCGTTGCTTCGTAAGGGGCTGATTTGGATCCCTATGTTTCATGCTATGGTTAGATTTATCTTAATACTTCTTTCATAGTTGCGGATGCTTACGAGAGTTGTTAATCATAAGTGGGAGCCTTGTCCAAGGAAGGACAGCACCCAAGCGCCGGTCCACCCACATATCAAATTATCAAAGTACCGAACGTGAATCATATGAGCATGATGAAATCTAGCTTGACAATAATTCCCATGTGTCCTTGGGAGCTGTTTGCTTTTATATAAGAGAAAGTACATGCCTGTCCTTTGCTACAAAAACGATTGGGCCACCTTGCTGCACCTTGTTTACTTTTGTTACTTGTTACCCGTTACGATTTAAACTATCACACAACTATATGTTACCGATAATTTCAGTGCTTGCAGAGAAAACCTTGCTGAAAACCTCTTGTCATTTCCTTCTGCTCCTCATTGGGTTCGACACTCTTACTTATTGAAAGGACTACGATAGATCCCCTACACTTGTGGGTCATCAGAATGCCCCAGAAGGCATCCACTCTTTTGTCTCCAATCTATCGGTAATATCACTTGGAGCTTTATATTTATGCGTCACATGATATGTGTTTTGCTTGGAGTGCCATGTTTTTTTGTTTTCTTGTTTCCAAAATCATTGTTTTCTGATCACACCAATTATATATGGATACACATATTCATCACAATTTATAGAATGCCCATTGATGTTCACTTTTATCTTTTGAGTTGAGGCAATTGCTCATGTTCTTCACTTATATGTTTTGAGCATGATGATATATACATTTTATAGAAATCAATTGCACTCTCTTTCTTCACTTATATCCTTTTGAGATTTGAATAGCTAGTGATCATTTGCATCAGTTACATGTTTAGTCCAAGAATAATATGTATGCAAGGATGGAATAATGAAAACTTGCATGAAAGATCACTGAATATGTTGTGTTTGATTTCTTGCAATATTTTTGCGACATTGAGGTGGTAATATATGGGTGTACTAGTGGATACTATTTGTTTAGTAAATAATATCGGTGTTAAGGTTTGTGAATCCCTCTTTTTTGAAGTGTCAGTTTTGATATGGCTAGGAAGTTGGAGCATTATTTATTCTTGATTGATATCTTTTATGTTGTCCAACCAAGGGCGTGCGATGGCTCACTCCTCCCAACCACCTCCCTAGGAGTATGCATTGTTGCTTTGCTTCGAGGGCTAATAGGCTTTGACAATAAGTACTTGAGTTATTTATGACTAATGTGAGTTTTTGGACTATAAGCACTTCCACCTATCCATATTTTTCTAGCCTCTTCAGTATTGTGCATTACCCTCTCTCACCTTGAGACTTGGTGCAAACTTTGTCAGTGCATCCAAAACCCGTGATATGATGCACTCTATCACACATAAGCCTTATATATCCTTCCTTAAAACAACCACCATACCTACATATTATGGCATTTCCGTAGCCATTACGAGATATATTGCCATGCAACTTCCACCATTACTATTCACATGACTTGAGCATTCATTGTCATATTGCTTTGCATGATCATATAGAGTTGATATGATATTTGTGGCAAAGCCACCATTCATCATTGTTATACATGTTAAGCTAGATCATTGCACATCCTGGTACACCGCCAGAGGCATTCACATGTAGTCATATTATTCATGCTATCAAGTTGCAAGTAAATTAAAGTGTGACGATCATCATTATTAGAGCATTGTACCAGTGAGGAAAAGAATGGTGGAAACTTATGAGTCCTAAAAAGTGGGGATGAGGTCCATGAGATTGTTCTAAAAATTAAAAAAGAGAAAATAGAGAAGGGGCAATGATACTATCCTTTTACCACACTTGTGCTTCAGAGTAGCACCATGTACTTTATATGGAGAGTCTCCATGATTTTCACTTTCTTATACTAGTGGCATTTTTATATTATATAACTTGGCTTTATATTCCGATGACGAGCTCCCTCAAATGTTCGAGGTCTTCATGAGGAAGCAAGTTGGATGCACACCCACTTAGTTTCGTATAGAGAGCTTTCATACACTTATGGAGCTCTAGTGCCTCTGTTGCATGGCAATCCCTACTCGTCACATTAACATTGATTGTAAGGCCTCTCCATTGCCGAACGATCTGCCTCGTTGGTGTGAGACTTTTTATACCTTTTTGTCTTCCCTTATAACCTCAACCATCATTATCTTTGATATCCAAAGTGCTAAGTCCTGGGCTCATGCTCAAGTATTCCGTGGGACTTGAAAAGGTTGAAGCAGCAAAAAATATTGACATAATTACTTGGTTTGTCACCGGGGTTATCATGACACATATATGTGTGTTGGGAAGACCGAGCTATGTCATGCTTACATGATTAAATGAGCATGGATTACATTATTTAGCATTTATATTTTGAAGGGCAATTATTATTTACTAGTATTCATATGTATTATTATATTAATGTCAAATTGGTAGACTATTGCCTCAAATCATCGCTTCCCAATATTCATACCGCGGATGAATTACATGAACAAAGAAACATGCTAGGTAACATTTCACATCAAAATTTTTGTTTTTATCATTTATCTGGGGATACTAATACGTCTCCAATGTTTCTATAATTTTTTATTGCTTCTGAATATTATATTGTTATTTTTGTATGCTTTATATGCCATTTTATATTGTTTTTATGGACTAACCTATTAACTTAGTGCCCAGTGTCATTTCCTTTTTTTCCATGTTTCTTTGTTTCACTGAAAAACACAATCATCTAGCATCTGTAGCAACCATTTAGTTTCTAAATACTTATGCCTCTTGCAAAATCTATCTTCCCTCCTTGGTATGTACTTGCAAACTCTATACACTCCACAAAAATCAACATGCTTATATGATATATTTTCATCATGACTAGGGCAATCATCATTAGTACCATGGATATTCAAAGGATTCACACTAACAACATTGCAAGCATGCTCATCATTCAAGTCTTTAGTGCCAAGCATTCTATGTAATTCTTCTTCTAGTACTTGAGCACAATTTTCCTTTCCATCATTTTCACGAAAGATATTAAAAAGATGATGCATATGAGGTAACCTCAATTCCATTTTTTGTAGTTTTCTTTTATAAACTAAACTAGTGATAAAACAAGAAACTAAAAGATTCGATTGCAAGATCTAAAGATATACCTTCAAGCACTAACCACCCTGGCAACAGCACCAGAAAAGAGCTTGATGTCTACTACACAGCCTTCTTCTTGTAGACGTTGTTGGGCCTCCAAGTGCAGAGGTTTGTAGGACAGTAGCAAATTTCCCTCAAGTGGATGACCTAAGGTTTATCAATCCGTGGGAGGCGTAGGATGAAGATGGTCTCTCTCAAACAACCCTGCAACCAAATAACAAAGAGTCTCTTGTGTCCCCAACACACCCAATACAATGGTAAATTATATAGGTGCACTAGTTCGTCGAAGAGATGGTGATACAAGTGCAATATGGATGGTAGATATAGGTTTTTGTAAACTGAAAATATAAAAACAGGAAGGTAGCAAGTGGTAAACGTGAGCATAAACGGTGTTGCAATGATAAGAAACAAGGCCTAGGGTTCATACTTTCACTAGTGCAAGTTCTCTCAACAAGGATAACATAATTGGATCATATTACTAGCCCTCAACATGCAACAAAGAGTCACTCCAAAGTAACTAATAGCGGAGAACAAACGAAGAGATTATGGTAGGGTACGAAACCACCTCAAAGCTATTCTTTCTGATTGATCTATTCAAGAGTCCGTAGTAACGTTCAATCTATCATAGAGTTCGTACTAGAATAACACCTTAAGACACAATTCAACCAAAACCCTAATGTCACCTAGATACTCCATTGTCACCTCAAGTATCCGTGGGCATGGTCATACGATATGCATCACACAATCTCAGAATCATCTATTCAACCAACACAAAGTACTTCAAATAGTGCCCCGAAGTTTCTACTGGAAAGTCAAGACGAAAACGTGTGCCAACCCCTATGCATAGATTCCCAAGGTCACGAAACCCGCAAGTTGATCACCAAAACATACATCAAGTGGATCACATGATATCCCATTGTCACCACAGATAAGCACGTGCAAGACATACATCAAGTATTCTCAAATCCTTAAAGACTCAATCCGATAGGATAACTTCAAAGGGAAAACTCAATCCATTACAAGAGAGTAGAGGGGGAGAAGCATCATAAGATCCAACTAAAATAGCAAAGCTCGCGATACATCAAGATTGTGCCATCTCAAGAACACGAGAGAGAGATCAAACACATAGCTACTGGTACATACCCTCAACCCCGAGGGTGGACTACTCCCTCCTCGTCATGGAGAGCACCGGGATGATGAAGATAGCCACCGAAGAAGGATTCCCCCTCCGGCAGGGTGCCAGAACGGGTGTAGATTGGTTTTCGGTGGCTACAGAGGCTTTCGGCGGCGGAACTCCCGATCTAGGTTAATTTACGAAGGTTTCAGTATTTATAGGATTTTTTGGCGTAGGGCACAAGTCAGGGGGCCCTCCGGGCCGTCCATGAGATAGGAGGGCGCGCCCCCACCCTCGTGGGCAGCCCGTGGCTCTCCTGGCCCAACTCTTTTACTTTGAGGGCTTCTTTTGGTCCAGAAAAAATCATCAAAAATTGGCATGTCAGTTGGACTCTGTTTGATATTCCTTTTCTGTAAAACTCAAAAACAGGAGAAAAACATAAACTGGCACTGGGCTCTGGGTTAATAGGTTAGTCCCAAAAATCATATAAAAGTGTATATAAAAGCCCATAAGACATCCTAGAAGGATAATATAATAGCATGGAACAATCAAAAATTATAGATACGTTGGAGACGTATCAGCATCCCCAAGCTTAATTCCTGCTCGTCCTCGAGTAGGTAAATCATAAAATCAGAATTTTTTATGTGGAATGCTAACCAACATAATTTTCAATGTAATTCTCTTAATTGTGGAATGGATGTTCACATCTGAAAGATTCAAGACAAAAGTCTATATTGACATAAGAAATAATAATACTTCAAGCATACTGACAAAGCAATCATGTCTTCTCAAAATACTATGGCTAAAGAAAGTTATCCCTACAAAATCATATAGTCTGGCTATGCTCCCTCTTCATCACACAAAATATTCATATCATGCACAACCCCGGTTTCAGCCAAGCACCTGTTTTCATACTCTATTCTTTCAAACCTTTCAACTTTCACGCAATACATGAGCGTGAGCCATGGACATAACACTATGTGGAATAGAGAGGTGGTTCTGGAGAAGACAAAAAGGAGGGAGATAGTCTCACATCGACTAGGTGTATCAACGGGCAATGGAGATGCCCATCAATAGATATCAATGTGAGTGAGTAGGGATTTCCATGCAACGGATGCACTAGAGCTAAAAATGTATGAAAGCTCAACAAAAGAAACTAAGTGGGTGTGCATCCAACTTGCTTGCTCATGAAGACCTCGGGCATTTGAGAAAGCCCATTGTTGGAATATACAAGCCAAGTTCTATAATGAAAATTCCCACTAGTATATGAAAGTGACTAAACATGAGACTCTCTATCATGAAGAACATGGTGCTACTTTGAAGCACAAGTGTGGAAAAAGATAGTAGCATTGTCCCTTCTCTCTTTTCTCTCATTTTTTTAGAGGGGCTTTCCGCTTTTTTTATCCCCTCTCTATTTTTTGGGCCATCTCCTTTTTTATATGGCCTTTATCTTTTATTTTTTGTTTTTTTGTTTCCTCACACGGGACAATGCTCTAATAATGAAGATCATCACACTTATATTGATTTACAACTCGATATTACAACTCGATACAAGAACAAAGTATAACTCTACATGAATGCCTCCAGTGGTGTACCGGGATGTGCAATGAATCAAGAGTGACATGTATGAAAAGTTATGCATGGTGGCTTTGCCACAAATACGATGTCAACTACATGATCATGCATGGCAATATGACAATATGAAGCGTGTCATATGAACGGAACGGTGGAAAGTTGCATGGCAATATATCTTGGAATGGCTATGGAAATGCCATGATAGGTAGGTATGGTGGCTGTTTTGAGGAATATATATGGTGGCTGTTTTGAGGAAGGATATATAGTGGGTGTATGGTACCAGCGAAAGTTGCGCGATACAAGAGAGGCTAGCAATGGTGGAAGAGTGAGAGTGCGTATAATCCATGGACTCAACATTAGTCATAAATAACTCATATACTTATTGCAAAAATCAACGAGCCATCAAAAAAAGCAATCAACGCATGCTCCTAGGGGGGAGGTTGGTAGGAGTTAACCATCGCGCGCCCCCGACCTCCACACAAAGGATGACACTCTACAAATACCTCATGCTCTAGCTTCGTCACATAGCGGTTCACCATACGTGCATGCTACGGGAATCACTAACTTTAACACAATCATTTCTCAATTTCATAATAACTCCACTAGCATGACTCTAATATCACTATCCTCATATCTGAAAACAATTATCAAGCATCCAACTTCTCATCATATTCAATGCAATTAGTGTGAAAGTTTTTACTACATTGAGCTTGGATGTCTATCATGCAAAGGCTAGATTTATAGCCAAAGCACATTACCATGCTGTTCTAATAGACTCTCAAAAGGATATAAGTGAAGCATGAGAGTTCAACAATTCAACTCAAAAGATATAAGTGAAGCACATAGAGTGTTCTATCAATTCCTAGGCCATATTTAACTCTCTCAAATAGGTGTGTCCAGCAAGGATAATTGTGGCAAACTAACAAGCAAAGACTCAAATTATACAAGACGCTCCAAGTAAAACACATATCATGTGGTGAATAAAAATATAGCTCCGAGTATAGTTACCGATGGATGAAGACGAAAGAGGGGAAGCCTTCCCGGGGCATCCCCAAGCTTAGGCTTTTGGTTGTCCTTGAATTTTACTTGGGGTGCCTTGGGAATCCCCAAGCTTAGGCCCTTGCTACTCTTTGTTCCATAGTCCATCAAAGCAATACTCAAAACTTGAAAACTTCACAACACAAAACTTAGACAAAAATCTCGTGAGCTCCGTTAGTATAAGAAAGCAAACCACTACTCAAAGGTACTGCAATGAATTCATTCTTTGTTTATATTGGTGTTAAAACTATTGTATTCCAACTTCTCTATGGTTCATACTTCCCAATACTACTCATAGATGCATTGAAATAAGCAAACAACACATGAAAAACAGAATCTGTCAAAAACAGAACAGTCTGTAGTAATCTGCAGGTTTCGCATACTTCTGTAAATCCAAAAATTCAAACTAAATTGGTAAATGTTAGGAATTTGTCTATTAATCATCTGCAGAAAGAATCAACTAAATAGCACGCTCCAGTAAAATCTGATGACCATTCTAGCAAGCGCTAACGATTCTGTTTTTCACAGCAAGATCATATAAACTTCACACAAGTCTTCCCAAAGGTTCTACTTGGCACAAACACTAATTAAAATACAAAACCACATCTAAACAGAAGCTAGATGCAATATTTATTCCTAAACAACAGCAAAAACAAAAAATATAGAATTGGGTTGCCTCCCAACAAGCGCTATCGTTTTACGCCCCTAGCTAGGCATGATGATTTCAATGATGCTCGCGTAAAAGATAAGAATTGAAACATAAAGGAAGCATCATGAAGAATATGACTAGCACATTTAAGTCTAACCCACTTCCTATGCATAGGGATTTTGTGAGCAAACAATTTATGGGAACGATGATCAACTAGCATAGGAAGGGAAAACGAGCATAACTTCAAGATTTTAAGCACATAGAGAGGAAACTTGATATTATTGCAATTCCTACAAGCATATGATCCTCTCTCATAATAATTTTCAGTAGCATCATGAATGAATTCAACAATATAACCAGCACATAAAGCATTCTTTTCATGATCTACTTGCATAGAAATTTTAGTACTCTCCACATAAGAAAAATTCTTCTCATTCGGAATAGTGGGAGTATCATAAGAGACTTGAATACCATAGATTGTTTCCACATTAAAAGAGTAATGTTCAGAGAAAGGGTAATCATAATCATGCCAAGTTTTATCAGTATAATCATCACTACTTTTTATAGCATAAGTGGCAACACAATAATCATCATAAATAGGAGGCATGCTTTCATCATAATAGACTTGCATATCAAGACTTGGGAGGCTAAAAATATCATCTTCATCAAGCGTAGCATCCCCAAGCTTGGGACAAACATTAATTGCAGAAAATAAATTCTCAAATACTCCCTCCGTTCCTAAAATAAGTCTTTCTAGAGATTCCAACAAGTGACTACATACGAAGAAAAATGAGTGAATCTACACTTTAAAATATGTCTACATACATCCGTATGTTATAGTCCATTTGAAATGTCTTAAAAGACTTATATTTAGGAACGGAGGGTGTATATCATTCTCATCAAACATAGCATCCCCAAGCTTGGGCCTTTCCATATCATAAGCATAATCAATCTCATCGTTAATAGTATGGATGGCACCGATAGTATAGCAATTATCATCATCACAATGAGTAATGGAAGCAACATCATTTGGAAGGGATGCCTTTTTCTCTTTGCTTCTCCGTCTTTTCTTTTTCTTCTGCACATTATGTGTGGGTTCAATCTTCTTTTTGGAGCTCTTTATTAATGAGATTGGTTGAATAGAAGGCTCCTCCTCGTTACCTGATTCATCATAAGAAATAATAGGAGGATATTGGGAAATCTCTTCCCTTTCATTAATATTCTCTTCATCTCCTATTTGTATTCTTGTCTTAAGGTAATTGGCAATATAAGGATTTTCAATGCAATTCACCGCACAATACATATATATTTCCTCTGTATCAAAATCAAGAAGTTTATCAATGGAAAATCCTGGAAGAAACTTAGTTCTACATTTAATTTCTTCATAACCCAAAAGCAAGATAAGTTCATTATGATGTGCAAGGGAAATCAAGTCATCACAATTTTTGGACACGATTCGATCATGAAACAATTCACATTGGGTAATGAAATGACCACGTTCATTGCAAAGTTCACAAGTACGGCTAAGATATTTTAAATTTTTAGCACCACCATCTAGCATCTGTAGCAACCATTTAGTTTCTAAATACTTATGCCTCTTGCAAAATCTATCTTCCCTCTTTGGTATGTACTTGCAAACTCTATACACTCCACAAAAATCAACATGCTTATATGATATATTTTCATCACGACTAGTGCAAACATCATTAATACCATGGATATTCAAAGGATTAACACTAACAACATTGCAAGCATGCTCATCATTCAAGTCTTTAGTGCCAAGCATTCTATGTAATTCTTCTTCTAGTACTTGAGCACAATTTTCCTTTCCATCATTTTCACGAAAGATATTAAAAAGATGAAGCATATGAGGTAACCTCAATTCCATTTTTTTGTAGTTTTCTTTTATAAACTAAACTAGTGATAAAACAAGAAACTAAAAGATTCGATTGCATGATCTAAAGATATACCTTCAAGCACTAACCTCCCCAGCAACGGCGCCAGAAAAGAGCTTGATGCCTACTACACAACCTTCTTCTTGTAGACGTTGTTGGGCCTCCAAGTGCAGAGGTTTGTAGGACAGTAGCAAATTTCCCTCAAGTGGATGACCTAAGGTTTATCAATCCGTGGGAGGCGTAGGATGTAGATGGTCTCTCTCAAACAACCCTGCAACCAAATAACAAAGAGTCTCTTGTGTCCCCAACACACCCAATACAATGGTAAATTGTATAGGTGCACTAGTTCGGCGAAGAGATGGTGATACAAGTGTAATATGGATGGTAGATATAGGTTTTTGTAAACTGAAAATATAAAAACAGGAAGGTAGCAAGTGGTAAACGTGAGCATAAATGGTGTTGCAATGATAAGAAACAAGGCCTAGGGTTCATACTTTCACTAGTGCAAGTTCTCTCAACAAGGATAATATAATTGGATCATATTACTAGCCCTCAACATGCAACAAAGAGTCACTCCAAAGTAACTAATAGCGGAGAACAAATGAAAAGATTATGGTAGGGTACGAAACCACCTCAAAACTATTCTTTCTGATCGATCTATTCAAGAGTCCGTAGTAACGTTCAATCTATCATAGAGTTCGTACTAGAATAACACCTTCAGACACAAATCAACCAAAACCCTAATGTCACCTAGATACTCCATTGTCACCTCAAGTATCCATGGGCATGGTTATATGATATGCATCACACAATCTCAGAATCATCTATTCAATCAACACAAAGTACTTCAAATACTGCCCCAAAGTTTCTACCGGAAAGTCAAGACGAAAACGTGTGCCAACCCCTATGCATAGATTCCCAAGGTCACGGAACCTGTGAAAGGATCGATATGGTTGACTAGAGGGGGGTGAATAGGCAACTAACAATTTTTAGCTTTTCTTAACCAATTTAAATTAAGCAACAAAGTAAGTTGTCTAGATATGCAACTATGATGACAACTTATAGGAAGAAAAGATAACAACCTCACAAGCAATCTATCTAAGATAAACAAGGAAAGCTTGCACAAGTAAAGGAAAGAAATAACCACAAGTGGAGCCGGTGAAGACGAGGATGTGTTACCAAAGTTCCTTCCCTTTGAGAGGAAGTACGTCTCCGTTGGAGCGGTGTGGAGGCACAATGCTCCCGAAGAAGCCACTAGGGCCACCGTATCTCCTCACGCCCTCACATAATGCGAGATGCCGTGATTCCACTAATGGTGCCCTTGATGGTAGCGACCGAACCTTTACAAACAAGGTTGGGGCTCTCTCCACAACTTAATTGGAGGCTCCCAACAAAACCCCAGAGCTTCACCACAATGGAATGTGGCTCCGAAGTGACCTCTTTTGTCTAGGGTGGTCAAACACCCAAGAGTAAGAAAATCCACACAAGAAAGTATGGGGGAATCAAGTTTCCTTTAGTGAGAGTGTATATCTAGGTCTCCTCCTTCAATCCCTAGCATATCAACAAGTTTGAGTGGCTAGGGAGAGAGATCGGGCAAGAAAGCTTCAAGGGGATTAATAGAGGAGAGAGAGAGGCAAGAGGTAGGTGGGAGGTGGGAGAAGGACCTCCTTAAATAGGGTCCCCAAGATTCCAACCGTTATGTGCAGAAATACACTAGGCCGGTACTTCCACACAAGCCACCGGTACAACCGGTGTGTGAAGAAAACCGCAGCCATGGCACCAGGGCGGTACTTCCGGTGTAGCACACGGTAGTACCGGTCTTCCGGAGAAAATCGGAACTACCACTCCACCACCGGTCAACTACCGCTTCGAGTCCAGAAGGTTTTTAACCAACGACGGTAGTTGGGGCGGTGGTAGAGCCGGAACATCCGCTAGGGCAGTAGCTCCTGAGTGGTGGCAGTTCAAGCGGTACTACCACACTGAATACCGGTAGTACCGGTTTATCGAGAGGACTCCGGTACTTCCGGGCCACCACCGGTCCACCACCGCACCCAGTACATAAGGGTATCACCCCTATGCGGTACTAGGGGCGGTGGTTCGACCGGAACTACCGGCCACCTGTACTACCGCTGTTAATAGCGGTACTACCGCAGTAGAGAAGACTGCACACACACATAGAACCAAGGGTACCTCTCTCTCCTCGAACTAAAGCAATATGGTGGGTGCATAGTAAATGTGTACGTGACTTGATTCACCCAATACCTTCCGATGTGGGTTCCCTCTTAATAGTACGGATTTCCTACGACCAAGGGAAACAAAAAGTGTCGAAAACTCCGTCTTTGATCTTTTCCTTCTAGAGGGAAGGCCTAACCGTCTTGCGCCACACAATGTGTACCTGAGTAATATATGACGCATGATTAGTCCACACATGTATTGTCATCATCAACAAAACCCTAGGCAAGAGATGCCCTTACAATCTCCCCCTTTTTGATGAATGATGACAACCACATGAATAGCACGGCCATAAAATGTAGGCGGAGCTCCCCCTGAGTGTGAGCACTTATTTAGAGTTTGCTTTTGGAATGCAAAAGTGCTCAAACTAGGATCAATGCTCCCCCCTAGATTTTATAGACCAACCAGCGACCGCAAACCAACATAGTAGACAACAAAGCATATGATTGCAGAGAAAGAGGAGAGAACTAAAGATTAGATCACTGATAATAAGCAGGCTCTTCCGAGATAAGTGCATAGATAAATAGATAAGGGCACGCATGTCTCACACCATGCACAAGGTCACAACACATGACATAAATAAAAGGTTCAATATGAGGAAAGTAACTGTAAGAAAACCCATGCAACTCCCATGACCTAATAACTCTCCCCCCCTTTGGCATCAAACACCAAAAAGGAAAAGAGCAAAACTAATGCCCCAGGGCTCAGTAACGCTCCTCGCCTGTCGCAAGGGAATCATCAGAATCATCATCGTCAGAGTCCTCAGACTCTTCAGCCTCCTCAGCATCCTCAGCAACCTCAGCCTCAGTATCCTCAGCATCCTCAGTCACACGCGCAGCAGACGTAGTGGGCTCGTCATCAGACCACTGGCAGTTAGACAAAGACCACTTCTCCTCAGGAGTGATGCTCTTCTCAGAGCCACTCTGCACACCTGGCACATTGAGGTGCTTCATCATCTGAATCTGTCTGTGGCGCGCCATCTTCTCACACACATGGGCCTTGTAGAGCTTCTTCTGAATATGAGTCTGTAAGCAGAAGGTCTTCTTGACCTTGGCAGTCAGCTTCTCCACCCAAGAGGGCTTGGCCCCCGCCTCCAACTCAAAGTCCTCGTCACACAGGGAAGCAAAAGTATCCTCCTCATTCCACGCATGGAAGCGAGGAGCATCATGTTTCTTCTTCCTGAGCATCTTGACCTCATGCTCCGTGAGCTTATCACGAGTAGTAAGAGGCACTCCAGGCCTCCGGACTTCCCAAACTGAGTGTAGGAAGCGCATCACAAAAGGAGTGTAGATAGGTACCTTGCGGTACCAGACACAGTTGTACATCTCCTCCCACATCCACTTAGACACATCAAAAGTGATGCCTTTGCCCCTCTTGGTCTTCCTGGCCACAAGCAAATCCACCAGATATCCATAAATATCATCTTGGTTCCCAACCTTGGGCAGCAGCACACAACGGAACACACGGTGAAGAATATCATAGACATGCAGAAGATCATTTGATTTACCCACAATGCCACGGCCAGGGGTATACAGAGGAGCAAGTTTCTCCTTATCCATGGGGTTGGCTCGGTCGTGAGGACGGAGACCACCTTGACCCTCCAAACCAGTGTCAGCATAGCCCAGAGCATTGCAGAAGGCACTCCAGGGAACATGGAGGAACTCATCTCGGCACATAAAAGAAAGGTGACGCTGATCGTCACTTCCGAAGTGGACAGTAGCATATAACTTATGGACAAGCTCCACATCAAAATCACGGCACAGCTCCATGAGCTTGATCAAGTCAAACTGCTCACATACCTCCAGAGCCTCCCCAAAGTAAGCAAGGTTGTTCGTCCAATGCTCAAGGTCAATGGACCACATCCGGGTGAACTTGTTATTGTGGTGCTCGAAGATTTCAGACACAATCCTCATTTGCAATTCATTCCGGAACTGAGGGTTATTCTAGCGAGGAGTTGGTGGTTCGATGTAAGGATCCTGAAAGCGAAACTTCTCCCAGTCCGGAAGCTTCCACTTATGCATAGGTAGCGCTACACGCTGCTTGGCAGCAACTGACTTCTGCCGGCGAGTGGTTTTGGTGGGGACCACTACCTCGCGATCTTCTTCATTGTTAGCTGGCCGCTTGCCCCTACGGGCCCTCTTCCTGGTGTTCTGAGCAGCACGAGAGCTAGAGCAACCTGCAAACGCACACGGAGAACACAAAGCAACCCAGCAAGGATGAGAGGAATGTACACAAGATCAGAAGAATAATTCACGGGTATGTAAGTAGAATATAAACAGAGCATATATGTTCAGAGCAACTGGTAGTTCCAGTTATTGAACCAGTAGTTCCGGTCCAGCGGTAGTACCAGTCGTCCGAGTTGAAGGAGAGGAACCACCCGATCTCAAAACTAGATGCACTATGTCTATTACTAACTACGCACAAGTGAATAAGGAGTCTATAAGGATCTCTCCCACCAAGCATTTAGCCAAAAATGAGGGAACACTAGCATTGCCCTAGAAAGAGGTTTCAAGGAAAGAACCCTAAAAAGAGAAGAACGGGGCAATACCGGTATCCATGGGAGGAGATCGAGAAGGAGGCAGCCTCCACGGAGCGGATCCGATGAAGGGCCGACCGATCCGAAGTGTCGGAGGGCGCTTCGGGGCAGTGGGCGGAGCAACCGGCGGCTAGGGCAAATGGAACGGATGGGCGCGAAGGGGAAAAGAGAGATACCCCTTCGGCCTGTACTATTTATACCCGCCCAGTTAAGCAGCCGGTAGTACTGGTCCGGGGACCGGTAGTACCGCTCCAGGAGCTACCTAGTGGTTGGGGAGGTACTTCCGCGTGAAGCGGTAGTACCGCGCACCAACACCGGTAGTACCGGCCAGGGGTACTGGTCAGAGTACCAGTGGTAGAACCGCTGGCTCTAGACCGGTAGAACCGCTGGGCTACAACCCGGTGGTAAAGCGATAGAACCGCTGGTACCACCGGTTGTACCGCCAGGAAGCAACAGCCCACTCCAAGATAGCAAACTTGTATACATTTGGAATAGATGGCATGGATGAGAAGGCTTAGGATGGAGCTAGTCACTGTAGTATGATGGTGAATACTCCAAGACCCATTGGAGAATTCACACACCTAAGAACACTCAAAGAGCTAAACAAAAGAAAAACAACCTAGCCCGAGGGCGGTGGCCGGAGCCACCTATGTTTGAGTCAAATGGTATGGCACTGCGAAGAATTATCCTTGGGCCCATAACCAAAGCTTGTCTTTGAAACACAATTGTCATCATAAATGACGAATGTGAAAGAGTTGATCAATTTATGCATAATGGGGGGAGGGAGAGTTCACTGAGAGAACAACACTACCCCTATGTCCATGCCTACACCTAGGCAAGATAACTATATTGAGTGGGAGGTGTGTGTGCAAGGTTTCAAGCCACATTGCTAAAATCTATGATATTTAGCTCATGCATTAACTCACGAAATCTTGCTTCATCCAAAGGCTTCGTGAAGATATCTGCAAGGTTATCATGAGTGTTGACATAGTGGAGCTCTATTTCTCCTCGCCGAATATGATCCCGGATGAAGTGATATCGAATCTCAATATGCTTCGTCTTGAAGTGTTGCACCGGGTTGAGAGAAATCTTGATGGCACTTTCATTGTCACACCAAAGAGGCACTTTGTCACAAGTGACACCGTAATCCTTTAAAGTTTGCCTCATCCATAGAAGTTGAGCACAACAACTGCCAGCTGCCACATACTCTGCTTCGGTGGACGAGAGAGACACACAACTTTGATTTTTGGAAGACCAACTTGCCAGAGAGCAACCAAGGAATTGGCACCCTCCGGAAGTGGACTTCCTATCCACTTTGTCTCCCGCCCAGTCCGAGTCAGAGAAACCTACAAGGTTGAAGTTTGCTCCTCTTGGGTACCATAAGCCAAAGTTTGGGGTATGAGCCAAATATCGAAAGATTCGCTTGACTGCCACAAAGTGACTATCCTTTGGTGAGGCTTGAAACCATGCACAGATTCCCACACTCAACATAATATCCGATCTAGATGCACAAAGGTAAAGCAAGGAACCAATCATAGAACGATATACCTTTTGATCCACTGCTTTACCATTGGGATCAATGTCAAGTTGGCACTTGGTTGGCATTGGAGTAGTAGCCGGCTTGACATCACTTAGATTAAACCTCTTGAGCATGTCTTGAGTGTACTTGGCTTGTTTGATAAAGATTCCTTCTCTTCTTTGCTTAATCTCAAACCCAAGGAAGTACTTCAACTCTCCCATCATGGACATCTCAAACTGTGTGGTCATGAGTGCGGCGAACTCATCATTGAAAGCTTTGTTAGGTGAACCAAAGATAATATCATCAACATACAGTTGGCAGACAAACAGCTCCCCTTTGACCTTCTTAGTAAAAAGAGCAGGGTCGATTTTCCCAATTTCAAACCCATGATCTTGTAACAACTCGGTAAGATGCTCATACCATGCACGTGGGGCTTGTTTAAGGCCATAGAGTGCCTTATCGAGTTGATACACATGATTGGGGAACTTAGGGTCCTCAAACCCCGGGGGTTGTTTGACATAAACCAACTCATTAATAGGACCATTAAGAAATGTACTTTTCACATCCATTTGTTGCAACTTAAAATTATGATGAGAAGCATAGGCAAGCAACAAACGGATAGATTCAAGGCGAGCAACGGGGGCAAAGGTTTCACCGTAGTCGACACCCTCGACTTGGGAGTAGCCTTGAGCCACCAACCTCGCCTTGTTGCGAATGAAAATGCCATCGGCATCCTGCTTGTTCCTAAAGATCCACTTGGTTCCAATGACAATATGGTTCTCCTTTGGCCTCGGCACCAGACGCCACACTTTGTTGCGCTCGAAGTTGTGGAGTTCTTCATGCATGGCATTAAGCCAATCAGGATCTTCGAGCACCTCATAGACCTTCTGAGGTTCAACACAAGAGACAAAAGCTTGATGATCACAATAGTTTGCTAATTGTCTACGAGTGCTTACCCCCTTTGTGATGCTTCCAAGAATATTCTCCATGTGATGTTCTCTAGAAGCAAGCCTGGAGGCAACTTTTGTAGCAGGACGCTCCAGTTGCTCTTCAAGTGACAATTGAGGAGCACTAAATTGATCATCTTGAGCGACGTCAAGAGCTTGATCTTGATCTTGAGCTTCCTCTTGATCTTGATCTTGCTCAGAGGTGAGAACTTGGCCTTGTGCATCATTTGGTGGCTCACCACCATCTTGTGATTGATCTTGCACTTGGCCTTGTTCATTTGGTTGAGGGCCTTCACTTTGTTCTTCGAAAGCGTGTGGGTCTTGGGTTGATGATGGTTCCACTTGGGTGGAACATTGTCCTTCTCCTTCAGCCACAAGGGGTTCCTCAATGGGTAGTATATATCCAAAACCCATTCTTCTTATGGCTTGAGGAGGAATTTCATCACCTACATCACAAGTACCACTTTGCTCCACTTGGGAACCGTTATTCTCATCAAACTCTACGTTACACGTCTCCTCAATGAGTCCATTGGACTTGTTGAGGACACGGTAAGCATGAGAGTTTGTAGCATAACCAACAAATATGCCCTCATGAGCTCTAGACTCAAATTTAGACAAACGAGCACCTTTCTTGAGGATGAAACACTTACACCCGAACACCCAGAAGTACTTGAGATTGGTCTTGTTACCGGTAAGAATCTCATATGGAGTCTTGTTCAAACCTTTGCGGAGATAGGCCCGATTGGATGCATGACACACGGTGTTGATGGCTTCGGCCCAAAAGTTGTATGGAGATTTGAATTCCGCCATCATGGTCCTTGCCACGTCCATCAATGTCCGGTTCTTTCTCTCTGCTACACCATTTTGTTGAGGGGTATAAGGTGCGGCATATTGATGTTTGATCCCCTCATCACTAAGAAACTCATCCAAGGTGTAGTTCTTGAACTCGATGCCGTTGTCACTTCGGATCATCAAAATCTTTGCTTCATGTTGTCATTGAGCTTCATTTGCAAAGTTGATGACGATTTGTTGGGTCTCACTCTTCTTCTTGAAGAACTATACCCATGTGTATCTTGAATAATCATCCACAATCACCAAGCAATACTTTCTGCCCCCAAGACTATCAAAGGATGGAGGCCCAAAGAGATCCATGTGAAGGAGCTCTAAGGGTCTTTTTGAGTAGATGATAGTCGTGGGAGGGTGAGCCTTCTCATGTAGCTTTCCTTCAATACAAGCACTGCAAGCACAATCTTTGGCAAAGCTAACATTTGTTAGTCCACGTACATGGTACCCCTTGAGAAGACTTTGCAAAGATCTCATATTGACATGGGCAAACCAGCGATGCCAAAGCCATCCCACATCAACTTTCGCCATTAGGCATGTCGCGGTCTTAGTGGGTAGCTCCGAGAAGTTAACCACATAGAGACTGTCAGGGATATTATTAGCAGGTATAAACCAGCGAGGAAGGTCCGGATTACACTGACAAGGTTGTATTATAACAAGCCCAGTAAGATATGTAAAAAAGGGCGTAGCCTGTAGAGGCTTAGGGTCCATGTATAAGGCCCACGGTCGGTAAACCGACGTACCATGTAACTTGGGATGTAAGGTAGAAAGAGTAGAGGCCGAGGCGGACACATTTATGAGCCGACCTCGGGACTCTGTAAACCGGGCCGGGCGTCACCTCCTATATAAAGGGACGACCCGGCGACGGTTCAAGGACAAGAAACAAGAGCTCGAGACACAGGCAAGCGGATTCGCTCCTTGGTCATCGATGCACAAGCAATACCACACCAAACTAGACGTAGGCTTTTACCTTCATCGAAGGGGCCGAACTAGTATAAACTCCCTATGTCCTTTGTCCGCTTTAACCTCTTCAAGCTAACCCGCGCGACGACCTCACACTTAAGCCCACTAAACCGGACATCTGCCGTGCTAATTCCACGACAGTTGGCGCCCACTGTGGGGCTATCGCATGACGGTTTCGAGTTCTTGAAGGGCAGCTTTGAAGGGCTCAAGGGTTACGCAGTGGGCCGGATGATGAAGAGTCGTCGCGGCCGGATCTACATCGACGATGCAGGCTGGGGCCCCGTGGCCGATTCGATCGAATACGGGTACCGGGTCCCCTTCGGCGGCATCCACGTCTTCATCGGCAAGATCGGCGAACCGGGACCTAAGCCGAACATCTTCCCCAACATCGTCGAGCCGGCTCAGCATGCGAGATTGGCCCGGATTTGGCCCGCCGTGAAGCATGTTTTCGTTGGAGCCGTGCATGGAGTACAAGCCAAGGACGGATCTGATTCTGGTGGCGAGACAGTTGTCTATTCTGACGATGAATCTTCATCCGGAGAGACCGAATCTTTGTACCCGTTGCAGGACGGCCGGTTTGAGGGTGAGTCCGATGGCGATAGTATTCCGGACCCCTTTGAGCCGCCAAAAAGGGTGGCTGTTTTCATGGCCGGATCACAGTCAACGCAGCAGCCCTCGATGACCGGGGTGTTCACCTCAGAGGCAGCGGGAGCCGGGGCAGGCAGCCAAACCCCGTCGCCCTCTGACGTTCTATCCACCTTGGTCAGCAATTTGACGGCGCTCGTAACAACAGAAGTGGCCCCTACTGACAAGGCGCAGCATGATGCGGAGATCATTCAGCTGAAGAGCCGGATTGAGCAAGCTAAACTGGATCTATATGCGGAGAAAGTCAGGATGGCTGCAAGGCAGGCAGAACTAGACTCCCAAGCTTTCCGGCTCAGGTTGGATCAGAATTCTGCACATGAGGTAATGTACAGAAGGCAGCAAACTCGTCTACCGCCGGTTTACGAGGCAAGGAATCTCTTTGGCACGCCGGGAGCGGGAGCCAGTAACCGCCCAGAGGTAAACCGGGGAGGAGCTCCAGGGACTGGCGCGTCGGTTCAGCCACCAGCCACCGAGCGGAACCACCAAGTTGTGCCAACGCCGCATATTTCCACCCCTCCCGGCCACTATTCTAACCCGTTGGACAACATTGTCGCCGTCGCTTCAGGACTGGCCGCTTTACCCATTGAGGGGACATCCCCCGTAGCAATGGAGGCACGGCGAGCTAAGGAATTGTTGGACACGACGCTGACACAGCAGCAGGCATATTCTTATAGCCGGGAAAGGATTCATTCAACCCCCCTCCCAAGCCGAAGTTACACAAGGCACTGGGATGAACCGGCTGTATCTAGCAGCGAGCGGAGACGGCACCGTCACAGGCAGGATAATCCGGTAGGGGCAGAAGCACACGCCCAAGAGGCGATAAATCAGGCTAGACATACTGCCCGTGAGGACACCCGTCAAGCAACGCCGGTTCACCCCACCACCGCTGAAACGGGAGTCACGGCCAGTTCCTTTGGAGTACATTGTCTCATCCCCGCTTTATGAAGCGTGAAATTACCCAAAGACTTCAAAGGCCCACGCAAGGTACCCAACTACACGATGGATCTGGCTCCAGAGGCGTGGGTTGAAAGTTATGAGATGGCTATGGAGATGCTTGATGTGGATGAAGCGGCGTGTGCCAAATACTTTACCATGATGCTTGAGGGTACAGCCCGGACATGGTTAAAGGGCCTGCCGCCTAACTCCATCGGATCATGGGGTGAGTTGCGTCGCCGGTTTATCAGTAATTTCAAGGACACGTGCAAACAGCCGATGTCGGTGGTGGACTTAGCGACATGTGTTCAAGGAGAGCACGAGACCACAAGCAGTTGGGTACGGCGAGTATTAGAAATCCTGCACTCTTCCAATAGTATCAACCCCAGTACTGCGATAGTAACGTTGGAGAACAATTGCCGGTTCGAGTCTTTGAAACTAAAGTTAGGACGGCTTAAGCGCGATTGCAACGACATGGGAACACTCTTGAGCGCTTTGGTGAAGTATGGGGACTCTGATAACACCAAATATCCAGATGCAGACGGAGACAAGTCGGGAAGGGCAAGCAAGGCTGGTAAACCGGCGCAAGCCAATCCGGCAGGTACATGTTACAATGGCAAGCGAAAAGCGGAGGGCGGCTCAGACTTTGTGGCCAATACCAACGTTCAGGGCAATGGGCAACGCCGCAAGGGTAAACCGTCCCCGCACAACGAGAGGCTACCCTTTAATCTAGATCAACAGCTAAGTGTGCCTTGCCCAAGACACGGTACAGAGGAAAACCCGGCTAAGCATCTCTGGAAGGACTGCCATATCATGCAGGAGGTTATGAAGCAGGCCAGGTATAACCATGGACCCCCCAGCGGCGGATCAAGTTCTGGTTTTCAGGGTCCGGGTTACCAAGGTAACGGATCCGGACCAGTATATCACGGCGGTAACAATAATCATAATGGCAACAATCAGCATCAACATAACCAGCAGCATGGTCAGGGTGGTTACAACAACCAAGGCAATCAGCAGCGTCAGCAGCAGCAATCCGGACATCAGAATAATCCGAAGGAGCTAAGCAGTGGGCAGTATCATGTTTTCACCACAAGTTTGTGCAAACGAGATCAAAAGGTTCTGAAGCGAGCAGTACATGCAGTTGAACCGGCGATACCACATTTTTTACGTTGGTCTGAGCAACCCATTGTGTGGAGCAGAGAGGATCACCTGCCACGGGTTGATAATCCGGGCCAGTTGGCCTTAGTGGTGGCACCACAGGTGGGAGGTTACAAGTTCACAAAGGTACTTATGGATGGTGGCAGTAGCATCAACATCCTATACTATGAGACCTTCCGACATATGGGGTTGACTGATAAGAAGCTCCGACAGTCCAACACAGTATTCCATGGAGTGGTGCCAGGTAAATCGGCTTACCCAGTTGGAAAAATTGATCTGGAAGTTACCTTTGGGGATGACCAGGATTCTAGATTAGAGACAGTGACCTTCGAGGTCGTAAAGATCAGGAGCCCATATCATGCTCTGTTTGGGAGACCGGTTTACGCCAAGTTCATGGCTAGACCGTGTTATGTTTATCTGCAGCTTAAGATGCCGGGTCACAAGGGAACCATCACGGTTCACGGAAGCCGCAAGATCGCGTTGGAATGTGAGGAAGGAGACGCAGCATACGCTGAGGCAGTCTGTGCTACGGAGGAGCTGAAATTCTACAAAGACAATGTTGATCCGGCAGATATGTCCCCGCTGAAAAAGCCAACTACAGAGCATGATCCGGTGTTAAAGTTTAAATCAGCGGAGGAAACCAAGCAGGTTGACTTTGTTCCGGGCGATTCGTCCAAGCAGTTCACTATCAGCACTAACCTCGACCCCAAATAGGAAAGCGCGCTCATCGAGTTCATCCGTGAGAACCAGGATATCTTTGCATGGAAGCCTTCTGACATGCCAGGTATACCGAGGAAAATCGCTGAGCACGGTCTTAATATTGATCCAAAGTTTAAATCGGTCAAGCAGTATTTGCGCCGCTTCAATGAGGAGAGGCGCAAGGCTATAGGTGAAGAAGTGGCCAGGCTTTTGGCCGCAGGGTTCATTGTTGAGGTGTTTCATCCAGAGTGGTTAGCAAATCCGGTGCTGGTGTTAAAGAAAAATGGAACCTGGAGGATGTGTGTTGATTACACAGACTTAAACAAAGCTTGCCCAACCGATCCTTTTGCTCTCCCCCGTATTGATCAGATTATTGATGCTACGGCAGGATGTGAGTGGCTAAGTTTCTTGGATGCATATTCAGGTTATCATCAGATAAAGATGGCAGTTAAGGACCAGGAGAAGGCAACTTTCATAACTCCTTTTGGAGCCTTCTGCTATGTATCCATGCCTTTTGGGCTCAAGAGTGCCCAAGCAACTTATCAACGTTGTGTGCAGAACTGTTTCAAAGGGCAGATTGGAAAAAATGTCCATGCTTATGTTGATGATATTGTGGTGAAATCCAGGAAGGAGGAGACGCTGATTGAGGACTTGAAAGAAACCTTTGACAACCTCCGGGTTTACAAGATGATGCTTAATCCAAAGAAGTGTGTTTTCGGTGTTCCAACGGGCAAGCTCCTTGGATTCTTAGTGTCAAACAGAGAGATTGAAGCTAATCCGGAGAAGATCAAGGCGATCACATCTTTGGCTAAACGGGCTTGTATCAATGATGTCCAGCACGTAGCAGGCCGTATTGCAGCGTTGAGTCGGTTCATCAGCCGTTTGGGAGAGAAGGCGATCCCGCTTTATCAGATGCTGAAAAAGACGGATCGGTTTGTATGGAGCGATGCTGCAAACGCTGCGTTCGAGGATTTGAAGCGGCAATTAGCAGAACCGCCAGTTCTTGCTGCCCCTGTTGATAAAGAGCCGCTGTTGTTATACGTGGCCGCCAATGCCCGTGCAGTCAGCGTGGCAATTGTGGTGGAACGCAAGGAAGCAGGCAAGGAATATCCGGTTCAGCGCCCGGTTTACTACATCAGTGAGGTCCTTATTGAGTCAAAGCAAAGATATCCACACTGGCAGAAGTTAGTGTACGGGGTATTCATGGCAAACCAGAAGCTGAAGCACTATTTCCAGGGCCACCCAATCACTGTCGTCAGCTCAGCTCCATTGGGGGATATAATCCAGAACAGAGAAGCCACCGGTAGAGTGGCGAAATGGGCCATTGAGCTTAGCCCACACGGATTGAAATATGTACCTCGTACTGCTATAAAATCCCAAGCACTGGTGGATTTCATCAATGATTGGACAGAGTTGCAAGCGCCTGAGGAGAAGCCAGATCATACATACTGGACTATTCACTTTGACGGTTAAAGGCAATTGGAGGGCTCGGGGGCTGGAGTCGTGTTAACTTCCCCACGAGGTGATAAGTTCTGTTATGTCCTTCGACTAATGTTCTCTTACACTAACAATGCTGCTGAGTATGAAGCCCTCCTTCATAGTTTACGGATGGCCAAGGAGATGAACTTGAGCCGGGTCAAGTGCTTCGGTGACTCAGATCTGGTGGCACAACAGGTGTCTGGTAAGTGGGACTCTAAAGATCCACTCATGGCGGCTTATCGGCGGGAAGTTGAAGCAGTCGCAAGATGCTTCAAAGGATATCAGGTGGACCACATAGACCGGAGAAAAAATGAAGCAGCTGATGCATTGAGCCGACTGGGCTCTCAGCGTAAACCGGTTCCACCTAATACCTTCTTGGATGAATTGCATAGTCCGTCAGTACAGATACCTTCAGAGGAGGATTTAGCTGTTCCTGATCCGGAAGCACAGCTAGTTGCAACACTTCACATTATTCCGGATTGGATACTCCCTTATTTGGCGTATCTGAGCCGAGGTGAGTTGCCAGAGGACGAAGTTGAGGCCCGGCAGGTAATCCGGCGGTCCAAGTCTATGACTATCGTCAATGGAGAACTTCATGACCGCAGCATCTCCGGAGCATTTCAGCGGTGCGTATCGTCGGAGGAAGGCTGTGATATTCTTCGAGAGATTCATGAAGGGGATTGTGGTCATCACGCCGGTTCAAATTCATTGGTAGCTAAAGCTTTTCGTCATGGGTTCTACTGGTTAACGACTCATGCTGATGCAGAGGACCTAGTCAAAAAATGTGATGCTTGCCAGAAATTTTGACGGCGTGCTCATGTTCCGGCACAGGAGCTACGGATGATTCCAATTACTTGGCCGTTTGCGACTTGGGGGCTGGATATGGTTGGACCCTTTAAAAGATCCCAAGATCAGAAAACCCACCTGTTGGTAGCAGTGGACAAGTTTACAAAGTGGATTGAGGCAGAACCTGTCAGTAAGTGTGATGCGGCAACATCGGTTAAGTTCGTTAAGAAGGTAATTTTCCGGTTTGGCTTTCCACACAGCATCATTACTGATAATGGCACCAACCTATCTAAAGGAGAGATGGAAGAGTTCTGTCAAAGAGAACATATTCGCCTGGATGTATCATTAGTAGCTCACCCTCAGTCCAATGGCCAAGCTGAGAGGGCCAACCAAGAGACCTTGAGACGTATCAAGCCCCGGCTTATGGTTCCTTTGCAAAGAACACCAGGTTGCTGGGTAGAGGAGTTACCTTCTGTCCTCTGGAGCATCAACACTACACCTAACAGGTCTACAGGTTATACGCCTTTCTTCATGGTATATGGTGCTGAAGCGGTTCTCTCTAGTGACATCCGGCATTGACTCACCACGGGTGGTAGCGTACATCGAAGCGGATAATGAGCAAGCCAGACAAGACAGCTTGGACCGGCTGGATGAGGAACGGGACATGGCAGCAGCACGATCGGCGATCTATCAACAAGACCTGCGCCGGTACCACAGCCGCCGGGTTAAGACCAGAACATTCCAGGAGGGAGATCTGGTGCTCCGGCTCATCCAAGATCAGACAGATATGCACAAGTTATCCCCACCTTGGGAAGGACCCTTTGTGGTCAGCAAGAACCACACAACGGTTCATACTACCTGGTTGACGTTTGAGAACATAAGGACTCACGTACGGCGGAGGAGGAGATGAAGCGGCCATGGAACATCGCTCTTCTGCGACCTTACTACACTTGAGCCATTGGCTCCGTTTTATGTACATTGTATATATTATGATTAATAAATAAACCGGCGCCCCCAGTAAACCGGGGAATCAGCCATCTTCGCAAAAAGAGTATCACATGGGAATTTCACCGAAAACTCACCATGGCCTCTTAAACCGGCGTCCCTGATAGCATCAGGGAATCAGCCATGTATTTTTTTTACAAATGAGTATCACATGGGAGTTTCACCAAAAACTCACCATGGCCTCCTAAACTGGCGCCCTTGATACATCAAGGAATCAGCCATTGACAATCATCGAGTTGGTCACCTAAAGGCAAGATCCTTCAGAGGTTTTGAAACATTGGGTGGCGTGTCATCGATGAAAAAACGTCAAAATTGGAGCCTGGCAGCTCGCAAAAAGCCTTAGAGCCTGGCAGCTCACAAAAAGCCTCGAATTTGGAGCCTGGCAGCTCGCAAAAAACCCTTAGAGCCTGGCAGCTCACAAAAAGCCTTGGAGCATGGCAGCTCGCAAAAAGCCTTAGAGCCTGGCAGCTCACAAAAAGCCTAGGGCCTGGCAGCTCACAAAAAGCCTCGAATTTGGAGCCTGGCAGCTCGCAAAAAACCTCGAATTTAGAGCCTGGCAGCTCACAAAAAGCCTCGAATTTCGATCCTGGCAGCTCGCAAAAAGCCTCGAATTTGGAGCCTGGCAGCTCGTAAAAAGCCTCGACTACATGGTCTTATTTGCCCAAAAACCTTTATTTCTATGATTTCACAATCTTGGTCGTCATGATCATTGGTTTTTTAACCAAATCTACTTGATGCGGGACTGGACAACTACAAGGTTGACCATATATTTACAAAGTTAAAAGGCTGGGTCATGAACACCAGTGAGATTTAAACCGGTGTTCATCATAACCCGGATCGGTCATCAGGTTAAAGCCAGACAAGAGAGCTAAGAGCCTCATTAGCGCCTGCGCCTTCAAGTTATTCCTACTGGATTAAGGTCGATAGGTACACTTAATCAGATGTATGGTAAATATTTGTGATCAACAGCTATTACTTTGATTTATATATCAGAACAGTATGATCCGTCTGGTGGTAAACCGCCAGGACGCCTTTTTAGCTTTGTTCATGCAGGCACAAATAATGTAAATGGATCACGCATGGCAAAACAGAGGATTAAATTGACAGATGCCAAGTCAAGCAATGCCATCCATATTGGGACAAAGACAGTGTTTCAACTATCCTATTACAAGGCACCTACAAGCCCGAATAGATCAAGGTTTTTTGCAAAATATTCGGCAACTACAAATTAAACCGGACGGTTTACGACTCCTCTTCACGCTGTGAAGACTGAGGGTCAACTTGTTCCGGGTCTTCATCAACTTCAGCCAATGGCCAGAAACCAGGAGCGCACCAATCAATCTTGGAGAGGGCACGGAAATATACTTCTTCATTGATGAGATTTGAAGGGTCAATATCTGGAGCGAAAGTGTGGTTACGGACTGGCGGAATCAGATTCTCAGTGTCGTAAACCGGCCGCTCCACCCGTGAATTTTCTAGATCATAGGCCGGATGATACCTTGTCAAATCTGCTTCATTGGCAAGCTTGCTAGCGAGTGGGCGCATTTCCTTGGTTAAGGCACGGAGGTCTTTAGCGGAGAAGGCCGATCCATCCTCTTTATTGCTGGGATATCCGTTCATGGCTTCAGCCTGGTCAAAATCAAGGACTCACGCCTTGGCCCGGGTCAGCGCCATAAGAGAGCCAGCCCGCGCAACAGATTTTTTCACTTCAACCAGGCGCACAGGCAGGACAGATAACTTCTCCAAGGTCGCTTGGATGGTAGTCGGCGCCGGTTTGTTGTGCGACATGGCACTGATAGCCCTTTGAGCGCCGGAATAGAGCTGCTCTACCAGGGTATAAGCTGCCTTGAGCTTCTTCCGGACATCATCTCCAAGATGAGTTATGCGCCTCCCTATATACATTTGGCGAGTTAAACCGGAGCGGAACAAAGGTTGCAAGGATGTAAACATACAAAGACAAATACTCACCGAAGATAGCAGAAGTCATGAGCTCTACTTGCTGTTTCAACCCGGATAGCTCCTGCGTAACCGGATTGAGAGCGGCTTCGGCATCCTTTGGTCTTTTCTCAAGAGCGTCCCTCTGCACCTCCCAGGTGGACCGCTCCGCTTCAAAAAAAATCTTTATTTTTTCCATATTAGTCAAAGCAAGGACAAGTTCGTCCTTAACTTTGGCTGAAGTAGTCTCATGAAGCGCCAAGCTATTCCAGAGCTTAGTTGCCTCCGAAGCCCTCCGGGTCAAGTCAGCCTACGAAGAAATCAGACGGATTAGCAGGGCAGATCAATCAATGTCTCAAGCACATAACAAGTTATGCACTTGACACTTGGGGGCTAATGTACACTTGAAGTAAAGAAAGCAAAAAAATTCAGACAAGTCCCAAGCACATAAACAAGTTATGCCCTTGGCACTTGGGGGCTAATGTAAGTTCATTCACAGACATAACGGAAGTCCCAGTTCACCTACAATGAAGCTAAACCAGCACTTGGGGGCTACTATGGCCTAAAGGTATGATTGCAAGGTATAAAGCAGAAACAGAAGCAAAAGGAAAGAAAGTCATCTCATATTCATCCTTCATCATATTAACTAAACCGGCTTCATAGTCGCGACTGGTGAAGAGCCGGTTCAGATACCCGGAATGAAGTTCCGGGGCACTCAACTGAGCATAGCTAGATAAATCTGTGCTCCACTTGCCTTTGTCTTGTTGAATGTTTTCTTCCTTGGCAGTATGCCTAGCCAAGGTGACAGGCTCTGTGGGAGCAGTGAAGCCTAGCCCAGTTATCTCCACATCTGCGGATGAGGCAACAGTTGGCTGGAGGGGGACAGCAGTAGGCACCGGACTGACAGGAGCCGGGCTAGCCCGAGGAGGGCTAACCCGGACAGGGCTTGCCGGTTCAGCCGTGTTCTCCGTGTTATCACCTCCTGGAGCAGCAGTGTCGTCATGATCCATAGGAATGGGATCATCAAGTTGAATGTCGAGGTTGTCCTCTGGAGGGATGGCCGTTTCAGGGTCCTTGGCCGGTTCAGTAGCAGTGGTTTCAACAGCCGGCTTATTTTCTTTCGCCTTTTTACTGGGTTTTGGCATTCTGATAAAAGTCAAAGGAACAGTGAGAATCATAAAGTTAAAAACATGAAGGTAAACCAGATGTTTGAAAGAGGGACTTACCCAGGCACGGCCTTGAGCACTAGGACCTGTGTAGCAGTCGACTCTCCGGAAGAGGACAGAGGAGCCTCCTGATAGTTGGGATCAGACGGTTTAAGCAGTTTACGTATGAGGCCTGCTTTTGGATGAAGGAGAGTTGGAGAAAGTAAAACCTCGGAGCGGCGTCTTCGAGCCGGCGTAAGGGGTATCCCGGACGATTCAACCACATGGCCTCTATGGCGCGTGGTCCGGCGAGCTTCGTGCTGCTGTTTCTTCAAAAGAAAATTGGGATCCAGTTGAGCATAAGGGTGAGAAAATGGATATTTCCGCGACAGCCGGCGGATTTTAGGTGGTAACGGTTTTGAATCAGAAGAGAGAGAGATTTACCTCAACTCCTTCCGCTTTACTTCCTTCCGCTTGGTCCTGTGGAAAGGCATTATTAACATAAATTTGTACAAGGATAGATCAAAAGACATAAGGGTTAATTGGCACCTCAGAGTCCGGATCATCCTCCTCAGGGTGTGAACCGGAAGCGGCAACAGCCTTTTTCTTCTTAACAACGTAAGTTTTCTTCCATGATTGCTTGGCCGATTTATCCAGAGATTTCCTCTTCCAGAAAGGATCATTGACCTGTGTGAAGGGATAGTAACGAGTTGAAGACAACTGATATAAAACGGATTAAGACAAACTGGAAAGGGTCGAAAAAGACTTACCGCCGGCGGTTCATTGGTTGCGCAGAACGGAGCTAAACCGGTCCGGCTGCACTCCTCCAGAGGGATGTTCAGCATTTTCTTTGCGGATTTAGTGATTTCATTTTCAGGAAGTATTATTTCGGTGTGGCGTTGAGGATCATCCGGTTTACCAGTATATTTGCACATCAGACTTGAGCACCGGCTTAGTGGAAGTATGCTCCAAGAGAGCCAGCAACGGACGAAGTCGACGCCGGTTAAACCATTGGCCACGAAGGCCCTGAGCTTGGAAAGTTGAGGGGCAAATCGAGCCCGATCTTGGGCGCTGAGACGTTGTGGCAAAGGATGGGTTACTGCCAGGCGATAGGCGCGGTAACCCGGTAGCGGGTTCTCTCCTTTAGGTGAAGTGTCCCTACAATAGAACCACGTCTGGTTCCATTCTTTGGGGTGGCTGTGAAGGGCAGCATGAGGAAAACTCACATCCCTTCTTTTCTGGATGCTGACACCACCCAGCTCCTGATGAGGCCCATCGGTAAACTCCGTCCGCCGGTTCAGATGGAAAAAGTCCCGGAATAGGTCCACTGATGGCTCTTCTTGAAGGTATGCCTCCGAGAAAACTTGAAAATTGCAGATGTTTGAAACAGAGTTCGGACTTACATCTTGGGAGTGGAGTTGAAAGACGGCTAATACATCCCGGAAGAATTTTGAACCGGGAGGACTGAAACCACGGGCCAGATGATCATAAAAAACTATAACTTCTCCTTCCTTAGGCTCAGGAGGGCATTCCTTTTCAGGGGCCCGCCAGTGCAGAACTTCCTTAGGGCCCGGAACGCCAATTGAGGCCGCTTCAGCCAAATCATTTTCCGAGATCTGGGAAGGAACCCAATTGCAAGCGACGAATTGCTTGGCCATCATTTTTGATGAGGAAGTGCTGAAAAATACAGTGCAAAGATCCGGTTTACCAACTGCTAAATACAAACCGGGGCATCCTATGAAGTTATGGGCCTAATTGTCGGTTTATGCAGGGGACTAATGGTATTACTAATCCAGAAGCAGTCATGAGTAAGAAAGCTGCCGGTTAATGCTGATAGGAAAAGAAGAAGCTAAACCGTCAATTACGGGATACAGGTTTACATCTAAATCGTCAAAGAAAGCGTATGAAGTGCAAGTTACGGCTAACCCGATGAGATGAGCTACAGATCTAAAGGCTGTAGAAACAGTTTCCACAGAAAGCTGAGGTAAATATAGATCTAAGGCTCAAGAAAAAGTTGGAATAATACAAGTTATGTTCAGGGAAGGCCGTGGAGGTTCTCTACAGATTGAATCTAAATTGGTAAAGTTAGAGGAACTAAGGATATAATGACGGAGCAGAAGCGCACGTTTGAAGGTCGAGCCTAAACAAGTTTAAATCTACAGCAAGACTGACCTACGGGGATGAATTACAAGGCCTCGAGGGTTCATGGCAAGCTACGGGAGAAACCCTAGAATGAGATCTACGGAGAAGAAGATGGAATACCTGAGGAAATAGAGGACGGTGGCGACGTTATCTGGAGGCGTTCAGGTCGATGCAGTGGCCTGGTTCGAGGACGACGGCGAGCTCGAAGAACGGCGGCGGAGCTTCGAGCGTTGGAGACGGAGGAAGAAGAAGGCAGAAGGGGGAAGAGAGGAGCTTCAGCGATATTTATAAGCTGAAGAGTTAAAAACGGTAACCGCGGGAATCGAAGAGGCCAGAGATCGGATAAAGATTGAGCTGTCGCCTCGATTTTCGATGCGGTATTAAAGAAAGGTAACAAACAGATACGGGCATTAAATGTGAAGATGATGTCACGGCGGATTAACGTGATTCCAGAAGATGACGTCATGGCCGGTTTATGAAGCAAATAAATTACAGAAAGGAAACTTATACAAGACTTGGAAGACTGACATGAACAAGTTCAAATCAATCCGGGGCCTAATGTCAGGGATATTATTAGCAGGTATAAACCGGCGAGGAAGGTCCGGATTACACTGACAAGGTTGTATTATAACAAGCCCAGTAAGATATGTAAAAAAGAGCGTAGCCCGTAGAGGCTTAGGGTCCATGTATAAGGCCCACGGTCGGTAAACCGACGTACCATGTAACTTGGGATGTAAAGTAGAAAGAGTAGAGGCCGAGGCGGACACGTTTATGAGCCAGCCTCGGGACTCTGTAAACCGGACCGGGCGTCACCTCCTATATAAAGGGACGACCCGGCGACGGTTCAAGGACAAGAAACAAGAGCTCGAGACACAGGCAAGCGGATTCGCTCCTTGGTCATCGACGCACAAGCAATACCACACCAAACTAGACGTAGGCTTTTACCTTCATCGAAGGGGCCGAACTAGTATAAACTCCCTGTGTCCTTTTTCCGCTTTAACCTCTTCAAGCTAACCCGCGCGATGGCCTCACACTTAAGTCCACTAAACCGGACATCTGCCGTGCTAATTCCATGACAGAGATCGTTCTCGACATGTCCAACATAGGCTACTTTATGAGTCTTGCTCCACAAGAGGGCCACGATATCAATATCAAAGAATGTAGCAAAGCCCATGAGTGCAAGTTGACGAACCGAAAGTAAGTTATATGCAAGGGACTCAACAAGCATGACATTCTCGATCGTGAGATCATGAGAAACAACAACCTTGCCAAGCCCCAATACCTTAGAAGATGAAGCATCACCCCATTCGACGTTGGTGGCCATGGATGAACCTTGATGCACGTCCACCACCAAGTCTTTGCTTCCGGTCATATGATTTGGGGCTCCACTATCGAGCAACCATGATCCTCCACCGGAAGCAAACTCCTACATGAGATCAATGCTTGGATTTAGGTACCCATTTGGTAATGGGTCCTTTGAGGTTAGTAACAAGGGTATTAGGAACCCAAATAGACCATTCAATGTACTCATAAGAAGAACCAACAAATTTAGCAAAGACATGGCCATCACTAGCACGACATAAATCATATGAAGGATTAAAGTCGCCGGCTATGTTTGATGGTATGGTGGGGTTCTTCTTGACTCCACCACCCTTCACATTGTTCTTCTTCTTAGAAGCACCCTCTCCCTCTTTCACAAAGGTTTGTTTGAGAGGAGGGGTAGCTTGGTCTTGTCGTTCTTCTTCTTCTTGGGCTTGGGAGCAAACCCAATTCCTTCCTTTGCCACCACCTCCTTTTGATTACTCAAAAGATCGTTGAGGTTCTTCTCACCTTGTATACATGTCACAAGGCCTTTCTCAAGTTGCTTCTTCAACTTGGCATTCTCTTCAACAAGATGCACATGCTCGCAACATGGGTTAGAAGCATTTGCATTATCAATCAACACCATGCGAGGAAAGATAGCTTTCTCCTTGGTTAGCGAAACCTGGAGTTGATCATGAGACTCCTTAAGAGAAGCATGTATACCTTTCAAGGCCTTGTGAGCCTTGTCAAGTGAATGACCTAAGTTTATCAATCCGTGGGAGGCGTAGGATGAAGATGGTCTCTCTCAAACAACCCTGCAACCAAATAATAAAAAGTCTCTTGTGTTCCCAACACACCAAATACAATGGTAAATTGTAGAGGTGCACTAGTTCGGCGAAGAGATGGTGATACAAGTGTAGTAATGATAGTATATATTGATTTTTGTAATGGTAACAATAAAAAACAGCAAGGTAACGAGTAACAAAAGTGAGCACAAATGGTATTGCAATGCTCGAAAATAAGGCCTAGGGTCCGTATTTTCGCTAGTGCAATCTATCAACAATGCTAATATAATTGGATTACATAACCATCCTCAACGTGCGATGAAGAATCACTCCAAAGTTCCTATCACGGAGAACATAAGAAGATATTGTTGGTAGGGTACGATAGAGAGGGAGAAACCACCTCAAAGTTACTATATGTACTATCATTACTACACTTGTATCACCACCTCAAAGTTATTCTTTCCGATCAATCTTCCTAAGAGTTCATACTAAAATAACACAAGTTATTCTTTCCGATTGATCTATCAACGAGTTCGTACTAAAATAACCCCAAGTTATCCTTTCTGATCAATCTTTCATGAGTTCGTACTAACATAACACAAAGTTATCCTTTCCGATCAATCTATCAAGAGTTCATACTAAAATGACACCAAAACAAGTTCAGATTCATAATACTCAATCCAACACAAAGAACCTCAAAGAGTGCCCCAAGATTTCTACTGGAGAAACAAAGACGAAAACATGCATCAACCCCTATGCATAGTTACCCCAATGTCACCTCGGGAATCCATGAGTTGAGTGCCAAAACACATATCAAGTGAATCAATATGATACCCCATTGTCACCATGGGTATTCATAGCAAGACATACATCAAGTGTTCTCAAATCCATAAAAGTATTCAATCCGATGAGAAAGAAATCTCAAAGGGAAAACTCAACTCATCACAACAAGATAGAGAGGAAGAAACAACATATGATCCAACTATATTAACAAAGCCTGTGATATATCAAGATCGTACCAACTAAAAAGCACGAGAGATAGAGAGGCCCACAAGGGGTTATTTGGGGGGGTCTGTATTTACAGGATTTTTCAGCATTGGAATCACGTGAAGATGGGCCACGAGGGGCCCACAAGACACCACGGTGCACCTTAGGGGGTTGGCACGCCCTGGTGTGTTGTGGCCACCTCGTGGTTCTTCTCATACACGAAGCTTCTAGAGCCACTTTCGTTCCAAAAAAATCGTCGAAAAGTTTCACTGCATTTGGAGAACTTTGATTTCTGCACAAAAAACAACAACACGGTAGTTCTGCTGAAAACAACGACAGTCCAGGTTAGTTCCATCCAAATCATACCAAAACCATATAAAATTGTTGTAAACATGGCATGAATGCTTCATAAATTATAGATACGTTGGATATGTATCACTTGGTTCTTTACCGAGGGAAATATTGTCTGCTACTATACTACTTCACCTTTCCTCTTCGGGGAATACCCAACATCTACCACAAGTAGCACCGCGCATTGACGCATCTGAATAATTGGCCCCATCGGAATCATTATTTAAATGCAGTCACACATGGCTAACTCCACACCACACCACATCCACTCCACTTCCTTCTCCCTTGCACTACTTCTGCCATGACCGCAAAGTGGGAGAGCCTGTTATCGAAGCAGAAGCACAAGATGGCCGCCCTTACAGTCAACTAGCAGACCCACCATGCCTGGCAAATTGAGCATGTCATGTCGTCTAGCTCGCCAGAGGTGTCCGACAATGACTCTATGATGGAGACGGGCTTTGACGTCGACACCGCACCGGACCCTGCTCTCGTGCTTGCCGGCTTGACCATGGAGCAGGCGCAGGAGCACTTCAACACCACCATGGCGGAGGAGGAGCGACCTGTGCCGGCTCCTATGTCGGTGTTCACGTAGGCACAAGAGGAGCAGTGGTACAACATGGTCCTCCTTGAGAAGCACCGCCTGGTAGAGGGCCAAATCTACAGCCAGCTCGCAAGCGAGGAGTCCATGGTTGCTATGGTCGTGGCGAACATGAACTTCGTTGTGGAGCAGCGAGCGCTCTATGAGGTTGTGCATGCCCAGTGCACCGCTTGCAACACAAAGACGGCGTAGCTGGGCGCGGCACGATAGTATACGTGATGGCAGCACAGGGCGGTCGAGAATGAGAATGCCGCAAGCTCCGCATCCTATGCACCGCCGTCCAACTTTCAGGGATACATGTGGCAGGTGGATAGTGACGGACCATCCACTTCCATCATCGACCTCGCGTCCACCAGCATTGGCGACAGACAGGTCGCAGACTCCTCGAACGATGAGTAGGGCATGGGAGGTAGCAGGGCCTTGTGTCCCAAGTGGGTCGGTTCGTCTCCCATGTACTATTCTTCCCCGCAGGAGACTGCACCTTCACTTCATGGGTCTTAAACCTCACATTTGTTCATGGAGATGGCAGATGGAGGACATGGTCATCGATGTAGAATACAAAGTAAGGGGACAAAGGTCGTCGCGGTAGGATAGGTTTAGGTCTGGTTGCTCGTTTTTAACAAAAAAAATGCCGAATTGTAATTAATGTTCTACAATTTATTGAAGGAAATATGCCCTAGAGGCAATAATAAAGTTGTTATTTTATATTTACTTATTCATGATAAATATTTATTATTCATGCTAGAATTGTACTGATCG
This sequence comes from Secale cereale, assembly GCA_902687465.1. Lineage (NCBI taxonomy): Eukaryota > Viridiplantae > Streptophyta > Magnoliopsida > Poales > Poaceae > Secale > Secale cereale. Next base: position 157,395,686 of record LR738712.1, read on the forward strand.
GAAACCTTAATACATGTGTGAATACATAGACGAACACTATGTCCCTAGTGAGCCTCTACTAGACTAGCTCGTTGATCAAAAGATGGTTAAGGTGACCTAACCATGGACATGAGTTGTCATTTGATAACGGGATCACAACATTAGGAGAATGATGTGATGGACAAGACCCACCCATTAGGTTAGCATAACGATCATTCTGTTTTATTGTTATTGCTTTCTTCATGTCAAATACATATTACTTTGACTATGAGATTATGCAACTCCCGGAATGCCTTGTGTGCTATCAAAAATCACAACGTAACTGGGTAATTATAAATATGCTGAACATGTATCTCCGGAGGTGTTTGTTGAGTTTTCATAGATCAAGATTAGTATTTGTCACCTCAAGTATCAGAGAGGTATCTCTGGGCCCTCTCGGTAATACACATCATAATAAGCCTTGCAAGCAAATAACTAATGAGTTAGTCTTGGGATGATGTATTACAGAACGAGTAAAGAGACTTGTCAGTAACGAGATTGAACTAGGTATGAAGATACCAACGATCGAATCTCGGGCAAGTAACATACCGATGGACAAAGGGAATAACGTATGTTGTCATAACGGTTCGGCCAATAAAGATCTTCGTAGAATATGTAGGATCCAATATGAGCATCCAGGTTCCGGTATTGGTTATTGACCGGAGAAGTGTCTCGGTCATGTCTACATAGTTCTTGAACCTATAGGGTCTGCACGCTTAACGTTCGATGATGATTAAGTATTATATGAGTTATGTGATTTGGTGACCGAATGTTGTTCGGAATCCCAGATGAGATCACAGACAAGACGAGGAGTCTCAAAATGGTCGATAGGTAAAGATTGACATATATGACGATGGTATTCAAACACCAGGAGTGTTCTGGAGGGTACCAGGTACATATAGGGTCACCGGAAGGGGTTCCTAGCACCCCCGGCAAAGATATGGGCTTAATGGGCCAAGGGAGGGACAGACCAGCCCACAATGGGCTGGTGCGCCCCTCCACCAGGCCGACCAGCCCTAGGGAAAGGAAAGGGGGAGGGCAAGTCCCTCCTTCTTTCCCCTCCTCAAGGGAGAAAGGAAAGGGGGGCGCCACCTCCCCCTTCCTTCCCCTAGCGCCTATACAAGGAAGGAGGCAAACTAGGGCAGGAGCCCAAGTGGGATTCGGCCCCACTTGGGGCACCCCTTGGCCTCTCCCCTCTCCTCCCACCTATATATATTTGAGGAGGGGGCGCCTAGAACACACACAACATCAATTGTTAGCCGTGTGCGGCGCCCCCCTCCAAAGTTTACACCCCCATTCATATTGTCGCAGTGCTTAGGCGAAGCCCTGCGCAAATCACTTCACCTTCACCGTCACCACGCCGTTGTGCTAACAGAACTCATCTACTTCCTCGACATCTTGCTGGATCAATAGGACGAGGACATCGTCAAGCGTCAAGCTGAACGTGTGTAGAACTCGGAGGTGTCATACATTCGGTGCTTGATTGGTTGGCGCTAGAAAAAGTTCGACTACATCAACCGCGTTGTCAAACGCTTCAGCTTTTGGTCTACGAGGGTACGCAGACACACTCTCCCCCTCTCATTGCTATGCATCTCCTAGATAGATCTTGCGTGAGCATAGGATTTTTTGAAATTGCATGCTATGTTACCCATCATTTATATGGAAATTCATCGGATTCGCATCATATGGTTTTGTGTAAACCTTGTTTGAAATGTACGCGGGTAGTGTCGTTGTGACACCCCAAGACCGGTGCGCCAGGTGTCAGCCAGTTATTCGTTGCCGTTGCCATGTCATCTGCTTGTGTGTTGCATCTTGCCATGTCATCATGTGCTTGCATCAGCATGTTTTCAAAACTTGCATCCGTCCGAGTCTCCTCGTCCTTTCCGTTGTCCGTTCTGAGCCCAAACACACTTGCACGCGCTCGCGGCGCCTCCGAATATTTATTTTATGAGTGGCCGGAAAACGTTCTCGGAATGGGTTGAAACTTGGTGTGTGGTCTTATTATAGCATAGGTAGACCGCCTGTCAAGTTTCGTCGCATTCGGAGCTCGTTTGATAGTCCAACGGTTAACCGTGTTAACCACCGGAAGCCTCTTCTCTTTTGGCCCAGCACCCCTTTCACACAGCCCACCAAGCCCATTCTAACCCCTCCATGCTCTTGGCCGTTCGATCACGATCGCGTGGCCGCGAACGGCACCTCATTTGGACACTCCTAGCTCCCTCTAGCTATAAATATGTCCTTCCCCTCCATTTTTCGCGCAGATCAAACCCTACCCCCATCCTCCTCCGCACAGCCGGACATGTCCGCTCGCCGCCGGACATGTCCAGCCATCTCCACGTCGCCTCGACCAACCACAGCTTGCCACGTCAGCGTCGCCGCCGCCCGCGTCCAATCCCGCTGCGCCACTTGTCCCGGCGCCATCTTCCACCGTCGCCGTGGCCCGCGGGACCCGGATCGGGCCCGCGTGAGCCCGGTCGCCGCCGCCTCAGGCACGTGCACGACCGCTCCTCCCGCTTCTCTCCTCCCGTCCCGGAGCGCTCGACCCCGTCGCCTCGCACTACCGCAGCTCGCCGGCCTTGCCGCCTCGCCGGTCGCCGGAAACCCACCACCGTAAGCTGCCGCCGCCATGAGCTCGCCGCAGTTGCCACCGTTCACGCGCCGCCGACACCTCCACCGGCTGGATCCGGGCCCCGCCCCGTCGGATCTATCCATTCCCGTCGCCGGAGCCCCATCTCCACTGCCCTGCCGCGCCGTTGACCGCCGCCGCCGCCGCCCTTTCCTTCCTCGATCCAGGCGGGATCGAGGGAAGGACGACGACGCCCCAGCGCTCCTGGGCCGTCCACGCCAGGACCTCATGGGCCGAAGCCTCCCCGCGGCCCAGCTTTGGCCTAGGCCCGAGGCCCAGCGTCCCCGCCGGCCTGCCTCCTGGGCCCCTCTCCTCCAACCTGGGCTCGGCCCACTTCGGTGAGGCCCGGCTATCCCTGGCCCGTGCGTAGTATAGTATTTAGCGCCCAGTCGTTTTTTCCCTTGTCTAAAAATCTGCAAAGTCCTTTTCTATGTTATTTTGTTGCTATGTTCATGTGGCTGTAATTAATTGTGTGCTTGTCCAAATTGAGTGAATGACATGTCAAAATGATCGTGGTGATGTGTACTACACTTTGTTCCATTGTGCCATGCTCATTTGAGTTCATCTAGATACTCTAATCTCTGTTGCAAGAGTGCTACTTGTTATAAACTGTTGCTACTTGTTATTTTGTTGCCATGTTTGAGATATGATAACTTGCTGCATGTTTATCCAATTGATGCAAATGATATGTCAAAATGTTCTTTGTGAAATGTACTACATGATGGTTGCTGTAGCATGCTTGTTTGAGTTCATATGGCCATGTTAGTCTCTGTTGCAAAAGTGCATTTGGCTGTTATGTTTTGTAACTTGTTACGAGATGCCTAGTTGAGGAGCTCGTTGCTATTGATGTGTTTGTCCCCATGTCACATGCCCATATGTTTTAGATTCCCCATCATGTGGTCTTTGTTGTGGTGCATTTAAATTTCCATGATATGCCTTGTGTTGACTTAAGCCTGCTTGTAAACATGCCATGTTGTTATTGTTGTTTTATACTTTGTGAAATTTTCACTAAGTCTGGAATCTGTCATATCCTGATGCTATGTTTGCTTAATGTCCTAGGCAAATCCATGTTAGTTTTGGGGTGGCCATTGATCATTCCTTGCTGTATATGTTGTTGGCTATCCATCCATGTCCTCACTTGTTCATATGGCTTGCTATAGCTTATTTAATTCTTGCTCCCAAGTTGCTATAAAATATTGTTGTCAGGTTTTTAACGTCATGATCAAAATGTTGCAGCTCGTTGTTGTTGATCCATGCCTCCTATGGAGATGCTCCAATGGAGTTGTTTGCTGTAGGATATGTCTACTTCATGTCCGTGCTTCTCGTCACCATGTTTTAGTGTTGTAGAGTATATATTTCTTGCTCCAAAGTTGCTATGTGGCTGTTAACTTCAGCTTGTTGTTATATCTTGTTTCATGTGTATCTTTTAGCCCGTAGCTCCGTTTTGGGTGTACCTGATATGAAACTTGTGAGATTTTGCATGTAGAATCATAATATCATGTTGTTTTCATGTTTAGAGTGAGTTTGCTTGATGTTTGGGTGCTTCTTGCACCGTTGCCTTGCTTGTCTTGTTTTGCTCATATCTTCTAGGCCGTAGCTCCGAATTAAAAAATCTTTATATGAAACTTGACTAGAATTTCGTGTAGATCATCATGGTGCATGTTAACTTGCTGTTTAACAACTTGAACATAAGGTTTGTTCAGTTCTAGACTAATTTTAAACTATGCAAATGGGGACTTACCGGATTTGCTATATGTAGTGTCCGGCCTCATTTAAACTTGTTGACTTGTGTAGTTTTTGAGTGCTTCCTGCCTTGCCATGTTTTGCATCATATATAGAATTGTCTTGCATCTTACTTGGTTGAGCGTATTGTCATGTTCTTGTGTTGTTTTTTTGTGCTTCCTACCTTGCCACATATTGCTTCCTGTATAGACTTGTCATGCATCATACCTTGCCATGTATTGCATCATATATAGACTTGTGTTGTTTTTCTATGCTTCCTACCTTGCCATATATTGCTTCCTGTATAGACTTGTCATGCATCATACCTTGCCATGTATTGCATCATATATAGACTTGTGTTGTTTTTCTGTGCTTCCTACCTTGCCATATATTGCTTCCTCTATAGACTTGTCATGCATCATACCTTGCCATGTATTGCATCATATATAGACTTGTGTTGTTTTTCAGTGCTTCCTACCTTTCCATGTTTTGCTTCCTGTATAGACTTGTAGTGCATCCTATATAGAACTGTCTTGCATCCTACTTGGTTGAGCATATTGTCATGTCTCGTGTGGTGTGTTTACCGTGTTGCTTGCTTCTTCTCGTTAGTGCTTGTTCCGTTGCGTTCGTGAGGATTCGTTCGTCTACTTGTGGTTCTTCTTCAACGCTTCTTTTTCGTCTTCTTCATGGATCCGTTCTTCTTCCTTGCGGGATCTCAGGCAAGATGACCATACCCTTGGATACCTTTACTATCATTGCCTTTGCTTAGTTGTCTCGATGCTATCGTTATATGTCGCGCTACCCATCTTATTGTCAGCCCCTCTCCTTGTTGCCATGAAACCTCTAACCTTTGACACCTTCCTAGCAAAAACCATTGTTTGGCTATGTTACCCGCTTGCTCAGCCCCTCTTATAGCGTTGTTAGTTGCAGGTGAAGATGAAGATCCGTTCCAGGTGGGAACTTGTTGTTGGAATATCACAATATCTATTATTATTATTATTAAAACACCTATATACTGGGCATGGGTGGAAGGCTTGGCCTTTTTCTCGGTGTTTTGTTCCACTCATGCGACCTTAGGCACCGATAAACCGGCATTATGTTCCTTGATTTTGCGTTCCTTACACGGTTGGGTATATGGGGACCCCTTGACACTTCGTCTTTGAATAAAACTCCTCCAGCAAGGCCCAACATTGGTTTTAATTTGCTCATAATAACAACTTAATTAATTAATTAAAATTGCATAGGGGGTCATGCCCTCGGGATTCTTTTCTACATAGCAGGGGGGCCAGTGCTGATGGTGTTGGTCCCAAACGGGGGGATTGCGGGGCCACCACGGGGAAACTCGAGGATTGGCTCCCATAGGCTCACCTATCCGGTTGTGGCCTGAGACGAGATACACGTGGCTACTATCAGGGTGTCGGCACGCCGGGAGGTCTTGCTGGACTTGTTTTACCATTGTCGAAATGTCTTGTGCACCGGGATGCCGAGCCTGATCAGATTTCCCTAAGATAAGGGGTAATAATTATTATTACTTCAGCTGATCGTGAGAGCTTGTGATGGGCTAAGTTGGGACACCCCTGCAGGGTTATGATCTTTCGAAAGCCGTGGCCGCGGTTATGTGGCAGATTGGAATTTGTTAATGTCCGGTTGTAGAAAACTTGATAGAGGATCCGAAGTAAAACACAAAACTATGTGAGTAACCGTGACTGTCTCTTTTCACTTTGAGAAGAGAACACGGTGGGGTTATGTTTGACTCGTAGGTAGTTCAGGATCTTTAGCGATCACTACTAGTTTGCGACCGTTTGCGTAGATGCTCATCTTATTCTTGTACTCGTAAGTTAGCCACCATATTTTGCTTAGCCGCTGCTGCAACCTCACCACTTTACCTCTTCCTTCCTATTAAGCTCTGATAGTCTTGTTACCCATGGTTATGGGATTGCTGAGTCCTCGTGGCTCACAGATACTACAACAACAGTTGCAGGTGCAGGTTTCCGATGTATTGACGTGAGAGCGTTGATCGTTGTGTTGGAGTTCTTTCTTCTTCTTCTTCTTCTTCTTCTTCAGTCTTGGGTTAGGTTCCGGGTCGGCAGCCTGGGATAGCAGATGGATGTCATTGTGCTTTTCTTGTTTGCATCCGTAGTCGGATGCCTTGTATTGATGTTGTTGTATTCATGTGACTTGTATGTAAGTTGTATCCCCCATGTATGTATGTAATGGTACGATGTAATGATATCCATCCTGCTAAGCGCCCGAAATGCGGTTGTGCCCCAATCACGTAAGTGTCACGTGGTCGGGATAGAATCGCATCTTGGGCTTGACAGTCGGATGGCTAGCTCCCGCATCCGTGTCTACGGACTGGTCCCCTCCTATCCGCGGACAAATGTGAAAGGAAATTTGGGGGGTCGGTGTTGGAGATGCCCTTAGTGGGTTGTAACTACTCTCGCCATCCAAAATTAGATGATGCTCAAATGGATGTATTTAGATGTAGTTTAGTGCTTGATGCATCCATTTGCGCGTCAACTAATTCCAAGTGAAGGAAGTATTTAAGAGGAAGTGTCTTGATCGCCATAATCTCACCAACCCCGTCAGAAAATCAAAACTAAGAGCATCTATAGTTGGACTCCCCAAATTGACCGGGAAGACACATGATCACTGAACGAACAGAAGAGAGAAGGAAAAAGTTGACCCAACTGGACCCTTCAAAGCCTCCATAATGCCCAGGCTATCCGACACTCCTCATATTAGCCTCATATATGGGATATAACTTTGAGAAGTGCCCGGGCGTGTCCGGTCAGTGGTCCTATGTCCACCGCATAGGATTTGGCCCACCATGGAGCATCTATTATTATTATTATTATTTCTTTTCTTTCTCTCTCTAAGGGAGTCCAAGATAGTGGGGGGGTCCTCGGACTGCCGACCTATCTCTCATGGGTTGGCTTGATGGACTACTCCAGATTCTGTTAAGCTATGTCGAGCATCAGATAACTCTATGTTCTAGAAGGAAAGCTCCAAAGACCTGGCATGTACTTGCTACCTCTTGAGCTTGCGTTGGTTTTTCTCTTGGAGAGGAAAGGGTGATGCAGCAAAGGAGACTAAGTATTTCCCTCAGTTTGAGAACCAAGGTATCAATCCAGTAGGAGACAATGCGCAAATCGCCAAATACCTACACAAATAATCAAACAACTTCCACCCAACGCAATCAAGGGGTTTTCAATCCCTTCACGGTTATTTGCAAAAGTGAGATATGATAGAAATAGATAAACTGTAAAGTAAATATTTTTGGTATTTTGGTTTATAGATTGAAAAGTAAAAGATTGCAAAATAGTATCGGAAACTTATAAGATGCAAAATAGACCCGGGGGCCATAGGTTTCACTAGAGGCTTCTCTCAAGATAGCAAATATTAAGATCGGTAAACAATTTACTACCAAGAAATTGATAGAAGAGTGCATAATTATGACGATATCTAAGGCAATGATCATGAATATAGGCATCATGTCCGTGTCAAGTAGACCGACTCCTACCTGCATCTACTATATTACTCCACACATCGACTGAAACGGTTCTGCATCTAGAGTATTAAGTCCAGAAAGAACAGAGTAACACATTAAGCAATATGATGAAAACCCCGTCTTGTTATCCTCGATGGTAACAATACAATACGTGTCATGTCCCTTTCTGTCACTGGGATTGAGCACCGCAAGATTGAACCCAAAGCAAAGCACTTCTCCCATTGCAAGAAAACCAATCTAGTTGGCCAAACCAAACCGATAGTTTGAAGAGAATTACTAAGATATCAAATCATGCATATAAGAATTCATAGAAGACTCAAATAATATTCATAGATAAGCTGATCATAAATCCACAATCCATCAGATCTTGGCAAACACACCACAAAAGAAGATTACATCGGATAGATCTCCATGAAAATCGAGGAGAACATGGTATAGAGAATCAAAGAGAGAGAAGAAGCCATCTAGCTACTAGATATGGACCCGTAGGTCTGTGGTAAACTACCCACACTTCATTGGAAGGGCAATGGTGTTGATGTAGATGCCCTCCATGGTCGAATCCCCCTCCAGCAGAGTGCCGGAAAAGGCCTCCAGATGGGATCTCGCGGATATAGAAAGTTACAGCGGTGGAAAAGTGGTTTCGATGCCTCCTTCAGGGTTTCCGGAATATATGTGAATATATAGGCGGAAGAGATAGGTCGGTGGAGCAACAGGGGGCCCACAAGGGTGGGGGCACGCCCTACCCCCCCGGACGCGCCCTCAGTCCTTGTGGCCGCCTCGTGGCTCCCCTGACGTGCACTCCAAGTCCTCTGGATGTCTTCTGGTCCAAGATAAATCCTCGTAAAGTTTCGTTCCGTTTGGACTCCGTTTGATATTCCTTTTCTCTGAAACTCATAAACAAGGAAAAAAATAGAAACTGGCACTGGGCTCTAGGTTAATAGGTTAGTCCCAAAAATAATATAAAATAGGATATTAATGCATAAAAACATCCAAAATAGATAATATAATAGCATGGAACAAACAAAAATTATAAATACGATGGAGACGTATCAAGCATCTGCAAGCTTAATTCCTACTCGTTACTCGTTCTCGAGTAGGTAAATGATAAAAACAGAATTTTTTATGTGGAATGCTACCTAACATATTTATCGATGTAATTCTTCTTTATTGTGGCATGAATGTTCAGATCCATAAGACTCAAAACAAAAGTTTATCAATATCAAAACAATAATACTTCAAGCATACTAAAAGCAATCTATAAAGCTTCAAAAAGTAACATGGCTGAAGAAATTTATCCCTACAAAATCATATAGTCCTTTATGCTCCCTCTTCTTAACACAAGGTATAAATCATGCCCGTCCCGGTGTGAGCCAAGCATTTGTTTCATACTTTTTAATGCGCTTTATCCTTTTCAACTCTTCACACAATACATGAGCATGAGCCATGGACATAGCATTATGGGTGGAATAGAAGGTGGTAGTAAACAAAATGAGGGAGAAAGTCTCACATCAACTAGGAAAATCAAGGGACTATGGAGATTTCCATCAATAGATATCAATGTGAGTGAGTAGGGATTGCCATGTAACGGATACACTAGAGCTATAAGTGTATGAATGCTCAAAAGAAAACTAGTGGGTGTGCATAAACTTGCTTGCTCATGAAGACCTAGGGCATTTGATGAAGCCCATTGTTGGAATATACAAGCCAAGTACTATAATGAAAAATTCCCACTAGTATATATGAAAGTGGCAACATAGGAGACTCTCTATCATGAAGAACATGGTGCTAATTTGAAGCACAACTGTGGAGAAGGATAGTAACATTGTCCCTTCTCTCTTTTTCTCTCATTTTTTACTTCTTTTTTATTTTTCTTTTCTTTTTTAGGCTCCTCTTTTTTTGGAGACCCTTGTTTTGGAGACTCTTTTGGCCTCTTTATTTGTAACCTCACATGGGATAATGTTCTAATAAAGATGATCATCACACTTTTATTTACTTACAACTCGATACTAGGACAAAGATAAGACTCTATATGAATGCCTGCGGCGGTGTACCGAGATGTGCAATGATCTAGAGTGACATGTATAAAAATATGAACGGTGGCTTTGCCACAAATACTATGTCAACTCCATGATCATGCAAAGTAATATGACAATGATGATGCATGTCAAAATAAACGGAACGGTGGAGTTACATGGCAATATATATCAGAATGGCTATGGAAATGACATAATAGGTAGGTATGGTGGCTGTTTTGAGGAATTATGTAAGGTGGTTTGATGCGCCGGCGAAAGTTGCGTGACACTAGACTGGCTAGAAAGGTGGAAGGGTGAGAGTGCGTATGATCCATGGACTCAACATTAGTCATAAAGAACTCACCTACTTATTGTGAAAAAATTTATTAGCCCTCGAAGCAAAGTACTATGACGCATGCCCCTAGGGGGGAGGTTGGTAGGAGTTAATCATCACGCGACCCCGACCTTCAGGCAAAGATAAACAATCAAGATACAATGCGCTCCAATTTGGTTACATAGTTAGGAGGCCATACATGCATGCTACGGGAATCACAAACCTTAACACAACTATTTCTTTAACTTCACAAACTACCACTAGTATGACTCTAATATTACCATCTTAACATCTCAAAACAATTATAAGGAGTCAAACTTTTCATAGTATTCAATGCTCTATAAAGGAAAGTTTTTATTATATCTCCTTGGATTCCTATCATATTAGGACTAAATTCATAAACCAAGAAAATTACCATGCTGTTTAGAGACTCTCAAAATAATATAAGTGAATCAAGAGAGTTCAACAATTTCTATAAAATAAAACCACCACCGTGCTCTAGAAGGATATAAGTAAAGCACTTGAGCAAAATTGCCTAGCTCAAAATATATAAGTGAAGCACATAGAGTATTTTAATAAATCATGATTGAAGCGTGTCGCTGTCAAAAGGTGTGTACAGCAAGGACGATTGTGGAAAACTAAAAAGAAAAGACTCATATCTTACAAGACGCTCCAAGCAAAGCACATATCATGTGGTGAATAAACATATAGCCTTAAGTAAAGTTACCGATAAACGAAGACGAAAGAGGGGATGCCTTCCCGGGGCATCCCCAAGCTTAGGCTCTTGGTTATCCTTGAATTTTACCTTGGGGTGCCTTGGGCATCCCCAAGCTTAGGATCTTGCCACTCCTGATTCCATAGTTCATCAAATCCTTACCCAAAACTTGAAAACTTCACAACACAAAACTCAACAGAAATCTCGTGAGCTCCATTTGTAAAACAAAGCAAATAACCACTCAAGGTACTGTTGTGATCTTATTATTATCTTATATTGGTGTAATATCTACTGTATTCCAACTTTTCCATGGTTCATACCGCCCGATACTAGCCATGGATTCATCAAAATAAGCAAACAACACATAGAAAACAGAATCTGTCAAAAACAGAACAGTGTGTGGCAATCTGAAAACTTCACATACTTCTGTAACTCTAAAAATTCTGAAAAATGAGGAAAACGTGGGGAATTTGTATATAAATTTTGTGTAAAAATTTCAGAAGGTTTTCACATTCCAGATAATTATTGAATTTTCTGAACTGGAAGCAAAAGTTTCTGCTTTCCAGCAAAATCAAATCAACGATCATCGTAAGCCATCCCAAAGGTCTTACTTGGCTTAGACACTAATTAAAACACCAAAACACAATTAATATAGAAGTAATAATGTGTGAAAATTGAAAAACAAAACCAAAATGCAAAAATGAAAAAATAAAATTGGGTTGCCTCCCAACAAGCGTTATTGTTTAACGCCCTTAGCTAGGCATAAAACACGAATAGATCTAGGCATTTTCATCGTTGGTTTGCAATTCTTTTCTCATCAAATCCTCTAAAACCTGTCTTAACAATTCTATCCTTTACTTTATTTCCCTCCTAGTAGATGAACTTATATCATGAAAAGGACTTTGATTGGTAATTTTAACATTCATAAACCCATAGTCGGGATCATCACCGTGCATATCATCATATAAAATACGTAGCTCGTTTCTAACGGGTTCCTTCATCATTTTATTCAACCAATTACTATCAAATCCTACATAAATTCCCCTAGTTATCCAATCAAATTCCTCAAAGGCTTCAATATACAAAGATTGAGATGTTTCTGAATGGGGCACTCTTCTCCTAAGATTTTCACTATAAGATTGATAATCCCTAGATTCCAAACTACGCCTAGTTTCTTTATCATGAAGGATATCTATAATTGTAGGGTGTTCGACATCCTTTTTATAGAAAGAAAAGATATCCCTAGCTTCTTGTATTAGAAAATCAAATTCACGCACAAGGATAATAGTGGAAATCTTCTTAGCTATTGGATGATTAATATTAGGAAGTTCGTAAAACACTGTTTGCAAAGCAGGGTGAAGATGCACAAATTTCCTTTCTAGTTTCTCAACGAGCATAACAATAGCATCTACATAACAATTTGTCTTAAGAAGAATAGATATTTTATTAATAGGCATGGATCCCGTACAATCATATAATTCTTGGATAATACTCTTTCCAATAATATTACCATCCCCCACGCGAAAGCTTTTTGTTTTGTAGTTAGGAGGAGTTTCTCTGCGTTCCGAAGAACAAGATTCAAGTTTTTCCTCAAGATTCAACGATAGCCTCCCCAATTTCACACATGGTGGCAATAAACAAAACAAGCAAATGGGCAAGCAAAGAAGACGAATGGAAAAAAGCGAAGAAAAGGCAGATCTTTTCGAAAATCGTTTTAGAAGTGGGGGGAGAGGAAAACAAGAGGCAAATGACAAATAATGTAAATGCAAGACATGAGAGTTTTATGAAGGGTACTTGGTATGTCTTGACATGACGTAGATATCAACGGCATTGGATATTGGCGAGTTGACAGAAGACAAAGCATGACTCTTGACTTGGCGTAGATCTCCCTGGCAACTGCGCCAGAAATTCTTCCTGCTACCTCTTTAGCTTGCGCTGGTTTTTCCCTTGAAGAGGAAAGGGTGATGCAGCAAAGGAGGGTAAGTATTTCCCTTAGTTTGAGAACCAAGGTATCAATCTAATAGGAGACAACGCGCAAATCGCCAAATACCTGCACAAACAATCAAACAACTTTCACCCAATGCAATAAAGGGGTGTCAATCCCTTCACGGTTATTTGCAAAAGTGAGATCCAATAGAGATAGATAAATTGTAAAGTAAATATTTTTGGTATTTCTGGTTTATAGATTTATAAGTAAAATATTGCAAAATAGTAGATCAGAAACTTATAAGATGGAAAATAGATCCAGGGGCATAGGTTTCACTAGAGGCTTCTCTCAATATAGCAAATATTATATCTAAGGCAATGATCATGAATATAGGCATCACGTCTGTGTCAAGTAGACTGACTTCTGCCTGCATCTACTACTATTACTCCACACATCGACCGTATGCATCTAGAGTATTAAGCCCAGAAAGAACAAAGTAACACATTATGTAAGATGACATGATGTAGCGGAATTAAATCCAGCAATATGATGAAAACCCCATCTTGTTATCCTCGATGGCAACAATACAATACGTGTCATGTCCCTTTCTGTCACTGGGATTGAGCACCGCAAGATTGAACCCAAAGCAAAGCACTTCTCCCATTGCATGAAAAACCAATCTAGTTGGCCAAACCAAACCGATAGTTCCAAGAGAATTAATAAGATATCAAATCATGCATATAAGAATTCAGAGAAGACTCAAATAATATTCATAGATAAGCTGATCATAAATCTACAATTCATCGGATCTTGGCAAACACATCGCAAAAGAAGATTACATCGGATAGATCTCCATGAAAATCGAGGAGATCATGGTATTGAGAATCAAAGAGAGAGAAGAAGCCATCTAGCTACTAGCTATGGACCCGTAGGTCTGTGGTAAACTACTCACACTTCATCGGAAGGGCAATGGTGTTGATGTAGATGCCCTCCGTGGTCGAATCCCCCTCCAGCAGAGTGTCGGAAAAGGCCTCCAGATGGGATCTCGCAGATACAGAAAGTTACGGCGGTGGAAAAGTGGTTTCGATGCCTCCTCCAGGGTTTCCGAATTAAATGTGAATATATAGGTGAAAGAAATAGGTCGGTGGAGCAACAGGGGGCCCACAAGGGTGGGGGCGCTCCCTACCCCCTGGACACGCCCTCCGTCCTTGTGGCCGCCTCGTGGCTCCCCTGACGTGCACTCCAAGTCCTCTAGATGTCTTCTGGTCCAAGAAAAATCCTCGTAAAGTTTTGTTTCGTTTGGACTCCCTTTGATATTCCTTTTCTGCGAAACTCAAAAACAAGGAAAAAACAAAAACTGGCACTGGGCTCTAGGTTAATAGGTTAGTCCCAAAAATAATGTAAAACATCCAAAACAGGTAATATAATAGCATGGATCAATCAAAAATTATTGATACGTTGGAGACATATTAGTATTCTATGGAAACCAACCATGTGTAACCCCTATGGAAACCAGCATGTGTAACCCTGGGTACACATGGTGTCTATATAAACCATTTAGTCCATAGAGGCTAGAATGATCATCCTACTCATCTAGGGTTTAGTTAATCCTATCTCGTGGTAGATCAACTCTGTAGCCATCATACACACATCAATACAATCAAGCAGGAGGTAGGGTTTTATCTCTTCGAGAGGGCCCAAACCTGGTCAAAGACCGTCTTCGCGTTTCCTATTCCCCATTGATGCAAGATCCATAGTTCGGGACCCCCTACACGAGATCCACAGGTTTTGACACCGACATTGGTGCTTTCATTGAGAGTTCTGCTATAAGATCGCCGAAGGATCGATGACTCACTTAGTCACCAGCAACGACATCAGCACCGGGGACTGTCGGATCTCGGGTTCCGGCAAAACCCTTAAGGTTCAAACTATGGGGTGCGCACGAAGATCTCTCCTTCCACCCTAGCTCGTCTACTCAACAACCCTAGGCCTAGCTCATCAGATCCGAGGACACAAGGGATGCAAAGTTTATACTGGTTCGGGCCACTGTTGTGGTGAAATACCTTAATCCAGTGTGGTATGGTGGATTGCCTTGCAGGCTGATGAAGAACTAGTACATGGATGAACTGCCTCCTGACGAGAGGGGTTCTTGTGTTCTTGCGGTGTGTGGCCTTCTATCTGATCAGCTCAAGATGAGATGATCTCCAATGGTGGTGGCTAGTCCTACTTATAGTGGCCCGGGTCCTCTTCCCAGATATTGAGCGGGAAGGGGTCCCACAACGGCCAAATTTGAAGGGGGGGGGAGCTAGTACAAGCTATCCTGACAAAAGGTGGTCTTCGCCTGCCAAAGGCTCTGGTGGTGACGTCGTCGTGGGCTCCACGATGACCTCCGTTCTGCCGTCCTGCTGGTCTTGGTCTAGTTGCACCGATATGGAAACCTTTGCCTGATGCCTCGGGACTCTTCGCCTGCACCTACTCCTTTAGCACCAAATAGGAAACTGGCACTCTGCGCCCGCTGGCACCCTCCTAGCCTTGGTCATCACTGCTCACGTCACGAGGATCTCGCGAGGTGTCCCTCGCCTCGATATCTCCGATCCTCACGAGCCGACCTAGTGAGGCCACCCCAGGGGATGCCTTGTGTCGTTCACCTCGCAAGGCTCAGCCCCTCGCGAGGGTCTTGAGTGGTCGCTGAAGATACCGGGCCGTACCAGACCGCCTGGTGAGGCACGCCCTGGGCCGCGGGCAGGCAAGTCTGGGTACCCCCGTTCCCAGAACGCCGACAGTAGCCCCCAGGCCCAAGATGCACTCGGGCTTGGCTTCGCGGCGAAGCCAAGGGTCAAGTGCGAAGCACGTGGGCCCCAAAAGCCTGCGGCCTTGACCGACGCGTGGCGATTGATAGGACGTGAGCGTCTCCACTTCCCCATGCAGCCTCGGCGATTGCACGACTTGACAAGTCCCTGCATGCATAGAGGATCATCTTCTCGTGCCTATAATAAGGTGGCGAGTGGGGGGGGGGGGTCCTCGCCGCCCATCTTCTTCCTTCATTCCTCTCGCTTCTTCTTCTCTCTTGCCCTTCGCCCGGCCGAGCCGCTTATGACGCTGGCCAGGAAGTTCTCGTCCATGGTGAAGGGGAAAGCCCGAGAAGAGGGGCCCGTCTCACCACCGGCTAAGAGGGGACGAGGCCGTCCCCGCAAGCGTGCCGTGACTCCTGCCGGAGCGGCTAGCGGGCGTGGGCGGGGCCCCATGGTGCCGGCAGCTGCTCTTGGTAACCGTGGCGGCGGACCTTCGAGCGGAGGGGGCCGTCGTGGCGCCGGCGGTCCCGTGAATGAAGGGAGGCGCTCTGGGGTCACTAGGCCTCCTCAGCCGCGCCCCCACTTGGCGGAGGTGACGTTGGAGTTTTTCATGTGGTCGGAGAGCCCAGTCGGCACCCGGCTCTAGCTCCCGCGCTCCCTTGCCGGCGAACTTCTCGCCACGAGCTCCGGAGGCTTTTGGCTGCAAGAGGATGGTTGTTGCAGCAGGGCTTCGTGGGTCGCGGTGGAGGTCTCCACCTCGGGCACCGTGACTTTGGCTCGCGACTGGCAGACGTTTGCCCGCGCGCGCGGCTTGGGCGGACGATGCATCCTTCATTTCAGATATGGCGACGACTCGACCCTCTTCGTGAGGGTGTTTGGGGAAGATGGGCGCCGTGTCGAGTGCTGCCCCGAGGACAACAGCGGTGGCGAGGTGCTTGGCCTGGGTGATGGACGCAGCTCGTCCAGCTACACCGGCTTCTCCTTCAGCGGCGGCTACGACCAGCCTCCGTGCCTGCCTGGAAGGTGGCGCTGGGTCGTCTCGCTGTCATGCTCAGGTGAAGTGTGAGGAGGACTCGGGTGACCTCGGGGTGCAATTTCTTGGGAGCAGTCACACCTCGAGGGTCATCGTTTGTCATTCTTGGTTTTTCTGTCCCCTGCATTACTTGAACAAACAAGTATGTAGCCCTGGAAGGGCATGTAATGAACCGTGACTTTATGATATTCAGCACCATGCTTAGTGTCTCTGTCCATTGTTGCGCAACATGTGTGTTACGCGCTTTTAGGGCAAGGAGACCTATCTTGACGCACTTGGGATTGCCTTCATCCCGTGACGTTTGACCCCTCGTGAGGCTGCAAAAACACATTAGGTGGTTATTATCCTTTACTGCCCGAGGCCCTTGACGTGGGCTGAGCATGGTCGGCCGCCCCTTGTCGCGGTACCCGTGGGGCACGGATATGAGGATGGGGTGCGCGCCAATCACAAGCCTTGGTTTGGGTGCCTCGTGAAGGCTAAAGGGGGGAGCGCTGGGGAGAGCATCGTGCAACTACCGCTCTCCCGAAAAATGAGAGAAGGATCACAAAGGGAAATCAAAACCAAGCAATCGAGGAACGCCAGAACCTTTCAGAATCCATTAAAAAGGGAAGACATGGGCAAGCCAACTCCAGAAATCAAATGAACGGCCGCGTCCGACACCTAATCTAGTCTTCTCTCCAGCGCGGAGCTAAGTGCTGCCACTAGGACATGGGAGGGAGCCCCCGAGGCCTGAGGGCAGCTCTCCGGAGACTCCGGGGCGTGTACAGCCCCACTCATTATTACGTGAGAATGTCACTAGCGGAGATCTTCACAGGTGTGAGCCTTGCTTCACAGGCACTGGGCCTTGGCTTCTCAGGCGCAAGGGCCTTATTCCTCGCAGGCACGGAGCCTAGTCTTCTCAGGCGCAAGGGCCATGTTCCTTGCAGGCACGAAGCCTAGTCTTCTCAGGTGCAAGGGCCTTGTTCCTTGCAGGCACGGAGCCTAGTCTTCTCAGGCGCAACGGCCTTGTTCCTCGCAGGCACGGAGCCTAGTCTTCTCAGGTGCAACGGCCTTGTTCCTCGCAGGCATGGAGCCTAGTCTTCTCAGGCGCAAGGGCCTTGTTCCTCGCATGCACGGAACCTAGTCTTCTCAGGCGCAAGGGCCTTGTTCCTCGCAGGCATGGAGCCTAGTCTTCTCAGGCGCAAGGGCCTTGTTTCACGGATAGAACCTCCATAGGTGCCGGATGTTCCACGCGTCCGGGACCGGGATGATGTCCTGTGTTTCCAGGCGCACGGTGCCAGGTCTGGAGACGTGGGTGATCTTGAACGGGGCTTCCCACATGGGTGAGAGCTTGTGCAGCCCCTCCCTGGAGAGGACTCTCCTCAAGACGAGGTCACCAACCTCGAGTGTCCTAGGGAGGATGCTATGGCAATGGTACCACCGCAATGCCTGCTGGTATCTTGTCGCTCGGAGTGAAGTGTCACGCCGACGCTCCTCCCCCAGCACGTGGTCCGCTCCTTGCACGGCGCCCTGCCGCACCTCGTCGAACGCTAGAACTCATGGGGACCGGTGCCTGACCTCGTGAGGGAGGACTGCCTCGGCTCCATAGACGAGGAAGAATGGGGTCTTGCCTGTTGGCTTAGTGGCAGTGGTGCGGATCGACCACAGCACGAACGAGAGCTCGTCGTG
>LR738712.1:157414153-157428222 GCA_902687465.1 Secale cereale
AGCTTCGAGCTTCTTCTTTAAGGTCCTAGTCTTGAGGCCTCTCAGGACCTCCGCGTTGGCGCGCTCGGCCTGGTCATTGCTCCTGGGGTGTGCTACAGAGGTGTGGCAAATCTACGTTCCAAGGTTAGCACAATATGTCTTGAAAAGGTTGCTAGTGAACTGCGAGCCGTTGTCTGTGATGATGCGGTTAGGGACTCCGAACCAGTTTACGAGGCCCTTGATGAACTTGACTGCGGAGCTGGCTGGGATGGTTCGGACAGCTTCCACCTCAGCCCATTTGGTCAACTTGTCGATGGCGACATAGAGGTATCCGTAGCCCCCGGGCGCTCGAGGGAAAGGGCCCAAGATGTCCAGCCCCGAGACCACGAACGGCCAGGAGAGTGGGATGGTTAAGATGCCCTGAGCCGGTTGGTGGATCTACTTGGCATGGAACTGGCAAGCCTCACAAGACTTTACCAGTTCGGCGGCGTCGTTGAGTGTTGTGGGCCAGTAAAAACCACTGTGGAACACCTTGCCGACCTAGGTGCGCGATGATGAGTGATGTCCGCAGTCCCCGGTGTGGATGTCAGCTAGTAGCTCGCCTCCCTGCTTCCTGGAGATGCATCGTAAAGAAACGTCATTTGGTCGCTTCCTGTAAAGCTCGCCGTCTTGGATGCAGTATGTCGTAGCCTGTCGGGCCATGCGTTCGGCGTCCTTCTCCTTTTCCGGTAGTGCTCCTCGCACCAGGTATGACTTGAGTTCCTCGGTCCAGCATCCTTCCTGAGGCTCGAGCGCCAGGAGCAAGCGGGCTCCTGAGGCCGGGCTGTAGGTGGGGGCTCCCGAGGCTGGTGGCTCGGGGCGTTCCTCCTGAGGCTTCACCGGCCCTTCTCGCGGGGGTGTCGCCGAGGGCCTGAGGAGCCTCTCCTCGAAGACACCCGGCTCTTGGGGCAGGCACCTGGACGCTCTCTGGGCGATGTCGTCGGCGTCCTTATTGGTCCCACGGGGCACATGCTCCAGCTCCAGGCCCAAGAACTGCTTCTCCATTTTGCGTACCTCCGCGAGGTATGCCTCCATATGCTTGTCGCCCGGCTCGTATACCTTGTTGGAAAAGTTGATGAGGAGCTGGGAGTCGCCCCTGATGATGAGGCGCTTCACCCCCAGGGCCTTCGCCGCCTTGAGACCGGCGATGAGGCCCTCGTACTCCGCAATGTTGTTGGAGACCTTATCGCCTGGCTGAAAGCAGAGCTGCACGGCGTAGTAGAGCTTGTCTTGAGTGGGCGAGATGAGAACGGCCCCAGCCCCCACGCCCTGGCGGGCAAACGCGCCGTCGAAGTACATGACCCAGCCATCCAGCGCTTCGCTCCCTGGCGAGAGGGACCGGCTCTTATTTGCTTCAGGTCGTGGGGCGTCGGTCCATTCTACCACGAAGTCAGCAAGTGCAGCCCCCTTGATGACTCTAGTGGTGCTGAACTCTAGCTGGAATGCCTGCAGCTCTATATTCCACTCTGTGACACTTCCTACTACGTTTGGGCTTCGGAGTACCCTTTCCAGAGGGTAAGCTGAGACGACCTTGATAGGGTGGCCTTGGAAGTAGTGGCGCAGCTTGCGCGAAGCGACGAGGAGCGCAAGCAAGAGCTTTTGCGGCATGGGGTAGCGCGCTTGGGCATCACGGAGCACCGTGCTGACGAAGTATACCGGGTGCTCGACGAAGGTGAAGTCCGGACTCGCCTGCGGCTGTGTGGTCTGACTAGGTAAAGGTGCTCCAGGGGCTTGGTCGTCAGTTGGGGTAGCTGCGGCCTCAGGGGAGTCATCTTGCAGGACGCGGTCGCCTTCCGGCCCTGATGGGGCCTTGGGAGTGTCGTCCCTGGGTTGCAAGGTCT
Organism: Secale cereale; assembly: GCA_902687465.1. NCBI lineage: Eukaryota > Viridiplantae > Streptophyta > Magnoliopsida > Poales > Poaceae > Secale > Secale cereale. The sequence goes on from LR738712.1 coordinate 157,416,013, forward strand.
TGTCTTGACGCTCCTCTCGAACAGCCACCAGCGCTGTGCTAGCTGAATGTGGTGTTGCAGCCAGGTAAAGCACTAATTGTTCTTAGGGCTTGGGTGCCACCATAACCGGTGGACTGGTGAGGTATCTCTTGAGGTCTTCGAATGTTGCATCAGCCATAGTGGTCCACTCGAACGGGCCCTTCCTTTTCATCAGCTTGAAGAAAGGGAGGGCTCTCTCCCCCAGCTTGGAGATGAAACGCCCGAGCGACGTTACATAGCCGGCGAGTTTCTGCATCTCCTTGAGGTTCTTGGGCGGACTCATCTTTTCTATGGCCTTGACCTTCTCGGGGATTGCCTCGATCCCTTGGTGCGACACCCGGAAGCCCAAAAGCTTGCCTCACAAGAAACTGAACACGCACTTTTCCGGGTTGAGCCACAAGTCTACCTTGCGTAGGTTTGCGAAGGTTTCTTCCAGGTTCGTGATGAGGGTTGTGGCCTCCTGAGATTTGACCATGATGTCATCTATGTACGCCTCAGCGTTCCTCCCGAGCTGTTTTCCTAGTGCAATGTGAAGTAACCGTTGAAAGGTGGCTCCTGCATTCCGTAACCCAAACGGCATGCAATTTTAGCAGTATACTCCACACGGGGTGAGGAAGGTGATACGTCTCCCACGTATCTATAATTTTTTATTGTTCCATGCTATTATTTATGAAGTCTTGTATGTTTAACTGGCTTTATCATTCACTTTTATATCATTTTTGCGACTAACCTACTAACCCAAAGGCCCCGTCCAGATTGCTGTTTTTTGCCTGTTTCAGGGTTTTGCAGAAAAAGAATATCAAACGGAGTCCAAACGGAATGAAACCTTCGCGAGAGATATTTTTGGAGAAAATAACTCACGAAGAACTTGAGAACCACGTCAGAAGAGCCACGAGGGGCCCACGAGGGTGGGGGCGCGCCCCCTTCCTAGGGCGCGCCCCATGCCTCGTGGAGCCCCCGTGACTCCCCCGGTGCCCTCCTTCTTCCTATATAAATCTACGTACCCCAGAAACTCCGTGAACAGAAAGAAAACCTAATTCCACCGTCGTACCTTCTGTTCCCGTGGAGATCCTATCTTGGAGCCTGTTCCGGAGCTCCACCGGAGGGGGATCCATCACGGAGGCCTTCATCATCATCATCATCGCCCTCACCATGAGTTGTGAGTAGTTCACCACAGACCTTCGGGTCCATAGCTAGTATCTAGATGGCTTCTTCTCTCTCTTTGGATCTCAATACAAAGTTCTCCTCGGTCTTCGAGGAGATCTATTCGATGTAATCACTTTTTGCGGTGTGTTTGTCGAGATCCGATGAATTGTGAGTTTATTATCAAGGTTATCTATGAAAGATATTTGGTTCTTCTCTAAACTTTTTATGTGTGCTCATAATATCCTTGCAAGTCTCTTTGAATTATTGGTTTGGTTTGGCCTACTAGATCTATAGTTCTTGCAATGGGAGAAGTGCTTGGCTTTGGGTTCAATCTTGCAGTGTCCTTTCCCAGTGATAGTAGGGGCAGCAAGGCACGTATTGTATTGTTGCCATCGAGGATAAAAAGATGGGGTTTATATCATATTGCTTGAGTTTATCCCTCTACATCATGTCATCTTGCTTAAGGCGTTACTCTGTTCTTATGAACTCAATACAGTAGATGCATGCTGGATAGCAGTTGGTGTGTGGAGTAATAGTAGTAGATGCAGGCAGGAGTCGGTCTACTTGTCTCGGACGTGATGCCTATATACAATGATCATGCCTAGATAGTCTCATAATTATTCGCTTTTCTATCAATTGCTCGACAGTAATTTGTTTACCCGCCGTAGAATATCGCTATCATAAGAGAAGCCACTAGAGAAAACTATGGCCCTCGGGTCTATTCTCAACATATCAATCTACATCTACTTTACTTTTATTGCTTTTATTTGCTGTTCTTATAAACTAAAAATACCAAAAATATAAACTACCATCTCTATTAGATCTCACTTTCGTAAGTGACGGTAAAGGGATTGACAACCCCTTATCGCGTTGGCTGGAAAATTCTTATTTGTTTGTGCAGGTGCGAGAGACTCGCACGTGGTCTCCTTCTGGATTGATACCTTGGTTCTCAAAAACTGAGGGAAATACTTATGCTACTATGCTGCATCTCCCTTTCCTCTTTGAGGGAATACAACGCAAGCTCAAGAGGTAGCAAGAAGAATTTTTGGCGCCGTTGCCGGGGAGGCTTACGCAAAAGTCATATACCAAGTACCTATCACAAATCCTTATCCTTCGCATTACATTTATTTGCCTCTCGTTTTCCTCTCCCCCACTTCACCCTTCCCGTTTTATTTGCCCTTCTCCCGCCGTGTGTTTACCGTTCGCTTGCCTCTTGTTTGCTTGTGTTGCTATGTGCCCTCTGTTAGCTTGCATCTTTGTTTGCTAAATTATGGATCCTCATCCACTTGCTAATCTATTTAAGAGATCCACTTATGATGAACCAATTGCTAGTGAGCTACGTGCACTAGATTATCTTTATGGGGTTTTGCTTGAAATTCATGAATCTGAAAATTGTGAGGAATTACTGAAAGTGATTCAGGATAGTTTCTTCGATGAGAAACATGATTGCAATGATACTATTGTAAATTCTATTAATGTCAGTTGTTCTAATGATATGCAAAACCCTAAGCTTGGGGATGCTTATTTTGCTATGCCCAGTACTTGTTGTAATGATCATGATTGGGGTGATGTTTCTTATGATCTTGAAAATTTATTTAATCCCCATGATGAATATGAGATTGATAATATTGTTTGCCATAATATTGAAAGTGGGTTTAAAAGAATGTCAACTTTTGATCCCACTACTTTGGATATTGATCAATCTTATGAATTTTCTGATAAAAGTGGGCTTGGAGAAGAAATGACTTTGTTCTATGTTAATCCCACTATTTTGAATGAGTGTCAACCTTGCATGCATGTGGATCGTGTTGAAAATATGTTTTGTGATAGCTATATTGTTTAATTTTCTAATGATCCTAAATGCAATTATTATGAGAGAGGAAAATATGGTTGTAGAAATCTTCATGTTACTAAATTACCTATCGTTATGTTGAGATTGCTTTTGTTTCTTTCTTCTTCCCTGCATATGCTAGATCTTGTTTGTCTTGCTAATTTGTTTGCCTATAAAATACCTATGCATAGGAAGTATGTTAGACTTAGATGTGATTTTCACATGCTATATGATGATCTCTTTGTGCTTCAATTCTTATCTCTCATGAGAGCATCACTAAAATCGTGCCTAGCTAGGGGCGTAAAACGATAGCGCTTGTTGGGAGGTAACCCAATTTTTTGTTTTTTTTGTTTTTGTTGCTGTTAGGGAATAAATATTGCATCTAGCCTCTGATTATATGTGTTTTCATGTTTTGTTTAGTGTTTGTGCCAAGTAGAACCTTTGGGAAGACTTGTGTGAAGTTTATATGATCTTGCTGTGAAAAACAGAATCGTTAGCGCTTGATAAAGTAGTCTTCATATTTTACTGGAGCGTGATTTTTAGTTGATTCTTTTTGCAAATGATTGGTAGAAAAATGCCGCAAATTTACCAATTTAGTTTGAATTTTTTGGAGTTCCAGAAGTAGGCGGAACCTGCAGATTACTACCGACTGTTCTGTTTTTGACAGATTCTGTTTTTCGTGTGTTGTTCGCTTATTCCGATGCATCTATGAGTAGTATTCGAGGATATTGTAACACCCCAAAAATTTAATCTTGTTTTATTAATTTGAATCTTGTCAGAAAGATTTAATTTCTATCTTCTGGCTTTTCTATTAATTTCAGAGCTACCTCTTTTCTCTGGATTTTTAAAATTTTTCCTCTTATCTGAAACTTTTGGATAATATTGAGGGGCTTGAGTGCTTTCTTAAAACATTTGATTTTGTTGGGTATGCAAGTGGAAGCATTTTTATAATACTTTTGCCAAGCATCAATTCTTTTAAAATGGCTTTCTCATTCTTTCAAGGGCTCCCATTGCACTGCAACCTATTTAAATATTTCTTTAAAAATTCCACCAAAATTTGGAGATGACAGTAGAAGCATATAACTCATTTTTATGCAAAAATCCAGTTTTGTGTTTTATAAATTTTGAGCAAAACATCCTCTTTTTCATTCTGGTCCAGTTTGGTATTTTGCACTACAACCCTATTATAGATTCCTCTAGTGATCTTGGGATCTTTCCTGCTATTAGTGCTTGCTACCAAACCCTTAAGTCCAGGATATTGGACCCATTTGAATAATTTTGGTCCAGGCAATAATAGCCTGCATTTTCTGTCCAGATTTGGTTTTCTCAAAAACTTGCACTAACAAGTTTCTGGTTTTGCCAAATTAACCTTGCCACCATCACCTACACCTAAAGAGACCCCAACCTGGAGTTGTTGGCCACCAGAAGAGATCTCTAGATGCCCATGGCATTCTGTCGAGCACCTTGTGCGCCTGGACAGAATTGGCATAGTTTTTAGTTTGCATTATGGAGTTGCTTTCTGTGCCAAAACAGCATGTCCCCTAGCCTCCTTATGCCCACTAACCTAACCCTGGGTAGTTCCAACAGCACCAGAGCAATTTGGGTCACCCTAGCTTTTCGTCGAGCACGTGGTGGGCATGCCGAGAGCACGAGCAGAGCGTGCGTTTTGCACGCGCCTGCCCGAGCCGCCTCACCAACCCCCGAGCTTATCCCAACCCTCTACCGCACGCAGCATAGCGCCAAGGTCAGTCCTGTTTCGTTCACGAGCACCGCAGCCTTCCCCCGTCTTCCCCGCAAGCCGCCACGACCGCCGACTGCCGTCTCTGCCGTGGCCAGCACCGCCCAAACCATCCACGCGCGCCAGCTAGCCCCTGGAGCAGTCGCAGCTCGTCCGCTAGCTCCTGGCATGCTCCCAGAGCTCCGCCACGTCGCCCCGGCTACAGAGGCGACGAACCGCCATCGCCGCCGTCGTGCTTATCCACGGGGAGCCGCAGAACCGACAGCACGCGCCTATAAAAGGCCTCTTCCTTGCTTCCCCAGCATGGCGCAGCGCCCCGCCTCTCCCTTAGAGCCTCCCCAAGCCACCCAACGGCTGGTAGTGGCCTCCTTCCCCGCCTCCGGTCAGGACCCCGCCACCACCGTCGTGGTCAAACCTGGAGCCCCCTACTGCTCTTCCCCTTGCCTAGTGCCTTCCAACCGAGTCCCTCAGATGCAGAGGACCCGTCCCCATTCCCTCTTTCCGCCTAAAACCACCGTAGGAGGAATTCCCCGAGGACCGAAGCTTCCTCCCGCCATGAGCGAAGCCCTGCTCAAACCCAAACCCTCCAGCCACTCCTTTCATCTCCAACGGACGCGGCCTGTTCCCCTGAGCTCGTAGATGTGCAGAGCATCGAAAACGGCATCCTCTAGCACCGGCAATCACCGCGGGAACTCGCCTCTGTCTCTGTACCAGCACGCGCGAGAGGAGGGAGATGAACCTGACAGCGCGGGCCCCGCTTGTCGGTGAGTCAGCACCGCTCCAGCTCGTCCTAAGTGGAGGCGCATTTCTGTAAGTACGCTTTCTCGTTCAGGAAAGCGTAAGCCAGACCGAACCGTTTTCTTTTTCAGTTTTTATTTTAAAACCAGAGTTGACCACATCTTTGACTGGGCATATCTTTTTAAATAAAACTCCAAATGAGTTGATTCTTTTTCCTACCTCTCTCAAATTTCACCTAGTTTATTTTAAGAATTATTTCAAAAATAATTAGGACAACTTTTTGTACTGTTTTTTAAAGTATGTGTTAATTTGAATATTTTCAAAAATAGGATTTGGAGGGAAGATCAAAACTTTCAAAAGTTTTGGGGTGCACCTCACCTCTCTGCACCTTGAAGGCAAGCATCTTGAACTCCATTATGACATAAGTTGTGTGTTGTTTGCTAGAACATATGAACTCCATCAATATGCTAAAATGGAGTAGCGTTATTTCATGTGGTAGTCATACTCATGCATATCATCATATGGTGAAAATCTTTTCTGTTATATGTGTGATATTGGTGACAGTAGCCACTTCCCATGCCACATATGCCTGGTGATAGTTCGGATGGAGTCCGAAGGAAGGTTGTGTTCCGGTGAACGCGCCCACGTGACTGACATCTCGTTATGGTGAGGATGTGCAGTGAGGCATGTTGGAGCATGAGGGGTGGTGACCCTGTCAGGAAAACTGTGGAAAGTATCTGTTGTGCTAACCATGCAGGGAACACATAAGCCTCCTGAGTCGACCATAGATCGAGTCTTGTTCCAGTAACCCCCATGCTTGTTTTCGTACTACCACTTGTCCCTGCCGCGGGCAGGGTACGGTTCAGTAAGTTGTCAACCCCTTTCCTGGCACACACCGTACAGAGAGGCCATGGTGGAAGATACCGGGTGCATCCGGTAGGCATGCCACATGGTCCGGGGGCATGGGTGTTTCCGGTTGGGGCCGAGAGGGGGGCACCCCTTAGTAGCGCGCGATATAAATTTGATCCCATGCTAATCGAGGTTGTAGCCTCCCCGCTTAGAGTTTTGCTTAATAAGTGTCATGGGTGATTCCAGGCACTGGTAAGTTAAGCTGGTGTGTGCTGGTTGGGTGTGTTTTCAATTCAAAGACCGTAAGCGGAATTAGTCCCGGTGGACTAAAGGAATCCGTTACTCATGGGTAAAGAGTACACCCTCTGCAGAGTTTATATCTATTCGAATAGCCGTATCCGCGGTTAAGGACTACAGTCTGGGAAGGGTCAAGTGTCGGTCTTAGTGTCGGTCTTCGGAGGAAAACTTCTAAACCAAAATATTGATCATGACGTGTGACGAATGATGATTGTGTTTATTATTATTGTGGACTAACCATTTATATTGTTGTTGAATTGTTGAGTATCCCTGGGATGGTTCTACCTCCCGGATATTTCCTGTGATATTTCTCATATAAGCCCTTTATGTGGTGTCGCTCAGACGCCCGACTGTGGCATGTTTGGTTATTATTTTCTTTATAAGCCCTTTATGTGGTGTCGCTGAGACGCCCGACTGTGGCATACTTGTTATTTATTTTCCTTATAAGCCCTTTATGTGGTGTCGCTGAGACGCCCGACTGTGGCATACTTGTTATTTATTTTCCTTATAAGCCCTTTATGTGGTGTCGCTGAGACGCCCGACTGTGGCATACTTGTTATTTATTTTCTTTATAAGCCCTTTATGTGGCGTCGCTCAGACGCCCGACTGAGGCATGTTTTATATTATTAACCTTTCGAGGCATCACTTCAGACACCCGATCGGTTTATTTTATCTTCATTCGCTGATTGCTTATTCCTGTTTAGTACAAATGACCTGCTCATGTGCATCATGAATTTTATTTTTGGGACTGACTAAGTGATCATGGTTTATTTCAGTACATGATTATCACCTGCTATGTTATACTTGTTTTCATGATGTTTGCGAGTACATTCAAAGTACTCACAGGATTGTCCCTGGCTATTGTCTTGGCCAGATTTCTTGCTTGGAGAGGAGCACTACGACGACAGCCCCGGAACCTAGGCAATGGAGATAGCAGACGCGCGAGGATAGGAGTTATCCAGGTCAGCTGTTCCTGTGGGAAATGGAGTCCCATAGACACTGATGATCCGCAAACCGCTTCCGCCATCAACCATTAGAGACCTTTTTTTGTACTCATGGACCCGAATGGTCTTGTACTTCATATTTCATATTTTGCTTGGAATTTCTGTATCAAGATTGTGTCTCATCAGCTAACAGTAATCCTGGGGCTGGTGAGCACAAGGACCATTAACTGGGAAATTTATATCCCAGAAAACCGGTCCTGACAACCTTGGTATCAGAGCCAAGCTGACCATTGGCTAATCCTATCTTGGCCGGGTCGATGAACCTAGGTTAAACCACCCACCAGACCTTAACTTCACCACAATCAAGCCTATCCTACCCGATAGCCCACACTGTGACCCCGACAGCTTTTGGCAGTCGGTGCCCAACCTATCAGACTAGCCCAGTAAGCTACACACCCGTGATCGACACCTGAGTTGCCCCACTCGCAAGTGTGCGAAGGAAGACTCCTTTTTCTTTATAGAGATGGAGCGTTTGCCCAACCGACAACCACAGTAATACATCGCATTTTGCGATATATATATCTGTGACAATGACCCCGACCACCAGAGAACGGAACCGGCAATTAATATTGCCACCACAACACGACATGTCATCCTGCCCATATGCTATACATAAGGCCACTCCGTGACCTTACCAAGCATCCCTCACCTTGTGCACTGCCTTCACAGCCAATTATTTCTCGGGTCGCACCTTCGGATTCATATAAAGACTCCAGATGCAACCCCGGGGGATTTTATTAAAATAGTTGTGGGATTTTGACCACAGTACCAGGGGTTTTCTCCAGCCATCCTGGTACAACCTATTCAAAACGAGGGTCACTCTCATATTGTACAGCCAGGCACACCCCGCAGGTAGACCCAAACCAAGACCCTACGGAAGTTCCTTTCATCGGGAAAATCCATGCCCACTCCAATAATGACCATAAAGATCGCTGCTTATGGAGCGGTTACCCGTCTTCAATTCATGGCACCCTATGCCAGTGAACGTGGCTATTAGTATTTCCCCGAATAGTGCAGCAGCCAGAAAAGCCGCACCCTTTCCCTACACCTGAAAAGAGAAAGGTCCGGTGCTAAATAAGCTGGTGCACTATATCGTCGCTCGAGAGCGCTTGACCCAGCAAATGATGGATTTTACTCCAGACCCTTGCTGTGTAAAACCCTAGTCGCTATTAGTAGACCCCTGAGGCCAGACTAAGAGAGAGACACATTTTGTGAGTCCCCCATCCACTCCCAGTAAGCGAGGGATATATCCCACTGCAGGGAATGATTCCTCGTATAATATAGCTTATTACCTGAACCGTCAGCACGTGGTAATACCAGTTCGTGTAGAAACTGACTGTTTGTTGTGATAGCTATGTTGTGCTTTAAAATTTTCTGTACTAGTATATTGCATTGGTTGAAGTTGTTTCTTGTGATTACAAAAAAATTGATTGTTTTTAATTATAGCAAATTTCCTAGTAAGGTTTTTCTTAAAAGACCACTGCCATGGAAATGTTTTCCTTAATAAAAATTTGTTTTGCATGCCCTCTCGTTATATAACTCACAGACCACGTGCACTTAATGCAAAACCCCGCGCGCTTTTATCACCTAGTCAATTATCTCCCTAGTATACCACAGCTGCACATTAGTCAGCGATTTTCACTGTAACCCCGTCCTATCATGCGTGTGGTGTATCTGTTTTCATGTGACGATTGCCGCGTGGTGCGAGTAATCTTTTTACAAAATACGTTCTTAGCAAATCTCGAGGACGAGATTTTTCTTAAGGGGGGTAGTGTTGTAACACCCCAAAAATTTAATCTTGTTCTATTAATTAGAATTTTGTCAGAAAGATTTAATTTCTATTTTCTGGCTTTTCTATTAATTTCAGAACTACTTCTTTCTCTGGATTTTAAATTTTTCCCTCTTATCTGAAACTTTTGGATAATATTGAGGGGCTTAAATGCTTTCTTAAAACATTTGATTTTGTTGGGTATGCAAGTGGAAGCATTTTTATAATACTTTTGCCAAGCATCAATGCTTTTAAAATGGCTTTTTCATTCTTTCAGAGGCTCCCATTGCACTGCAACCTATTTAAATATTTCTTTAAAAATTACACCAAAATTTGGAGATGACAGTAGATGCATATAACTCATTTTTATGCAAAAATCCAGCTCTGTGTTTTATAAATTTTGAGCAAAACATCCTCTTTTTCATTCTGGTCCAGTTTGGTATTTTGCACTGCAACCCTATTTTAGATTCCTCTAGTGATCTTGGGATCTTTCCTACTATTAGTGCTTGCTACCAAACCCTTAAGTCCAGGATATTGGACCCATTTGAATAATTTTGGTCCATGCAATAATAGCCTACATTTTCTGTCCAGATTTGGTTTTCTCAAAAACTTGCACTAACAAGTTTCTGGTTTTGCCAAACTAACCTTGCCACCATCACCTACACCTAAAGAGACCCCAACCTGGAGTTGTTGGCCACCAGAAGAGATCCCTAGAAGCCCATGGCATTCTGTCGAGCACCTTGTGCGCCTGGACAGAATTGGCATAGTTTTTAGTTTGCATTGTGGAGTTGCTTTCTGTGCCAAACCAGCATGTCTAATGGAGCTATAGTAACCAACCTAGCTACCCTGTTAAGTCTTACCCTAACCCAAGCTTTCTAGGATGCATTGGCATTTCGTCGAACGGGTGGTGGGCATGCCGAGAGCACGAGCAGAGCGTGCGTTTTGCACGCGCCTGCCCGAGCCGCCTCACCAACCCCCGAGCTTATCCCAGCCCTCTACCGCACGCAGCATAGCGCCAAGGTCAGTCCTGTTTCGTTCACGAGCACCGCAGCCTTCCCCCGTCTTCCCCGCAAGCCGCCACGACCGCCGACTGCCGTCTCTGCCGTGGCCAGCACCGCCCAAACCATCCACGCGCGCCAGCTAGCCCCTGGAGCAGTCGCAGCTCGTCCGCTAGCTCCTGGCATGCTCCCAGAGCTCCGCCACGTCGCCCCGGCTACAGAAACGACGAACCGCCATCGCCGCCGTCGTGCTTATCCTCGGGGAGCCGCAGAACCGACAGCGCGCGCCTATAAAAGGGCTCTTCCTTGCTTCCCCAGCATGGCGCAGCGCCCCGCCTCTCCCTTAGAGCCTCTCCAAGCCACCAAACGGCTGGTAGTGGTCTTCCTCCCCGCCTCCGGTCAGGATTCCGCCACCACCGTCGTGGTCAAACCTGGAGCCCCCTACTGCTCTTCCCCTTGCCTAGTGCCTTCCAACCGAGTCCCTCAGATGCAGAGGACCCGTCCCCATTCCCTCTTTCCGCCTAAAACCACCGTAGGAGGAATTCCCCGAGGACCGAAGCTTCCTCCCGCCATGAGCGAAGCCCTGCTCAAACCCGAACCCTCCAGCCACTCCTTTCATCTCCAACGGACGCGGCCTGTTCCCCTGAGCTCGTAGATGTGCAGAGCATCGAAAACGGCATCCTCTAGCACCGGCAATCGCCGCGGGAACTCGCCTCTGTCTCTGTACCAGCACGCGCGAGAGGAGGGAGATGAACCTGACAGCGCGGGCCCCGCTTGTCGGTGAGTCAGCACCGCTCCAGCTCGTCCTAAGTGGAGGCGCATTTCTGTAAGTACGCTTTCTCGTTCAGGAAAGCGTAAGCCAGACCGAACCGTTTTCTTTTTCAGTTTTTATTTTAAAACCAGAGTTGACCACATCTTTGACTGGGCATATCTTTTTAAATAAAACTCCAAATGAGTTGATTCTTTTTCCTACCTCTCTCAAATTTCACCTAGTTTATTTTAAGAATTATTTCAAAAATAATTAGGACAACTTTTTGTACTGTTTTTTAAAGTATGTGTTAATTTGAATATTTTCAAAAATAGGATTTGGAGGGAAGATCAAAACTTTCAAAAGTTTTGGGGTGCACCTCACCTCTCTGCACCTTGAAGGCAAGCATCTTGAACTCCATTATGACATAAGTTGTGTGTTGTTTGCTAGAACATATGAACTCCATCAATATGCTAAAATGGAGTAGCGTTATTTCATGTGGTAGTCATACTCATGCATATCATCATATGGTGAAAATCTTTTCTGTTATATGTGTGATATTGGTGACAGTAGCCACTTCCCATGCCACATATGCCTGGTGATAGTTCGGATGGAGTCCGAAGGAAGGTTGTGTTCCGGTGAACGCGCCCACGTGACTGACATCTCGTTATGGTGAGGATGTGCAGTGAGGCATGTTGGAGCATGAGGGGTGGTGACCCTGTCAGGAAAACTGTGGAAAGTATCTGTTGTGCTAACCATGCAGGGAACACATAAGCCTCCTGAGTCGACCATAGATCGAGTCTTGTTCCAGTAACCCCCATGCTTGTTTTCGTACTACCACTTGTCCCTGCCGCGGGCAGGGTACGGTTCAGTAAGTTGTCAACCCCTTTCCTGGCACACACCGTACAGAGAGGCCATGGTGGAAGATACCGGGTGCATCCGGTAGGCATGCCACATGGTCCGGGGGCATGGGTGTTTCCGGTTGGGGCCGAGAGGGGGGCACCCCTTAGTAGCGCGCGATATAAATTTGATCCCATGCTAATCGAGGTTGTAGCCTCCCCGCTTAGAGTTTTGC
>LR738712.1:157428232-157448058 GCA_902687465.1 Secale cereale
GGATTCATATAAAGACTCCAGATGCAACCCCGGGGGATTTTATTAAAATAGTTGTGGGATTTTGACCACAGTACCAGGGGTTTTCTCCAGCCATCCTGGTACAACCTATTCAAAACGAGGGTCACTCTCATATTGTACAGCCAGGCACACCCCGCAGGTAGACCCAAACCAAGACCCTACGGAAGTTCCTTTCATCGGGAAAATCCATGCCCACTCCAATAATGACCATAAAGATCGCTGCTTATGGAGCGGTTACCCGTCTTCAATTCATGGCACCCTATGCCAGTGAACGTGGCTATTAGTATTTCCCCGAATAGTGCAGCAGCCAGAAAAGCCGCACCCTTTCCCTACACCTGAAAAGAGAAAGGTCCGGTGCTAAATAAGCTGGTGCACTATATCGTCGCTCGAGAGCGCTTGACCCAGCAAATGATGGATTTTACTCCAGACCCTTGCTGTGTACAACCCTAGTCGCTATTAGTAGACCCCTGAGGCCAGACTAAGAGAGAGACACATTTTGTGAGTCCCCCATCCACTCCCAGTAAGCGAGGGATATATCCCACTGCAGGGAATGATTCCTCGTATAATATAGCTTATTACCTGAACCGTCAGCACCGTGGTAATATCTGTTTGTGTAGAAATTGACTGCTTGTTGTGATAACTGTGTTGTGCTTCAAAACTTTCGGTATTAGTATATTACAGTGGTTGAAGTTGTTGCTTGTGATCACAAATAAAATTGATTGTTTTTAATTATAGCAAATTTCATAGTAAGGTTTTTCTTAAAGAACCACTGCCATGAAAAATGGTTTACTCAATAAAAATTTGTTTCGCATGCCCTCTCGTTATATGACTCACAGACCACGTGCACTTAATGTAAAACCCCACGCGCTTTTATCACCTAGTCAATTACCTCGCTAGTATACCACGGCTGCACATTAGTCAGCGATTTTTCTATGACCCCGTCTTATCGTGTGTATAGTGTAATTGTTTTTTTTCAGGTTGCGATTGCCGCGTGGTACGAGTAATATTCTTTGCAATTTTCGTCCTTTAGCAAATCTCGAGGACGAGATTTTTCTTAAGGGGGGTAGTGTTGTAACACCCCAAAAATTTAATCTTGTTTTATTAATTTGAATCTTGTCAGAAAGATTTAATTTCTATCTTCTGGCTTTTCTATTAATTTCAGAGCTACCTCTTTTCTCTGGATTTTTAAAATTTTTCCTCTTATCTGAAACTTTTGGATAATATTGAGGGGCTTGAGTGCTTTCTTAAAACATTTGATTTTGTTGGGTATGCAAGTGGAAGCATTTTTATAATACTTTTGCCAAGCATCAATTCTTTTAAAATGGCTTTCTCATTCTTTCAAGGGCTCCCATTGCACTGCAACCTATTTAAATATTTCTTTAAAAATTCCACCAAAATTTGGAGATGACAGTAGAAGCATATAACTCATTTTTATGCAAAAATCCAGTTTTGTGTTTTATAAATTTTGAGCAAAACATCCTCTTTTTCATTCTGGTCCAGTTTGGTATTTTGCACTACAACCCTATTATAGATTCCTCTAGTGATCTTGGGATCTTTCCTGCTATTAGTGCTTGCTACCAAACCCTTAAGTCCAGGATATTGGACCCATTTGAATAATTTTGGTCCAGGCAATAATAGCCTGCATTTTCTGTCCAGATTTGGTTTTCTCAAAAACTTGCACTAACAAGTTTCTGGTTTTGCCAAATTAACCTTGCCACCATCACCTACACCTAAAGAGACCCCAACCTGGAGTTGTTGGCCACCAGAAGAGATCTCTAGATGCCCATGGCATTCTGTCGAGCACCTTGTGCGCCTGGACAGAATTGGCATAGTTTTTAGTTTGCATTATGGAGTTGCTTTCTGTGCCAAAACAGCATGTCCCCTAGCCTCCTTATGCCCACTAACCTAACCCTGGGTAGTTCCAACAGCACCAGAGCAATTTGGGTCACCCTAGCTTTTCGTCGAGCACGTGGTGGGCATGCCGAGAGCACGAGCAGAGCGTGCGTTTTGCACGCGCCTGCCCGAGCCGCCTCACCAACCCCCGAGCTTATCCCAGCCCTCTACCGCACGCAGCATAGCGCCAAGGTCAGTCCTGTTTCGTTCACGAGCACCGCAGCCTTCCCCCGTCTTCCCCGCAAGCCGCCACGACCGCCGACTGCCGTCTCTGCCGTGGCCAGCACCGCCCAAACCATCCACGCGTGCCAGCTAGCCCCTGGAGCAGTCGCAGCTCGTCCGCTAGCTCCTGGCATGCTCCCAGAGCTCCGCCACGTCGCCCCGGCTACAGAGGCGACGAACCGCCATCGCCGCCGTCGTGCTTATCCACGGGGAGCCGCAGAACCGACAGCACGCGCCTATAAAAGGCCTCTTCCTTGCTTCCCCAGCATGGCGCAGCGCCCCGCCTCTCCCTTAGAGCCTCCCCAAGCCACCCAACGGCTGGTAGTGGCCTCCTTCCCCGCCTCCGGTCAGGACCCCGCCACCATCGTCGTGGTCAAACCTGGAGCCCCCTACTGCTCTTCCCCTTGCCTAGTGCCTTCCAACCGAGTCCCTCAGATGCAGAGGACCCGTCCCCATTCCCTCTTTCCGCCTAAAACCACCGTAGGAGGAATTCCCCGAGGACCGAAGCTTCCTCCCGCCATGAGCGAAGCCCTGCTCAAACCCAAACCCTCCAGCCACTCCTTTCATCTCCAACGGACGCGGCCTGTTCCCCTGAGCTCGTAGATGTGCAGAGCATCGAAAACGGCATCCTCTAGCACCGGCAATCGCCGCGGGAACTCGCCTCTGTCTCTGTACCAGCACGCGCGAGAGGAGGGAGATGAACCTGACAGCGCGGGCCCCGCTTGTCGGTGAGTCAGCACCGCTCCAGCTCGTCCTAAGTGGAGGCGCATTTCTGTAAGTACGCTTTCTCGTTCAGGAAAGCGTAAGCCAGACCGAACCGTTTTCTTTTTCAGTTTTTATTTTAAAACCAGAGTTGACCACATCTTTGACTGGGCATATCTTTTTAAATAAAACTCCAAATGAGTTGATTCTTTTTCCTACCTCTCTCAAATTTCACCTAGTTTATTTTAAGAATTATTTCAAAAATAATTAGGACAACTTTTTGTACTGTTTTTTAAAGTATGTGTTAATTTGAATATTTTCAAAAATAGGATTTGGAGGGAAGATCAAAACTTTCAAAAGTTTTGGGGTGCACCTCACCTCTCTGCACCTTGAAGGCAAGCATCTTGAACTCCATTATGACATAAGTTGTGTGTTGTTTGCTAGAACATATGAACTCCATCAATATGCTAAAATGGAGTAGCGTTATTTCATGTGGTAGTCATACTCATGCATATCATCATATGGTGAAAATCTTTTCTGTTATATGTGTGATATTGGTGACAGTAGCCACTTCCCATGCCACATATGCCTGGTGATAGTTCGGATGGAGTCCGAAGGAAGGTTGTGTTCCGGTGAACGCGCCCACGTGACTGACATCTCGTTATGGTGAGGATGTGCAGTGAGGCATGTTGGAGCATGAGGGGTGGTGACCCTGTCAGGAAAACTGTGGAAAGTATCTGTTGTGCTAACCATGCAGGGAACACATAAGCCTCCTGAGTCGACCATAGATCGAGTCTTGTTCCAGTAACCCCCATGCTTGTTTTCGTACTACCACTTGTCCCTGCCGCGGGCAGGGTACGGTTCAGTAAGTTGTCAACCCCTTTCCTGGCACACACCGTACAGAGAGGCCATGGTGGAAGATACCGGGTGCATCCGGTAGGCATGCCACATGGTCCGGGGGCATGGGTGTTTCCGGTTGGGGCCGAGAGGGGGGCACCCCTTAGTAGCGCGCGATATAAATTTGATCCCATGCTAATCGAGGTTGTAGCCTCCCCGCTTAGAGTTTTGCCTAATTAGTGTCATGGGTGATTCCAGGCACTGGTAAGTTAAGCTGGTGTGTGCTGGTTGGGTGTGTTTTCAATTCAAAGACCGTAAGCGGAATTAGTCCCGGTGGACTAAAGGAAATCCGTTACTCGTGGGTAAAGAGTACACCCTCTGCAGAGTTTATATCTATTCGAATAGCCGTATCCGCGGTTAAGGACTACAGTCTGGGAAGGGTCAAGTGTCGGTCTTAGTGTCGGTCTTCGGAGGAAAACTTCTAAACCAAAATATTGATCATGACGTGTGACGAATGATGATTGTGTTTATTATTATTGTGGACTAACCATTTATATTGTTGTTGAATTGTTGAGTATCCCTGGGATGGTTCTACCTCCCGGATATTTCCTGTGATACTTCTCATATAAGCCCTTTATGTGGTGTCGCTCAGACGCCCGACTGTGGCATGTTTGGTTATTATTTTCTTTATAAGCCCTTTATGTGGTGTCGCTGAGACGCCCGACTGTGGCATACTTGTTATTTATTTTCCTTATAAGCCCTTTATGTGGTGTCGCTGAGACGCCCGACTGTGGCATACTTGTTATTTATTTTCCTTATAAGCCCTTTATGTGGTGTCGCTGAGACGCCCGACTGTGGCATACTTGTTATTTATTTTCTTTATAAGCCCTTTATGTGGCGTCGCTCAGACGCCCGACTGAGGCATGTTTTATATTATTAACCTTTCGAGGCATCACTTCAGACACCCGATCGGTTTATTTTATCTTCATTCGCTGATTGCTTATTCCTGTTTAGTACAAATGACCTGCTCATGTGCATCATGAATTTTATTTTTGGGACTGACTAAGTGATCATGGTTTATTTCAGTACATGATTATCACCTGCTATGTTATACTTGTTTTCATGATGTTTGCGAGTACATTCAAAGTACTCACAGGATTGTCCCTGGCTATTGTCTTGGCCAGATTTCTTGCTTGGAGAGGAGCACTACGACGACAGCCCCGGAACCTAGGCAATGGAGATAGCAGACGCGCGAGGATAGGAGTTATCCAGGTCAGCTGTTCCTGTGGGAAATGGAGTCCCATAGACACTGATGATCCGCAAACCGCTTCCGCCATCAACCATTAGAGACCTTTTTTTGTACTCATGGACCCGAATGGTCTTGTACTTCATATTTCATATTTTGCTTGGAATTTCTGTATCAAGATTGTGTCTCATCAGCTAACAGTAATCCTGGGGCTGGTGAGCACAAGGACCATTAACTGGGAAATTTATATCCCAGAAAACCGGTCCTGACAGATATGAACCATAGAGAAGTTGGAATACAGTAGGTTTAACACCAATGTAAACAAAGAATTAATTCATTGCTGAACCTTTGAGTAGTGGTTTGCTTTCTTATACTAACGGAGCTCACGAGAATTTCTTTCTAAGTTTTGTGTTGTGAAGTTTTCAAGTTTTGAGTAGTGCTTTGATGGACTATGGAACAAGGAGTAGCAAAGGCCTAAGCTTGGGGATACCCATGGCACCCCAAGTAAATTCAAGATAATCAAAAGCCTAAGCTTGGGGATGCCCCGGGAAGGCATCCCCTCTTTCGTCTTCATCCATCGGTAACTATACTTGGAGCTATATTTTTATTCGCAACATGTTATGTGTTTTGCTTGGAGCGTCTTGTATAATTTGAGTCTTTGCTTGTTAATTTGCCACAATCATCCTTGCTGGACACACCTATTTGAGAGAGTTAAATATGGCCTAGAAATTATTATAACACCATATGTCTTCACTTATACCTTTTGAGTTGAATAGTTTTCGCTCTAGTGCTTCACTTATATCTTTTAGAGCACGGTGGTGGTAATATTTTGTAGAAATTGTTGAACTCTCATGCTTCACTTATATCTATTTTAGAGTCTATTAAAACAGCATGGTACTGTGTTTAGGCTAAAGAAATTAGTCTTCACATCATAAACATCCAATGTCAATGTAGTAAAAACTTTCACTCCAAGTGCATTGAATAGAATGAGGTGTTGGATGCTTGATAATTGTTTTGAGATATGAGGATAGTGATATTAGAGTCATGCTAGTGGAGTTATTATGAAATTGAGAAATACTTGTGTTAAGGTTAGTGATTCCCGTATCATGCACGTATGGTGAACCGCTATGTGACGGAGTTAGAGCATGAGGTATTTGTAGAGTGCCAACCTTTGTGTGGAGGTCGGGGGTGCGCGATGGTTAACTCCTACCAACCTCCCCCTAGGAGCATGCGTTGATTGCTTTGTTTTGATGACTCGTAGATTTTTGCAATAAGTATATGAGTTCTTATGACTAATGTTGAGTCGATGGATTATACGCACTCTCACCCTTCCACCATTGCTAGCCTCTCTTGTACCGCGCAACTTTCGCCGGTGCCATAAACCCACTATATTTCCTTCCTCAAAACAGCCACCATATTGTTCCTCAAAATAGCTACCATACCTACCTATCATGGCATTTCCATAGCCATTTCGAGATATATTGCCATGCAACTTTCCACCATTCCGTTCATATGACACACATCATATTGTCATATTGCCATTGCATGATCATGTAGTTGACATCGTATTTGTGGCAAAGCCACCATGCCTAATTTTTTATACATGTCACTCTTGTTTCGTTGCACATACCGGTACACCGCCGGAGGCATTCATATAGAGTCATACTTTGTTGTTGTAGTATCGAGTTGTAATGAAAGTGTGACGATCATCATTATTAGAGCATTGTCCCATGGGAGGAAAGACTAAATCTATAAAGCCCCTCCGCAAAAAAAAAAGAAAAAAGAAGAAAGGCCAAACTAAAAAAGAAAGGCCCAAAAAAGGGACAATTGCTACAATCTTTTTTCCACACTTGTGCTTCAAAGTAGCACCATGTTGTTAATTGTAGAGAGTCTCATGCTTAGTCACTTTCATATACTAGTGGGAATTTTCGTTATAGAACTTGGCTTGTATATTCCAACGATGGGCTTCCTAAAATGCCCTAGGTCTTCGTGTGCAAGCAAGTTGGATGCACACCCACTAGTTTGTTTTGTTCATCTTTCATTCATATTTAGCTCTAGTGCATCCGTTGCATGGCAATCTCTACTCACTCACATTGATATCTATTGATGGGCATCTCCATAGCCCGTTGATACGCCTAGTCGATGTGAGACTATCTCCCTCTTTTTGTATTCTCCACAACCACCTCTATTCCACCCATAGTGCTATGTCCATGGCTCACGCTCATGTATTGCGTGAAAGTTGAAAGGTTTGAAAAGATAGAGTATGAAAACAAGTGCTTGGCTGAAATCGGGGTTGTGCATGATATGAATATTTTTGTGTGCTAACAATGGAGCATAGCCAACACTATATGATTTTGTAGGGATAACTTTTTTTAGCCATAGTATTTTGAGAAGACATGATTGCTTTGTTAGTATGCTTGAAGTATTGTTATTTCTTATGTCAATATAGACTTTTATCTTGAATCTTTCAGATCTGAACATTCATGCCACAATTAAGAGAATTACATTGAAAAACTATATTGCTTAGCATTCCACATCAAAAATTATTTCTTTATCATTTACCTACTCGAGGACGAGCATGAATTAAGCTTGGGGATTCTTGATATGTCTCCAACGTAGCTATAATTTTTTATTGTTCCATGCTATTATTTATGAAGTCTTAGATGTTTAATGGGCTTTATCATTCACTTTTATATCATTTTTTGGGACTAACCTACTAACCCAAAGGCCTAGTCCAGATTGCTGTTTTTTGCCAGTTTCAGGGTTTTACAGAAAAAGAACATCAAACGGAGTCCAAACGGAATGAAACCTTCGCGAGAGATATTTTCGGAGAAAATCACGCACAAAGAACTTGAGAACCACGTCAGAAGAGCCACGAGGGGCCCACGAGAGTGGGGGCGCGCCCCCTTCGCAGGGCGCGCCCCCTGCTTCGTGGAGCCCCCATGACTCCCCCAGTGCCCTCCTTCTTCCTATATAAATCTACGTACCCCAGAAACTCCGTGAACAGAAAAAAACCTAGTTCCACCGCTGTACCTTCTATTCCCGTGGAGATCCCATCTTGGAGCCTGTTCCGGAGCTCCACCGGAGGGGGATCCATCACGGAGGCCTTCATCATCATCATCATCGCCCTCACCATGAGTTGTGAGTAGTTTACCACAGACTTTCGGGTCCATAGCTAGTATCTAGATGGCTTCTTCTCTCTCTTTGGATCTCAATACAAAGTTCTCCTCAGTCTTCGAGGAGATCTATTCGATGTAATCTCTTTTTGCGGTGTGTTTGTCGAGATCCGATGAATTGCGAGTTTATGATCAAGGTTATCTATTGAAGATATTTGGTTCTTCCCTGATCTTTTTATGTGTGCTCATAATATCCTTGCAAGTCTCTTCGAATTATTGGCTTGGTTTGGCCTACTAGATATATAGTTCTTGCAATGGGAGAAGTCCTTGGCTTTGGGTTCAATCTTGCGGTGTCCTTTCCCAGTGAAAGTAGGGGCAGCAAGGCACGTATTGTATTGTTGCCATCGAGGATAAAAATATGGGGTTTATATCATATTGCTTGAGCTTATCCCTCTACATCATGTCATCTTGCTTAAGGCGTTACTCTGTTCTTATGAACTCAATACACTAGATGCATGCTGGATAGCGGTCGATGTGTGGAGTAATAGTAGTAGATGCAAGCAGGAGTCAGTCTACTTGTCTCGGACGTGTTGCCTATATACAATGATCATGCCTAGATAGTCTCATAATTATTCGCTTTTCTATCAATTGCTCGACAGTAATTTGTTTACCCGCCGTAGAATATCGCTATCATGAGAGAAGCCACTAGAGAAAACTATGGCCCCCGGGTCTATTCTCAACATATCAATCTACATCTACTTTACTTTTATCGCTTTTATTTGCTGTTCTTATAAAGTAATAATACCAAAAATATAAACTATCATCTCTATCAGATCTCACTTTTGTAAGGGACCGTAAAGGGATTGACAACCCCTTATCGCGTAGGCTGGGAAGTTCTTATTTGTTTGTGCAGGTGCGAGGGACTCGCGTGTGGTCGCCTACTGGATTGATACCTTGGTTCTCAAAAACTGAGGGAAATACTTACGCTACTGTGCTGCATCTCCCTTTCCTCTTCGAGGGAATACAACACAAGCTCAAGAGGTAGCAGAAAGCAGTCTTCTTGATGTCTTGCAGCGCCATCTTGATCTGGTGGTAACCTGAGAAGGCTTCTAGGAAGCACAATAAGTTGCACTCGGTGGTGGAGTCGATGATCTGATCGATACGGGGCAGAAGAAATGGGTCTTGCAGACAAGCTTTGTTGAGTTTCGTGAAGTCGACACACATGCGCTCTTTTCCTCCTTTCTTGGGGACGACGACGGGGTTCGCCAGCCACTCTGGGTACCGGACCTCGCTGATGACACCCGCCACCTCCGGCTTGCGAGTCTCGTGCACGAAGAAGGATTGTTTCTCCGTAAATTGGTGCCTGGCCTTCTGCTTCACGTGGCGCATATTGGGGCATACGTTTAGGTGATGCTCGATCACCTCCCTTGGGACCCCCGCCAGGTCCTTGGGTTCCCATGCGAACACATACTTGTTCGCACGCAGGAACCCAATCAGCGCCTTTTCTTGAGCTTGAGGGAGGCCAGCGCCGATGGTGAAGGTGACACCCGACGGCTCATCTTCATCTACGGGCACCTGCTTCATCTCGGCTCGGCCTTGAGAGAAAAGTTGCTTCTTCTTGGCCGGTGCGGCCCCCTCGATTCTAGGGCGGCTTCACCGGACGGTTGCGCCACCGCAGTGGTCCAGAAGGCGCGCTTGAGGGCCGCCAGAGCTTCCTTGGTGTCCCCCACCACGGTGAGGACACCGCTACTCCCTGGCATCTTCATGAGGTTATAGGCCGGATGAGTCGCATCCATGAACTGAGCCAGCGCGGGGTACCCAAGGATGGCGTTGTACGGGAGGCCGATTCAGGCGATGTCGAAGTCGATCAGCTTGGTGCGGTAGTTGTTTCGGGTCCCGAAGGTGACCGGGAGATGGATCTGCCCCAGAGGGCTGGTGGAACCACTGCCGACTCCTGAGAAGGGTTTGGTGGGGCGCAGCCGCTCGACT
Organism: Secale cereale; assembly: GCA_902687465.1. Taxonomy (NCBI): domain Eukaryota; kingdom Viridiplantae; phylum Streptophyta; class Magnoliopsida; order Poales; family Poaceae; genus Secale; species Secale cereale. The sequence continues at coordinate 157,438,256 of LR738712.1, forward strand.
GGCACTTGAAGCAAGCTGAAAGCCTCCACTGAGAGCACGTTGAGGCCAGCCCCACCGTCAATGAGGGTCTTGGTGACTACTACGTTGTAGATGGTGGGGGTGCAGAGCATCGGGAGAGCGCCTAAGCCCGCGGTGGAGGCGGGGTGGTCCCTCAAGTCGAAGGTGAGGTCGGCCTTGGGCGCCAACCATCCAAGAGGAGCCCCTGGCGTATGGAGGCGACGCCCGCCCGGCGAAAGATCTGCTTGATGTGGCGGTCGGAGGGTGGTGCTTAGGAGCCGCCAAGGAGGGCCTCGACGACGTGGGGCGCCGGTGCCCCGAAGCGTGCGACGAAGAGGTTGCGCAGCTCCTCCTAGGACGCCACGGACGATTCTGGCAAGCTGAAGAAGCAGGCATGCAGCACCCTGTGAGCGCCATGCGGAGCCAGCTGGCCATGACCTTGATGTCACCGTCGGCCGCCGAGACAGCCTCTTCATAAGCCTGGAGGAAGACGACTGGGTCCTCTGCCCCGTTGTAACGGGGCGGCAGATCTGTCCTGAACCTGGGTAGCCACTGCACCCGTCGAAAGGGAGGGGTGAAGGCCCCGTAGCCCGGGGCGCCGCCAAGCCGGCCGGAGGAGGGACACCTGCCATGGGAGCTTGGCGGATGGAGAGCGGGACGGACAGGGGAGAAATTTCGGCACACCCCTACCTGGTGCGCCCAATGTCGGATCTCGGGTTCCGGCAAAACCCTTAAGGTTCGAACTCTGGGGTGCGCATGAAGATCTCTCCTTCCGCCCTAGCTCGTCTACTCAACAACCCTGGGCCTAGCTCGTCAGATCCGAGGAACAAGTGACACAAAGTTTATACTGGTTCGGGCCACCGTTGTGGTGTAATACCCTAATCCAGTGTAGTATGGTGGATTGCCTTGTAGGCTGATGAAGAACTAGTACATGGATGAACTGCCTCCTAAGGAGAGGGGTTCTTGTGTTCTTGCGGTGTGTGGCCTTCTATCTGATCAGCTCAAGATGAGATGATCTCCAATGGTGGTGGCTAGTCCTATTTATAGTGGCTCGGGTTCTCTTCCCAAATATTGAGCGGGAAGGGATCCCACAACGGCCAAATTTGAAGGGGGCCAGCTAGTACAAGCTATCCTGACAAAACGTGGTCTTCGCCTGCCAAAGGCTCTGGTGGTGACGTCGTCGTGGGCTCCGCGATGACCTTTGTTATGTCGTCCTGCTGGTCTTGGTCTAGTTGCCCCGATATGGAGACCTTTGCCTGATGCCTCGGGACTCTTCGCCTGCACCTACTCCTTTAGCACCAAAGAGGAAACTGGCATTCTGCGCCTGCCGGCGCCCTCCTGGTCTTGGTCATCACTGCTCACGTCATGAGGACCTCGCGAGGTGTCCCTCGCCTTGATATCTCCAATCCTCATGAGCCAGCCTAGTGAGGCCACCCCAGGGTATGCCTTGTGTCGTCCGCCTTGCGAGGCTCGACCCCTCGGGAGGGTCTTGAGTGGTCGCTGAAGTTGCCGGGCCGTACCAGGCCGCTTGGTGAGCCACGCCCTGGGCCGCGGGCAGGCAAGTATGGGTACCCCCATTCCCAGAACGCCAACAGGGACATCTTTGTCCCCGGCCAGCTCTTCGCGTTTGGCAGCATCGTTCTAGACGCCAATTCAGCCGATCATCTTGACCAGGTCGATAGCTTCGCCCCTGAGTGTCGGTGTACAAAAGTAGGGACCTTTCTGTACCCCTTTACTTGTGAACGGGCAATTGAAGCCTCACCTGCGGCCGTGCTTGGCGGGGCAGAGGAAGGAAAGGTACAAGACTGCCAAGGCAACACTCAAGCCAGAAGCATGAAGAGCAAAGGGTCCAGGTGGGTTCCCCCTGGAAACACCCTTGCCGGGGCGACCTACGTGGCCTCGGCAAAGGTCTTGCTGAGGGGACGTGCCCAACACCAGCAAGGCCACCACCCTTGGGCGTGGGAGCTCTGACACCATCAACAACGTCAAGACCAATGCCCAGGGGCACCTGCGTGGTGGCATGTAGATCTTTGTGAAGACCAAAGGCCTGCGAATCCAGATAAGGACCAGAAGACAAAGACCCCCAGCAAGATTTTTACCGGGGATGACCGAAGACCCCCGTCAAGGTCTTTGCTGGGGACGACCGAAGACCCCCGACAAGATCCTTGCCGGGGACGGCCACAAGATCCCGGCAAGACCCTCGCCAGGGGCATCTGCGGGGCCACGGCCAGGCCCGCACCCGCCAAGGTTTCGTTGCCCCGCGACCGTTCCTATACGGCAACCAGCCCGCCAACTAGACAAGGGCCTGTGTGGCAGCATGCAGCTTCTAGGCCAACTAGTCAAGCACCTGCGTGGTGGAATGCATATCTTCGTGAAGACCCTGTCACCGCACAAGCACATCAGCCAGCCAGCTAGCATGGCATTACATGCCTCGTCAGCTTGGACGCATATCGGAACAAGGCGAGGCGGCGACGGGCGGGACGAGGTCTGTTGCCGTCCCCGATAAAGCAAGAGGACACATAGACAGCACATTAAATGCATTTGTCCTATGATGTCAGGCGATAAACTTGGACATTTTAGATACTTTCCACCTCCTGTGTACCACTGTGGCGACCCCTTTGCCATATAAAAGGAGGCCCGAGGCGTACTGTGGGAGGATTCGGAATTTTGGGACAAGGCACGCATAGTAGCCAGTTCAGGAACTTAAGAACACAAGATAAACACAGACAAGCAGGACTAGGGTTTTACGCATCATTTGCGGCCCGAACCTGGGTAAAAAAATTCCACACGTTGATCACTAGACCTGCTCTTTGTGCAGCGCTACGCCCCTGCCAACAGTATAAGGGGTCCCCGGGATCGTGTAGGTGTCGTTTCCCCCGACATCTTTGGCGCGCCAGGTACGGAGCGCTAGGCTATGAAAATTTGGTCTAGAAGTTAGCGTATCAACTCCTTCATCGCGATGGTCCCGAAGAAGAAGGCGGCAGAGGAAGTCAAAATCATCCCCATCTCTCTGGTGCCGTCAGGCAGGCGAACAGTGTCATCTGCAACCGCTACAACCGTTCGCGTAGCGATGAAAAAGCTATGTCACGCAAAACCTTGAGCAATTTCCTTTCTATAGGGTTATTTTCCTCGAAAGATTTTGCTCTTTGTATGGAGAACCTGCACGCAAAGGAACCTTTCCGCTATTGGCAACACCCTTATTCTGTTTCGATTCCGCTCAACAGTTCAAGCGGCTGCGCCGAAAACGGCAACGTGGCTTGCCCAACAACAAGCACCCCCGGCAGGCTGCTAAGGATCCGTTCCTCAAAGTGCCACAGCAAGGGTTTACGCGCCGGCAAACCTATCCAACTAAGCGTAGGGTGCATACATAGAAAGAAAGATCAAACAGGAAGATAGCATGCACTATTTCGAAATACTGCAAAGTTATATTACATAAGTGGTTGTCGCGGTTCTAACTTAAGATAAAATTGTCTTGGGCATGAACTCGCAGAGGCAATGAGAAACTGGGTGGCTAGTCCCTGCGCTGGACTTCCAACCCCTTGACTCCGTCAACGCAGTTGATGATGGGCTCGATACGCTCTTCGAGTGCCATGAGGTCCGCATTCTTCGGCTAACTCTCAAGCGCATTGGCGAAGTCGACGCTGGGGTTCTAGAACTCCACCTTGGTGAGCACCTTGGTTAGGGCGCGCCGGCAAAGCTTCCGAGCCTCATTGGCCAGATAGGTCGCTCGATTGGAGCGAAGCTGCTCCATGGCGTCGAAGACGCGCCCGAAGAACAAGGTCAACCTGTCACTTGGGCTTATGTTCGCCTCCTGGGAGTACTTGAAGTCCGGCATGGCCATGATAGCTAGCTGCGTGGTGAGCCTCTCTACAATGTCGATGAGGCCACTGGTCCAGAGTTGTACCCTATCCACATAGTCCTTGTGGGCGGCGGCATCATCCTGCCGGAGCTGCCTCTCGCTCTCAGGGGCCTTGTACAAAGTCTCCTCATGGGCCCTGATCTCTGAAAGCGTCCCTTCCAAGGCATCCAGCCTCAACTTCAGATCATTGATGGAGTCGTTGGCCTCGGAGAGCAGCTGGGTCTTGTCGGAGATGGTGACCTGCAAATCCGCTAGAGTGTCCCTGTCCTTCGTTAGCTTCAAGATCTCCTCCTTCAGCTCCTCCCGCTCCCGCTCCAGCTTCTCCACCTTGCCGGCCTGGGCCAGGGCTGGAGCGTCAAGTGCATCTTTGTGCTTCTACTCCAGCTCCTGGGTCCGCTGCGTGACGAGCTTCTCGATCACCTCGTCCTTGTCGCGGAGCACAGCAGCAAGCGCCTATTCGCGAGCAATGAGGTATTCCTCTTGGGTGTCTAGCGTAGCTTGCTACTGCTAGGGCTGGGCGTTCGGTTCCCCCGAACCAATCGGGTCGGTTCCTCAGTCAATTCAAAATTTTGGTTTTGGCAAAGCACAGACCGATCGGTCAGTAGAATATTAGCTAACTGATGATTCTCTGCACCGAAATATCGGTTCGGTCATCGGTTCTACCGAACAGCACCGAGTAAATAACAGACGGAATCACTGCCTCTCATGAATGTACAATACACATACTAGCAGCAGGAACATCTATACTTTTATTCTGATGTACAGTGCTTGTAGTTCTGTGTACTAGCTACTAGCTACTAGTAGCCACTACTGCTATTGATTCTCCCGAGCAAAACTTTACTCTATAAATTAGCAGTGGCAGCTCCTTTAGTCTACTACCCCACATAAGTATACTATTAGTACTTTGTCTTTTACACAAAATATATAGCGACAGTGGCTCACTGTGGTATGACTCAAGTTCGCCTCTTCCCGATGCGGCTGTTGGACTCAGTGCACTCGAGCAGTGGAAAGAGCACTTGAGTACAGCAACAGACGCGCAGGTCGGACCCCTATGTTTTCCCAGGTTTCGATCTATACGGTTACCCAACAATAAACCCGAATTCGCCAGACTAAATTCGGTTTTCATCAAGTGGAAACCGGACATACAACCGAAGTTCCTAGTTTCGGTGAATTCGGCTTCGGTGCCGCTTAGTTCGGTTCGGGACATCGGTTTTCGGTTTATATGCCCAGCCCTAGCTACTGCCTCCGGCAAGCTTCGTCCTTGGCGGCCTGTTCCTACGCCACCTCCTGGGCCTTCTCGACGTCAGCTCGCTTCAGGACGAGCTCTCGCTTGTGCTCGTCCAGCTGGTCCTGGATGGTCCTCAGTTCCTGCCGGGCCTCGCCGAACCAGACTTGAGTCTGAGCGACGCGCTCCTGAAAATCCGCTTCCGCCTTGTTCACGGCAGCCATCCTGGATTTCACCTTATCCTGACGGGCGCGGTGGAGCACCTGGAGCTTCTGGAAATTGGCGCTTACGGCCCGAAGGAGCTGCTCCTCTTGGGAACCACCACCGCTGGAGCTCGGTTCGTCGACAACCTAGAGCCCGGCGGTTGCAAGAACCTCATCGTCGAAAACCTCCCCTTCAGCTGGTGCTCTGGTGCTTGCCATCCCTGGGAGGCGGACGAACAGATCATCACCCACCTTCAAGTACTTGCCCGGGGCGGGGGAGGTAGAGGAGGAAGGTTGGTCACCGGACACCTCCTCCCGGTGGGCTCCTTCGCGGCCTCCTCGGCAGCAGGCTTGCCGGCCTCCCCGGCAAGCCCCTCGGCGGCCTCCTCGGCAGCAGCCTTGCCGGCCTCCCCGGCAGCAGCCTTGCCAGTCTCCCCGCCAGGCCCCTTGGCGGCTTCCTCGACGGTGGACTTGGCGGCTTCCTTAGCCGTGGTCTTCGTGGCTTCAGCTTCGGCATCCTTGGCGACCTCCTCGATGACAGTGTCGACGTCCACCCGGTCCATCGAGGGAGGATCTAGAAACTAGAAAGGAGAATGAAGCGAGGCCAAGATCAAAGTTCAGGACAAAGAAAAGAAAGAGCATCACATGGCAGAGATAGCAAGGGACGAGAGACAGGTAACTCCCCCGTGCCAAGCCAAGGAGAAGTGGTTCCCTTCCCGCCAACGTTTGTTGCCGGGACGGAGCCGCCGGCTCCTGTGCTTGCCCCCTCTTCCTCCATGCGCGTGGGCTCGGCGGTAGATGGCCTTGCTAGTGACGCCCCTCTGGATGGCGTGGTCGACGAGGGCGGCGTGTCAGAGGCGGCCCTCAGCGGCTCCTCCTGTCGCCGCTCTCCTCCTGCAAACCCGGCAAGGTCAGCGCCAAGGATACGCACCCCAACGCTCATCGGTGGGGAGTGAATAACGGACTCACGCTGGGGGCTGGAGCGGGGGCTGCACTGAGGGCTGTTCTCCGGGCTGATCACTACCAATGTCGGCGTGCGCGGAGCGCTCGTCGGGGCCTCGTCGCCCGTCGAAGCCTCGACCCTCTTTGCCGCCCTCTGGGCCAGCGTCTCCATGTCACTGTGAAGATATGGTCAAGTCAGGGAAAGATAGCCCGGGCAGGGAGTCGGGAGGTGAAAAGGGGCAAGGTGCTTACTCGTCCTCTTCCTCCTCTGGCCTCCTCTTCATCCTCGGGCTAAAGGACCCAAGGTCAAAATCAGCCTCCAGGGCGGCATCCGCGAGGGGAGGAGAAGGATATGGAGTCCTGGGCCGCTTGGATGAGGAAGAGGTAGCGACTGCAGCCCTCTTCGTCACCGCAGCCCTCGTCTGGCGCAAGGGCTGCGCGTGGACCTGTTGCCGCTGCACGGTATTGCCGGGCCGGACCGGCTCGCCGGAGCCAGCCCGCCGCAGGACGCGTTTCTTCCCTGTGGTCGAGGAGTCATCTGCATCGGTCTCCTCTTCGGCCGACTCATCGACCGCTTCTTCAACAAGGGGAACCCTAGCGCTGGCGCCGCTGGGCTCCCCGGTAGACCCCGCCCACTCGACAAACTCCTCTTCTGCAGCCATGTCGGCCTCGTCCTCCACAGTACCGAGGCTGCCGGCTTTCTTGGCAAGAGCTCCCTCTTCCGCCTTGGCGGCAATATAAGCAAACTCTTCCTCGGTGGTACGACGGGTGAGATGTGGCTCATCATGGACATACCTCTCCGACAAGTTGTCGAAGAATGTCTACGCCAGCTCCGCTTTTGGCTCGGCCCAGGTTGGATCGAGGTCGTGCACATCAAAAACAGGCAACATGGTGATGATGGCAGTCCGGCAAGAGCTGTTGCTCAACGAGAACACCCCCGCTAGCAACCCGAGCAGGTTATCAGGCTTGGCGGCCCTGGCGGCCTTACCAGTCTTCTCAGCCTTACCGGTCCTCTCGGCCCTGCCAACCTTCTCGACCTTGAGTTGGAAGAGCCTTTGGCAAAGATGAGCATGCCGCAGCACCGTGAAGTTGTGATTCAAGCCGGGGCGGAGCCTCATGATGTCGGCCGCATTCCTGAAATCCCAGGCCAACCTCCCCTTATTGTGCAATGGGGCAATCCGGCAGTGAATGAAGTCGGCCCCGATAATTTCGAGAGTGATCCTGGCCGAGGCAAGGTGATGGATCCTGGTGGTGGCAATCATGAGCTTCTGGTCGTCGGCGTCGAGCTCGCCTAGTCCTTGCTGTGGACCGGCGGCCTTTGTTGCACCCGGCAGAACTCCTGCGGATCCGTCTCCTCGATCCAGCACCACCGACCTCGCCACTCATCCCACCTCTCCTTCTGGGCACCCTCCGGGACGACGCACGTGGCGGGATGCCCCGTTCGCTCCCTCCCCAACAGGCACTTGAACTTATCCCTGAGGGTGAGCGCGGTGACCATCGGGGAGAAGAGGGCGAACTGTGTCCGCAGCTCCACCAACTCGCTCTCCGGCGCCTCCTTCCCCCCCGGCGTCCTTAGCCGCTCCCTTGCCCTTGCCTGCCTTGGGCGCCATGGCGGCTGAGAGGGGGCGAGGGATCAAGGGCAATGGGGCACGGCGGCAGCGAGCAGAGGTGAAAGCTCCGATTTGCACTTGGAGAAGAAGAGGGGAATGGCGGTTCCAAGATTGGAAAAGGCGCTGAGGGTAAATGAGCAGCGCTCCTGTAGTTTCCTCTTTTATGTGGAACACACGGGCTGCCTCTTTACTATTCACTATAAGGTGATGCAAGCGTGTTGTGGCCGTTCCACGCACGACCCCCGCGTCACACACTCAACGCGAATCGTGGGGAAGCGCAACTGGTGAAGAAATTACCACAGTTAAAACTCTTCCACGTGTGCCCGCGCACCGTTTTGGGCCTGGCCCAACAATGCTTCGCGCTTATGTGTGGCCCGGGCCCGGGGGCTCCTATCGGTGTACAAAAGTAGGGGCCTTTCTGTACCCCTTTACTTGTGCACGGGCAGTTGTAGCCTCACCTGTGGCCGTGCTTGGCGGGGCAGAGGAAGGAAAGGTACGAGACTGCCAAGGCAGCACTCAAGCCAGAAGCGTGAAGAGCAAAGGGGCATGGTGGGTTGCCCCGGCAACACCCTTGCCGGGGCGACCTACGTGGCCCTGACAAGGGTCTTGCCGGGGCAATGTGCCCAACACCAGCAAGGTCACCACCCTTGGGCCTGGGAGCTTTGACACCATCAACAACGTGAAGACCAAGGCTCAGGGGTACCTACATGGTGGCATGCAGATCTTTGTGAAGACCAAAGACCTATGAATCCAGGTAAGGACTAGAAGACGAAGACCCCCAGCAAGATCCTTGTCGGGGACAACCGAAGACCCCCGGCAAGATCCTTGCCGGGGACGGCCACGAGACCCCGGCAAGACCCTCGCCAGGGGCGTCTGCGGGGCCATGGCCAGGCCCGCACCCGCCAAGGTTTCACTGCCCCGCGGCCGTTCCTACGTGCCAACCAGCCCGCCAACTAGACAAGGGCGTGCGTGGCAGCATCCAGCTTCTAGGCCATCTAGTCAAGCACCTGCGTGGTGGCATACAGATCTTCGTGAAGACCCTGTCACCGCACCAGCACAGCGGTCAGCCAGCCAGCGTGGCGCTGCATGTCTCATCAGCTTGGACACGCGTCGGAACAAGGCGATGCGGCGACGGATGGGACGAGCTCTGTTGCCGTCCCCGATAAAGCAAGAGGACACATAGGCAGCGCATTACATGCATTTGTCCTATGATGTCAAGCGATAAACTCGTACACTATAGATTCTTTCCACCTCCTGTGTACCACTGTGGCGACCCCTTTGCCATATAAATGGAGGCCCGAGGTGTATTGTGGGAGGATTCGGACTTTTTGGATAGAGCACGCATAGTAGCCAGTTCAAGAAATCAAGAACACAAGATAAACACAGACAAGCAGGACTAGGGTTTTACGCATCAATTGCGGCCTGAACCTGGGTAAAAATTCCCACGTGTTGATCGCTAGACCTGCTCTTTGCGCAGCGCTACGCCCCCGCCAACCATAGTAGGGGTCCCTAGGATCCCATAGGTGTCGTTTCCCCCGACACTGAGCAAATGATCAAGTTCGGCAGCCTCGAGTACATTGCCGACGCCCGGGATGATCTGACCGTTACTGGATTCTCATCCTCACGTGAGAAATGCGCAAATCCCGAAGCTTTAACTTCAAATCTTCTTATCCACCCCACCTTCAGGACGATTGATACGTCTCTAATGTATCTATAATTTATGAAGTATTCATGCCATGTTTACAACAATTCTTTATGGTTTTGGTATGATTTGAATGGAACTAACCCGGACTGATGCTATTTTCAGCAGAACTACCGTGGTGTTGTTTTTGTGTAGAAATAAAAGTTCTCCAAATACAACTTAACTTTTTGATGATTTTTTTGAACAAAAGAGGCACTAGAAACTTTGTGGGAGAACTAGAAGGTGAAGGAGGTGTCCACTACCCACTTGGGCACGCCACCCCCCC